>JAFMOD010000078.1:465890-490345 GCA_019802435.1 Corydoras maculifer
TTATCAGATCATTTAAAATTGGAAAATTGATAACTTGGAGTTGTTTTCTTACTTCAAATGACCTAATTTATTATTACTATTGTAAAATAATGAGATATTGTGACTTTCAGCATTAATAATGTCAACTATGTGATTCATTTTAGTTTTTTTAGTAGGTCTGGAGTGGTATATCACTTTAATATATCTTTATACATTACTGATGCTGTAATAGCTACACACCTATAATATAGTAAGCAATCATATTAAGATTTAAAAGCTGGCTCAGGGAAGTGGTTGTGTTGGTTTAGTAGTAGGCATGTGTGTGGCAGCTGCTGGGCTGCATGCTGAAAGCACCACAGTCAGTGACGTCCGTGTTGCACTGGCTGCATTCACAGCTCAGGGCCACAGGGTAAGTAAAGGATGAATCAACCCCGGGCAGGCAGCCCGGCAGCTGGATGGTCTCGTACGTCCACTCTCTATAGTTACAGGTGTTCTGAAAATAAGACACCATGGGGCTGCGGTATGGTCCCTCCTGTAAATGAAAGGGTTTTGTTTTTTAAAAATGTCACAAAGGTTTAAAAATGTATTATTAAACTGTCTTAAGGATTCAACTTTCTTATTAATGCTTAAGTCCTGTTAACTTAATCTTGGTTTCCAGCTAATGAAACGACACGATACATTTTTGCCCAAACTCCACAAACTCCCTTTTATACCAGACAGTAACAGTCCCTGTGTTGTACCTCAGTCTTGCAGAAGCCGGCGCAGGACGTGGTGTTAATGGTAATGCAGCTGCCACATTCGTCACTCTCCACGGTGATGGAGATGTCAGTTAGGTGGCAGTGAGCCTGGCATTCGGACCCTGCCCACACCAGCACTGGTAACAGCATCACCATGGTGACTCCGTGCATCATCACCTGGATGTCACACACAAATACAAAGTTTTAAAGCAGTTCGCATGAAACACTTTTCATAATATAGGGAGGGGGTGGCAGATATTCCCAGAGCACAATGTCAATCCATCACTGGGACACACACACCATTATAGGGGCAATTTAGATAAGGACAATAGAAAGCAGCCAATCAACCTTGAATCCATGTTTTTGGACTGTGGGAGGAAACTGGAGAACCTGGAGGAAACGGGAAGAACATGAAAACTCTTAGAAACACATATGTGTGAAAAAGAATCTTTAGTGCAGTGAGTCTCGAGTCCTAAATGAAGAATTCTATGTTCTTAGTCCATACATTCATCCAATTCAGGGATGCAATCAAACTCAGTGAGACCAGTAAATGTGACTAAACCCTACAGAGTAAATCAGGAGAAGAGGTTTACACCTACCTGCTGGGAATACCTGTCGTCTTATGTCGTCTGCTTTCATTATCCAACCTACTTATACCCTCCTGTCAGACCAACCGCCCACATCAAGACTAGAAGCTCTCCAGCCCAACTTTACGTCCTGTTTCCTCTTTATTTGGATGGCAGGCATTTCTTCTGGCGGAGGTGGCTTCTAATCCCCAAAGCCGCACGGCCTTGACATTCAGTGTGTAGTCTGAATTAGATCCTAATAAAAAAAAACTACTAAAAAGAACATCATAGCTGGTCTGATTTTCAAGGTCACACCTCCCACTAATCTTTGAGTGGATCGAGCCCTGTATTCGCCTCGGTATCCGATAAGCTGGAACACTAGGATGTGATTGAGATGTCAGATGCGAGGGACCGGTTGTAGCTACATCAGCAGTTGCAGTAGTTGAGAGCAGGACAGGGTTGCTTGGCTGGATCCGTCATAACGCGTGAATAAGCCTCAGATTAATGTGCGCTACCGGATTTTCTAACAAGGATTGAGTACATGCTCAGCTCTGACTCAAAAAAAAGCTTGTGCTTGAAGTTTGCTGGAGTATTACATGTACAAGCTGCTATTGAATTGCTGTCATGCCAACCTTTTTCACCACATTGCAGTTTGACAATTGTTCAGGACTAAATCAGAAGGTTAAATCAGAAGCTTGAAGCAGTTAATAGTAAAAATACTCATGGAGTAACATAAATTAAAGCAAAGAAAACCCTAGATAAAAAAATGTCAGTATGGACAGTATGGAAGACACATATAAAAACCTGAGATGTTTTGGGTGGTAGATTTCATTTCTGATAAACATCAAATCTTGCATTACAGTTCTGCATGTTCCAAAAATCACACTTTGTGATGTCTGTTATTTTTACCACATTTAAAATACATTGTGGCCTCAATAATACCAAGAGATTTTTTATTTTTTATTTTATAATTTACATATCGGCAATGTCCTTAAAATGTGGTGGAAGGAAAAAAAAACGAAGACCCCAGAGGAAACGGGTGGAGGCATGGGGAGGACATGCAGCCTCCACACTGTGACTTTCTGATTGTGAGGTAAACGCTTTTACTGCTTGTATCACTCACATGATAAATAAATATAAATGAACCTCAATAACGTTAACGAAAAAAGAAAAAAAAAAAACATTTTGTCTGTGATGCAGCTCATATAGACCATATGTGTGATGTCTGATGGGGAACAGCTTTGTGATGTGCAATTACTGTATGTAAAGATCCTTTCCAAATGATTAGGCACTAAAATTACCAAGCAAGTCTCTGATTTTTGAGTTTTACACATCACTGTCTTGTTATGATCATTTTTGTGCCAAGTAAAATTTAGGATTTACATAAATGAGGAAAATATACCCTGGATGGGCATGGGGAACCCCACCGCGACCCCAATAGAGGATAAGCGGAAGATAATGAATGAATGAATGAATAAATGAGGAAAATAATGCAGAGGTTACCCACAATAACAGAGGTTTCCTTTAACCATCATGAAATGGTTTTTTTTCTACAAGATTGTGCGTGTGTTTAAGGACATTTGGAGCCATTCACTGAGTTATTGTAAGGTCAGTACCTGGTTTCGGATGAGAGCGTCTTACTGGGTATTGACATTCAAAATACAATAGGTACACGGGTTTTTCAGAGCTCTGAGCGGGCCGCAGGCCTCCACACCAGCCTCGTCAATTCATTTCCTTCACTGACCTTGCTTTTTCTACAAGTGATAAAAGCATTAGGAATTAAAAAAAAGCTTCTGCTACATTATTAAAAATATATAATAGACTAAAATGCCTGGCATAATTTTATAAAGCACCATTCATTATATTAAAGAGTCTCATCTGGAATAAGTAGGGATAAGAAAGAATAAAATTGAAGAAAGAAATAAATATATGGTGGCTTAGTGGTTAACACGTTTGCCTCTCAGTACTAGGGATTCCCGGTTCGAATCCCAATCTGGGTGGAGTTTCCATGTTCTCCCTGTGTCTGCGTGGGTTTCCTCCGGGTTCTACAGTTTCCTCCCACAGTCACAAAAACATGGATCAAGTCAATGGAATTCTCCAAATTGCCCCATATAGAGTGTGTGTGTGTGAGTGAGTGTGTGCCCAGCGATAGATTGGCGCCCTGTCCTGGGTGTATCTGCCCAGCGCCCGAAGCATTCTCCTCTGGATGGGCATGGGGAACCTCCCCCACACCGCGGCCCTAATAGCGGACAAAGCGGAAGATAATGGATGGATGGATGAATGAAAGAAAGTGACGAAAAAAAGAAAAGAAAGAAAGAACAAAGACAAAACAACCTGTGCAATGTGCAGCCCTGCTGTTTTCTTAATCTTTCTGTCTTTCACACTTGTACTACAGTTGATGAGCATGAGTTGTTTGGTTCGATTATTTAAATGTAATATTGCATTATAAGGACTCCATTAAAGAGTAAGGGATGGAGAAATCCTCTTGTCTAAGATTTTGGGAACATCCCATGTAAATTCTCAGCCCTAGTCTGAATGTTAATGTCACCATCTGACTCTGAACACAGCCAGAGTCAATAAGGCATCATGTCAGCTGATGAAATACTGCCCTCTGGGTTTCTTTCAGCACACTGCAGTACTTTTTTATGGCCAAAGTCTTAGGGACCAGACCCTCCGCCTAGGATTGCAAACAAGACACTGCAATTATGAAACACATCAGAACAGAGTAATATTCCACTCGTGGTCCAACCCTCAATTCCCAGTTTGAAAAAGCACACCATGCCACAAACAATGTACCCTTCTGAGGAAGACAAATAGCTGGTAAATTAGTAAACTCCCACCAGAGCTGGGTTGAAGTGCTTTTAATATTAAGCCTTGATTTGCCGCTTAAATGGTGCTGGTGTTGGCCGGGGTTTCATCATGCACTCCTATATACTGAGAAGGAATTGCAAAGGGCATTATTGGGGAAGCCGTTTGCGTTTCTTATCTCACTGCGCACCCGAAATTCTGGAACGTCAAAACAGCTTTGTACAATTTTAAATACAGTCCCAAGAAGTGAAATGCTACTGTGCAAATAATCAAAAGAAGTCATTATTTAAAAAAATACAGCTTGAACTTTAGAAATGATGCTTAGATCGGTGTTGTACACTGCATGTCCCAAAGTAGGAGGTGGTACTTGGGATGGTACTATAGAGCTGATCAAGCTGTACTTTTAATGATCTGGATGAATCTCTTCTCTGATATTAGCACATGACCACATGAGTAAAGCAAAGCCGCTAGTACTTCAACTAATATGGTTTGTGAATTTATCTGTTCGGCTGCAAAATGATAAATGATTCTATTCCCCCAGAGTCTTATAGTCCTATTCAGATGACACTCTGCAAAAAATAGCTTTAAGCTTTGCAAGTCTACGCATCGATTTTTAACGTAAAGCAAGACAAGTGGGTTTATTGTGCTTGGGGTTATTACAATGTTTCATCACAATGCAATCCTACATCCAGATTCAGTATTTTTTTGGTAACTTACAATCTCCCCGAAATTGGTTTAGCGCAGTTAAAAAATTCAATGAAACGACGTTTCAGCCAACTTGTTACGTTTTTATGAACACACATACGTAAAGACCACTAATATCGACAAAGAATTTACACCAATCAAACATACAGAACGTAATATCAGAACAGGAATGAAAAACACACATGCATCATTGTTTAATGCATTTTTGGTGTTATGAGATTATAGCCAATAGCACTTTTTTAATAATAGAACATAGTCTCAAAGCAGCTTTACTAATCCCTAATGATGCGCAGGGGAAAAAAGTAACTGTCTAACAGCAAACAGAGAAAACTGTAATAGGATGAGGATCTGGATTAATTCCTTTATTTTCCTTCAGCTTTTGTAATTCATCAATTAAAGACTAGTACATCTGTTTGTCTACATATTTAGTTAGGCTTCTATACTCGATTCTTTAATAGTCATATAGTGATACTTACTCACAGCAGGCCTTACTGGATAATTCTTAACATACAGTGACACTAACATGATGATAGTATTTTAGTGTGTTATACTTGTACGCATGGACCAGACACTGCTACCATAAGCACTCCATTAGATACATATACCTTATTGCTCCACCATGTAGCTGTAAGGTCAGAGACTATGTAACTCAGTTTCTGCATAGATTGTGTTAATGATACTGTAATTCTTTATTTTACATCACTACCAGTTTTATCTTATATAGCACTGAATTTCAATAAAATTGTATTGGTACAGCAATAATAATTTTAAAAAAATCATCACGTCATTGTAATAATCAATGTCATTACAGTACTGCAAAATTCTCCACCACCCAAATGATACAATGCCTATAATAGTTGTAATTATTTCTAAAATTGTAACTAGACCTTATTTGGTGTATATACTTCTAGGGAAACAGTTCTAAATAAAACGTCTTGCATGCCTAAAGCTTTGGCCCCAGGCTGTGTGAACCCATTTGTACCCCACCCTGCTTTATTTCATTTATTTATAACTCCTCTGTGGCCTGCAGTCAGTTAAAACTGGGATGTATGATAGCCATGCTTGTTTGTTTCATTGCTTTCTCCCCACCATCCTGTTTTTTGAATGATGAATCTCTAGGCACAAATTCTGCAGCCGCTGTTATACCCATATATCTCCACCAGTCTGGTCTTTTGTTCATTAACTATTGGCTATGATGGAAGATGTATGTTCAGCATTTTCAGGGCTATATAAACACCCACAGTGATGAATTCATTTTTACAGGGCGCATTTCTGTCCAGCTAACCTGATCCAACAACACCGGGGATTATCTTTGGTACTCTTTTTGTTTTCAATGCGATTTAAATGGATTTGTCCCCAAGATGCTACCTTAACTTTGATTTTACACATGTTTGCATAAGAAGCTTACTGATCTCATGGCTTCAGCATCTTAGAAACTTTATATCAGCTTGAACAGTTGTTTCTTTCACTGAACTTTGTGCAGTGAGGCATGGTCATGCTGGGCCTTCCCTAAATTGTTCCGTCAAAGTTGTAAGAACACAGTGGACAAGAATGCATGACTAGGTGCTTGATTTTATACACCGTTAGCAACACTACTTTAAACTAAATTCAGAAATAGAGAGGTGTGTATGGGCGACACGGTGGCGTAGTGGTTTGCCCGTTCTCCTCTCAGCCCTAGGGATTCCCGGTTTGAATCCCAATCTGGGTGGCGTTTCCATGTTCTCCCTGTGTCAGCGTGGGTTTCCTATGGGTTCTCCGGTTTCCTCCCACAGTCCAAAAACATGGATCAAGGTCAATTGAGATCTCCAAATTACCCCAAAGAGAGTGTGTGTGTATATGTGTGAGTGAGTGTGTCCAGTGATAGATTGGCGCTCTGTGCAGCACCCGAAACGTTCTCCCCTGGATGGGCATGGGGAACCGCCCTGCAACCCTAGTAGAGGATAAAGCGGAAGATAATGCACGGATGGTTGGATGGATGGATGGATGGATGGGTGACCAAACTGTCACGGGCATCAAAATGAAACTGTTATAAATGCACCCCCCCCCCACGTCCCAGGCCCTACTGCAAGATGTTACATTGTGTGATTTCCTCAAGAGCAGGAAGAACAGACTAAGCATTCCCGATCCCTCAAACCAACTCCACCGGTGTATGTCCACCGGTTTGCATCATACTAAACTTTACGCCCTATCCATCACCAAGGTGTCTCCTCTGTTTCCCCAGTGCTTTCAAGTCAGGGGGCTGCAGCAGTACCAGCCTGAAGAGAGCAGGGAGTGAGCAGGGAGTGAACAGGCGCATTGAGCCCCACTGGCCGCTGGGGGATGATCGAGCTCTGTTCCGTGGCTCGGTAATAACAGGCGTGCGCCATGGTGCGCGGACGAGAGCGAGCGAGCGAGCGAGCGGCGGCAAATGCGCGCCGCGTCCACTCACCCCGAGCTTCCCAGGGCATCATTCAACTTTTCCTTCAGGACTTTCCGAATCTGCTGTGCCGCCGATCAGACACCTTGCAACCTTCTATTTATTTTTTTAAATTATTTATTTTTCTTCATGAGGGGGGCGTGTGCTTATTGCAGCGCGTGCGTGTTTTTAAGGAGACGCGCTGTGCAGGTGCCACCAGATCCTGTTGAATTAAAGCACGGCGAGGCGAGACGCAAAGGAAAAGTAGCAAAGCCCCAGTTTTTGAGGGACTGAACCCCCGGCCTCAGATGCGATGCTCTCCAGCTGCGTGCGGCGCGTCGCTGATGGATGCGCAGAGCCAGCGCGGATATTTAGGCAAACCTGGGATTTTCGTCTTCACCTAGCTCCGGCGTATGATGTTGGAGATGGAAGCTAAGCAGACAGCCTACGCTTGGCTCTCACGTAAGTGGGAAAGGAAGGGGGCAAGGTGCGGCGGCGTGAGACGAGCGCTTAGGGTGACACGTCTGGCAGAATTTTCGCTTTGTAATATCACGCGTTGTCTCCTGTTGCCGTGCAGGCCTGTCATTATTTCGCCTTATAATAAAAAATCGACATCATCAGGCTTCTGTTGTTGTTATGGACGCGTTGGATCCTTTCTGCTCATTAATACGATTATGAGGAATTAATAGAAGTGAATGCGTGTTTACACCTGTGCGAGATTGCGTTGTTTTTTTGTTTTTTTTGCATTTACGTAATTAGGTTTAGCATGAGGTTTTGCTTAAGGAGGATTCTGTACAAAGCTTTAACATGTTTGTTTTTGTACCCTTTGTAGCTGTCGCTGGCGTCAAACCAATTCTGTGATTCATTAGTAGCCTGTGGAGGGGCAAGAGACACCACCACAAACATCATCACCACCACCATCACCACACACCCTCCTCCTTCAACCCAAACACGGCAACCACGGATCTATCAGTCGCTACCTCCAGCTTAAGTGCACCTCAAGTGACAGGAGTAAGTAGGAGATCTCTTCCTCTGCAATTGTTATGCAGGACGATTCGTGCATTTGGACACTGTAAACAAGAGGATTGCGTGGTTTTACGCACGTCAACTTGATGATGTCACTGGACTTCTATTAACACCTTATATACTCGGGTTAACCTGTTAAGCCTCGGGGAAGCAACAGTGCTCAGAGTTTCCGACCACCACCCGCAGAACCCCGAGAATGTAAATATTGGTGGGGAGGACTCGCGTGGAGTGTGGATGCGTTGACCTGCGCGGCACAATGAAAGTCATCACGTAGACGTCTACACGCTTCAGATTTTAGGCTTTGGGTGCTAGGGGGTGTGTGTGTCTGTGCAACATGCGGGGTTGAACGTTTGACTCACGGGAAGCCTGCACGCCCAGCCGAGCTCCATGCGTGCCGCGAGTGGCACCGTGCGCACACGCCGTTCCACCGCCGAGCCGTCAACGGGCGCTTTCGGACAATAACGCGGTCCCTTCGGCTCGCTTTCCAAACACCACGCTAGGCGGGGAAGGCATCGAGGAGCAGGATGGAGTTCGCCATGGTGGGCGCAGACAGCGGGGGCTGCAACCCGCACCTGCCGTATGGCTATGCCCAAGCGCGCGCCAGGGAGCGGGAGCGCGAACGGGAGCGCCAGTCTCGGGCCGCGGCCGCCGCGGCGGCGGCGTCTGACGGCGGGGCGGCGGGTGAAGCAGGCGGCGGAGGTGGAGGTGGATCTGGATGTGGATCCGGATCTGGAACGCACGGTCAACCGTATCAGAGTCGCACCGCCTCCTCGACCAACGCCAACCATGGAAGCGGCGGGACCGGCTCGCGCCCCTCCTCCTCCTCCTCCTCCTCCTCCTCCTCCTACGCGCAGTACGAGTCACAGCCTCAACTTGTGAGAGAGCGCAAAAAGCAGAGAGGAGTCGCGCCTTGGAGGCGGCACCGCGCGCCTCTCGGTGGGGACTTGCGCCATTCGGAGTTGGCGCTTCTCGGCTCCGAGGAGGACGTTATGATCGAGGAGGAGGACGAAGCCGACGGAGACGAGGAGGACGACAGGAGGTCCAGTAAGCGCTCCAGTCTGGTGTATAACATGGATGAGGAGGAAACGGCGTCCCTCACGGACCGGCGTCCGCAATCCGGCTACGAGAACGTTTACAGCGAGTACGGCTGCTGTGAGCGCGTCGTGATCAACGTGTCCGGCTTAAAGTTCGAAACTCAGATGAAAACTCTGGCGCAGTTCCCCGACACGCTGCTGGGAGACCCCGCCAAACGAATCAGGTACTTCGATCCGCTGCGCAACGAATACTTCTTCGACCGCAATCGGCCCAGCTTCGATGCCATCCTTTATTTCTATCAATCAGGCGGACGCTTAAAAAGACCCGTCAACGTCCCCTTCGACATCTTCTCCGAGGAGGTCAAATTCTACGAACTGGGCGAGGAAGCCATGCAAAAGTTTCGGGAGGATGAAGGCTTCGTGAAGGAGGAGGAGAAACCTCTGCCGGAGGATGAGTTCAAGAGGCAGATCTGGCTGTTGTTCGAGTACCCCGAAAGTTCCAGTCCGGCCAGGGGCATCGCCGTGGTGTCCGTTTTGGTCATCGTGATTTCCATAGTTATCTTCTGTTTGGAAACTTTGCCCGAGTTCAGGGACGACAAGGACTTTCTAAACGCAGGAAAAAACTCCACGCGGCCCGACAACGGATTCACCCCCTTCAACGACCCGTTCTTCATCGTGGAGACCGTCTGCATCATCTGGTTCTCCTTTGAGATCATCGTGCGCTTTTTTGCCAGCCCCAGCAAAACGGCTTTCTTCAAAAACATCATGAACTCTATAGACATTGTCTCGATCTTGCCTTATTTCATCACACTGGGAACCGACCTGGCACAACAGCAAGGGAACGGCCAGCAGGCCATGAGTTTTGCCATCCTGAGAATAATCCGCCTGGTCCGGGTCTTTAGGATCTTCAAACTGTCGCGCCACTCCAAAGGCCTGCAGATCCTCGGGCACACGTTGCGGGCGAGCATGCGGGAGTTGGCTTTGCTGATATTTTTCCTCGTCATCGGCGTGGTACTGTTCTCCAGCGCGGTGTACTTCGCCGAGGCGGACGAGCCCACCTCGCAGTTCACAAGCATCCCAGATGCCTTTTGGTGGGCTGTAGTGACCATGACCACGGTCGGTTACGGAGACATGAAGCCCATCACTGTGGGTGGCAAGATCGTTGGTTCGCTGTGTGCCATCGCTGGCGTTCTGACCATCGCCCTGCCAGTGCCCGTCATCGTGTCCAATTTTAATTACTTCTACCACAGGGAGACCGACAACGACGACCAGACGCCCGCCGTCGAATACCCGCCGCCCGGTTGCCCGTATTTCCCAGATTTTTTGAGGAAATTCAAAGGTTCTACATCTGGGTCCTCGCTAGGTGACAAGGCTGCCGAATACATGGAAATGGAGGAAGGGGTCACGGAGTCACTTTGCGGCTTAGACAAGCAGAGTCCGAGTAGAGGAAACGGCACAGACATTGGCAGGAGAAACAGTACACATTCAAGGAGCCTACAGACAGATGTATGATTATAATTGTCTAACTGGTAAACCTTCAGAGGAGGGTTTGGTCAAGATGATTGCACAATTCACTTAGCAGCACACACATGCGCAGCCGCGCATTTGGACTGGCCTACACAGCCGCACACAATACATGCGTATTAACTTACATGCACAAACACAGGCACACATTTCATTTCTAATGATCCCAGGCTAAAACATTTATGCTATGTGGCTTCTTCTGAAGACAAAAAGCACCCAAATAAAGAGGCGAGACGACAAAATCACCAGCTTTACATAAAATACGAAGGCGAGTTTAGGCCCACACGTGCTTTAGACAGAAATAAACGCTGGTTGAAAGAAGGAAACATAAGTATTTTGCATAGGCACTTTATGAGTTCCATTGGGTCGAGGCACATAAAGGAGGATGAAGGAGTGAGCTGTCAACATGAGGTTGTTATGCAATAAAATTGAATTCATTTGCACTATCATTAAATATGTTCTAGTCTCCCAGTTCAGACATCACCAGGCATCCGTGAGAACCAGACATAGACAGCGGGAGAGAGAGATGTAACTTGCAGTAGAGCTATTCCAAAGTCAGTGCACCCTGCAACCATTTCCAAAACTGCAAATCAAGCTGACAGTAGCGTGATGCCATAGGTAGCATTGTGCCCATAAAACCACCCCTAGCGCATTTTAGCAACCCATCGGTGAGTTACGAGAGGGAGAGGTCCATCTTATTATAAGCGTTGAACAAATCAGGCAAGGCAATTTACTCACACGACATCCTAGTTCTTTGAAAGCACCTGGATTTACACATCAGATCAAGGCATTAACATAACGTTTCGAAGCAAAGATGTCACCCCTCAGATCAAGCCAGGCCGATACACCAGGTCCGCATTATATCACAAACTGATCATCATGCACAACAGTGACTGTGACGCCTTGGCTGAACGTGACGGTCCTGTCAGATGGGTCCGAGTGCTGCCACGGGAATATATTTTTAGAAGGAAATGCGACATACAACTGTTTACTTTCCGTCCCTTTAACCAAATGACAATTTACCCCTTTATGAGGACGCCGACGGAAAAGCCACATCAGAGCAGCTCTCGTGGAAACATGAACTGGCACGCCCCCACCTGGCCTCCGGTGGACTTTATGCACAAAAACACCTTCAGAACGGGGGAAACTGGTCTTCCTGGAGTGAGTGTAAGGATCGGATTGGGTGGCTCACTGTATGGTAAGCAATCTTAGTACCTTTCAGAGCTAATTGATCCACAGTCTTTCATCAGGAACGTTGCTGAGACAGATGTGTTGATATGGTTTACATCATCATAACTGGGGAAAGGAGCTTTGGGGTTGGTTTGTATTGGAAATAACCATTTCATTTAATAACTATTGTGTTTATTGCACATCTTGTTAACATTGTGTGTTTGCTGACATTTAAACATGTGATTACAAGATGAGAAATTTTACAGATTTCTGTAAATATAGTTATATATTTACATTGTAAATAAATGTAAAATACAAGAAGGATATGAATACAGTAAGGCATGGACTTAGTAGTTCTACTGCGTACGTCCCCTTTACTCTGTTCTAATGGTCAGGACCCCAAAAGTACCACCACAAAGCAGGTATTATTTAGTCGGTACATTATTCCTATCTTAGCAGTGTCACTGAGGTGGAAAAATTAAACTAAATAATACCCCCTCACCACATCAGTGTCACTGCAGAACTGACAATAAACAATCCACCACCCAAATGATACCTGTTCTGTGATGCTGACCAATAGAGAACAGAGAACCAACAGAGGACTAACAACAACAAATAGATGTTCTACAGTCTGTAGTAAAACTACAAAGTCCATCTATATGGTAAGTGGAGAACATATATAATGGTGTCTTTTTACAATTTTTATTAGTTCCTTTTCCTCTCATATAGATACAGAATATGGTCCATCTTATAGCCTTAAAATAATTCACTGTGTTCAACTGCACGTACCAGACTTCTATTATAGCTCAGCATTTTTTTTTCACTTGCTTTATTAAAGGAAATTGTATTTTACAGAGTACATTGCACATACTACACATCATACTCTACAGTATCTCTCCTTAAAAATGACAGGATCTTGCCCATTGCTGTTCTATGCCTGTGAATGGTGAGCGTCTTCACACGGTTTCCATGGTAACATGGAAAGGAACTTTTCCTGGCTCATTAGCTGTTCTCGTTTTCGGTTTAAACGGCGCACTTTATCTGTTACCTTTTTAGAACAGAAAGGATAATTGGATTTTAATTTCACCAAATAAATGACAGATAAGGCGTTAGTCCGACGGTTACCACCGGGATATCCCTCTCATCGTGGCAGGCGTGTCCTGTGATCGGCACCCCACCGGGAGGAGGCAGAATTTTGTAAAAACATCAGCGTGCACACTGCTTAATGAGCATTTATTATTTCTGCGTGAAACCAAGACGGCTCTTGATAATTGTTGTCAGAATTGATTAACGCATCATGAAGAAGATAATTAACAGACGTTAGAGGACATGCCTAATTCTAGTTCTAGGGAAACACACCTATTTTACAATTAAAGTAATAGTGCAGCACTTTTTAACCTAATCGCTCTGTCAGTAATGATGGCAAAGATTTAACACCAGCAACAAGCTAGCACAGATAATCGTAACTGAACGCAGGGAACGGTTTAGTGAGTAAATTATTATTTGTTTCGTTTCTAAGCCGGCCGTTTTAAACTCCAGGGCAGACGAGCAGTCTGTCGCAGGATAGACATGTAATTAAACACATTCAGTCACACATTCACATCCTAAAATAATTTCGTCTCGCCTGTTTATTGATGGGTACAGTATGTTTGTGGGAGGAAACACAGTGGCAGTTCCTGCCAGAAATCCACACAGATGAACAGGGAGAACATGCTAATTACACACAGAAAGAGCCCTGCTCTCCTGTCTGGAAATTGAACCCAGAACTTTGTATTAAGTTTGGACATGCCCCTTTCATGCGCCGTTGTCTATTTCCCAGACTGTAGTCCATCTGAGTTCTTTGTTTTTGTTAGTCCCCTGTTGGTCAGCAGCATCACAGAACAGGTATCATTTGGGTGGTGGATTGTTTATTGTCAGTTCTGCAGTGATGCTAATGAGGCAAGGAGGTTTTAGTGCAGCAGTGCTGCTGTAGTTTTATTTAAACACCTCAGTGACACTGTATCTGTTTTATGGACATGTGTTTACATACTATTGCACATAAGTGTGAGAGACGAACATTGGCAGAGCCGAACAATCAAACACACATTTAATTTAGACTTAAACTGCGTCTCCAAACGCAAACCAAACACAAAGCATGAATTTTTGATGTGGTTGCTTATTTCACCCTTGAAATCAGCTAAGCTTAATCAGTAATTGTGAGATTGAGTTTTTAAACCAACCATCTGTTAAATTTGAGTTATCTAGCCAAGAAAACTTATGTACAACTTTTAAGGACATAGAACCTGGACTAGTCAATTTATTTGATTAAGTCGTAATAGATGAAGAATAATGGCATAATATTTTGATGAAGAAAGCTATAAGAAGTTATAATATGTCTGATATAATGACAAAGGCACAGCACTTCAGGAGTAAAGTTGTAAAAGGAACATTAATGAAAGACAGGTGGCAGGCTGCCAGTTAAGAGAAGCAGCGCAGGACTGCTGACTTGCTAAATTGCCCTCAGTACACCCATGATTTGCTCTTTCTGCTATGTAATACAAAATCAGGTTTCTTATTGCCTTAGAACTTTCCACTGTCTCGAGTTTATATCGTAACATGTTCTGTTATAGAACCATAATTTATTTTAATTAACACAGCACAATACAAATTTGACATGTTTCAAGTTTTTGTACTTAAAATCAATGCCAACATTTTATTTTTAAGGATTTTTGCTGGATCGTGAAAATTAAAGCCTATCCCATTGGTCACAGAATAAAAGTTTTGCAAATATTAGGGACAAGTCCATTGCAAAGCAGAAATGATTAGACTAACACATAGATGAATACATTTATACCCAGGGGTAGATTTGTATGATCAAGGACCCACAGTGGTAACTTCAGTGCACGTGGAATATGAACCCACAATCTTCATATTAATAGCCCATCACCCTAACGACTGAACTACTAGACATCAGGGCTCCAAAAAGTCCACAGGAGTTCCTTTAAATCAAACTCTTTAAACCAAATCTAAACTAATGGCCCTACTTGTGTGCACAGTTTGCTAACTGTTGCCACAAGCTACAAATGTGTAATGTCCAAAAAGTTCTTAAATGCTGTAAAATTAACACTATTAATAAAGTAATGTATGTTTGGTATGTACGTAGTCCATGTATTTCACTCTGAGGTAAACCTGTTTTTATTTTATTTTTAAAGGGTATTCATTATACCATTAATAATACTACCATATACATTAATACAGTAAATTATAAAACAGCATGGTTTAATCAATTACATTTAGAGCTTAATAACGGCAACTAAATGTTTCCTCTTTCAGAATGAAATGCGTTTAAATTGCTGTCAGTGGTAATGGTTAGGTTAGAGATGAGTTTCCTTTAATCACACTGAGAGCTGACTACCAACGGGACAACCAGTGTCATTTTACAGCGCTGATCTTTTTACACATCTTCATTAATGATAGTAATCATATAACGTAATGAGACCACAGTGCCTGTTAATAATAAGACTATAGCTTGTAAATTGATAGTGTCCCTTATAACCTGCCCTCAGCCACAGCACTGACCCTGTACAATACACTCCTTTTTGTGTTAAAACATCTCTAAATTGACATTTTTCAGATCACATGAATACAAGATCAATAAAATACATGGCATGTATCGTGTTGAAGGCTATTGCTGGTAATGTTTTTAATGCATATTTTATCTTTCCTCGCTCTGTGTTCATGCAGCATGGATTATCACGTTGAAAGGATTAAAGAAACACCTCACTCTGCTGCACTGCAGCCTCTGAGGTCCTTTTTCCAGGCTAATCTCTGTCTGCTTCAATTGTGGCATATGTTTGATTACCCCAACCTATTTAACCATATTTTTTTTTTTACTAAGAAAAGAAGAAGAAGCCAATTTACGGTTAGCTCAAAAATTAAAATAGCTTGTTGTTTAATACTTTCTTTTGTAGATTAATCCTTCCAGTTTTTAGATTTGAGTGCAGTGTGTTGTTTTAGTAAAATGTTGTATCTACTTCACACAAAGACATGTGTGACATGCTTTCACTTTGGCACCAATTTAAGGAATGTTCTTCCTTTTTCCAGTAAGAATATTTTTCTGGGCAGAACGTGAGTCCATAAAGACTCGAATTGATCTGGAGGAACCTCAATGACCTTTGGAGTTCCAACCTCAACCCCACTAAAAATTATTGGCAAAAGAATTGGAACACTAATCATGAACTAGGCTTTCTCAGCTAACATCTTACAAACAGCTAACAGCTTACAAATAATTTTGTGACTAAATTGGCAGAATCTTTAAATTGGCAAACATCCTTCACAATCCAATCCAGGGGTGATTTGAGGGGAATATTACTTAAGTAATGTTAATGTTATTTAAATGTCCCAATAAGTTCAAATAAAAATGTTTTTAAAATGTTTTTTTTCTTTTGGAGAAAACAACTCAATAGGATGTTATGTTCTGGTAAAGTGCTGGTTACACTTACCATAGAGCTGGAATTTGTAGTTTTACATCCTAGACTGTCGTCCATCACCCTCTTTGTCCCATTATTTATTCTCAGACAAATCTGCCCAACTGCTTTACCTTGCAGATGTAAAATCAGAGACTGTACCTCATATTTGTTGCTGCATAGTTTTAATTTAACTTTCTTCAGGAAGTAGTATGATGTCCGGGATGCAAAAAAAGAAATCCAAGACTGACCTGAAATGTTTTGTTGCATTTGAAATTATGAAAATAGTTTTAGTGTTGATGAATTTCATTGATTAAACTGTTCAAAAAATTTAGACCTATTTAAATGATATGAAACAGAGATTTTTAGTTGGTTTAGTTACCGTTGTAAATAGTCAGATGATGTGTGTGTTGTGTTGAGTGTGTGTTATGAGGCTGGTATTGAGTTGGCAGTAAATTGAGCTGGCAGTTTTATTCAGGTCTGTGAGCCATATGTTGTAAATAATAATGTAATTGGACAGTTTGGGCCAAAACTAAATCATCTACTGTGAAATCTAACAATGCAGCTTATAATAGAACAATTAACCACATAATCAGCTATTAACTATACAAGGTCCCTAATTTAGTCTACTTTATCTACTATATTAAAGCAAATACAAGAAACTTGATTCTCCTGTGCCCAGCGATGGATTGGCGCCCTGTCCTGGGTCTATCTGCCCAGCGCCCGAGACGTTCTCCCCTGGATGGGCATGGGGAACCCCACCGCGACCCTAATAGAGGATAAGCGGGAGATAATGAATGAATGAATGAATGAATGAATGATTCTCCTGTCATTGTGTACATTTACAGATTTTAGAAGACGGTCAGCGGTCATTACATCACACTTTCTAATTGAGTAAAGGTTAAAAACTCAAGTGCCCAAATGCCCTGGCAGTGCTGCCACTTGCACATTTAACATTTTTAGTCCATAATCCAGCATTAGTATTTTAAATAAACCACTTCTGTGTTTGTAAAAAATGTCTGCACCGTTCTAAAAGGACATGTTAAGATTGTATACGTTATGAAATTGGATATCCCATTTGAAATCAAAAGGCCTGGATCCTGTTTGACTTTCTGTTGTGTTCATTTAATTCATGGTTTCCTTTCAGCTGTGTGGTTCAGTTGATTATCTCTCTGTAATCTCTCTGCGGGTCTCTTTGTCCAGTTGAGTTTTACTTCCCTTTGGGCCATTAAGCCTTTTTGCTCAGTTCAGCTGTAAATCACTGTGTTTCACTGTGTTCAGGTGGCTGTGCCCGTTGTGGTCTATTTAAACCGGTTAACCTTTAAACCGGTTTGTTTAGCAGTCATCAGTTTGTGTCAGTTATTTGTTAATTCTTAATCATTTCATTTTTTACCTTCCTCTGATTCACTCTACTTTCTAGCCCCTCCTAGTGGTCACATTAGTTCAGGATTTAAGTCATGACGTTAAAATTCTTAGAGTTTCATAGAGTTTAGGGCTTTATGTGGGCTTTTGGAGTCCATTTACCCTACAGCAGTGAAAACATTTTCTCTCTCAGTCATACTGATGTAGAAAGCAGCCCCCCCAAACCTCGGCTGTTTAGTTAGTAAAGTGATTTATTTGTCTTAATGGCTGTGTCCAGCTGTTTTATCACGAACATATACTTGAACACTAAACACAATAATAATGTCTAACAATGTGTCTACATGCATATTTATATGTCCTCCATCCACTGGTTCAGCTAATTTAATTATGGAAGACTTTAAATCATTTTTCATTATCTTTCATCTTTTATTTTAAAGCTAAAGAAGTCCTGTATCTCTGCTAGAGGACATGGGAAATTTCATTATCAGACACGGCTCAGTATACTTTATTCTTTGATCAAAGGCGGCCTGAAATGAATAGAAGTGCATGGAAAGATTCTCCCAAATGAGCTTCTAATGACTTACTTCCAGTTGATTCTGCCATCAGGCAAATGCTGGGGGCCTGAGCACAACCATTTTTATTCTGCTCGAGTGCTGCATGATTAATCCAATCGCAACTGAGATGTCAGCCAATGCGATTATTTAACTGCAAATGGCTGTTTATGTGCCATCTGCGTATAACATACATGTATAATGAAGAGATGACCAATCAGTCTCTGTTTAGGCAGACTTGATGATTGACACTGACACACACACACACACACACACACACACACACACACACACACACACACACTTGTATAAATGTATAAATGTATGTATGTATGGATCAAAAATCCTAAGACTGCCAACATAATGACGTTCTGTAGGAAACTGCACATTTTTGCAGAACATTTCATCTGCAATGACTGTAGCTTTGCAAAACTTTGGCCTTTTGACAGTGACTTTCTGAAGATATTCATGGGGGATTTAAGCTCATGTATTCTGTATCTGTTCCCAAAGGTGTAACTGGCTTATAATGGATTTTTCTAAACTTTAGCTTTTCGGTGGCTTACTCTGCACTCACAATTACAGCAACATAGTTTCTGTATGCCACCATGTCACGGTCACTTGCCACCAGGTTGTAGGCATTGCTATTGCAGTTTTGAGAGAGAAGTCTACAAATGTATTTAAAAGAGATACATACATTTTTTTTTTAATTATACACTTATGAGGGCGGCACGGTGTCTTAGTGGTTAGCACATTCGCCTCTCCCCATCTGGGTGGAGTTTCCATGTTCTCCCCGTGTCCGCGTGGGTTTTCTCCGGGTTCTCCGGTTTCCTCCCACAGTCCAAAAACATGGATCAAGTCAATTGAGTTCTCCAAATTGCCCCATGTAGAGTGTGTTTGTGTGTGTGTCTCTGTGTGTGAGTGTGTGCCCAGCGATAGATTGGCGCCCTGTCCTGGGTGTATGTGCCCAGCGCCTCTGGATGGGCATGGGGAACCCCCCCACGACCCTAATATAGGATAAAGCGTAAGATAATGAATGAATGAATGAATGATATATACTAATTAATATTATAAACATATAGAATAACTTTTTAATGTACATGTCCTACATAAATTATCATACATAAATGTTTGTATCTACCTATGAACGCATCATGCCATCATTCAGTATATGCGTGAATCCACAAATCAAGCATGTTCCCACCAAAAGATATTTTCAAAAACAATTACGTGATATTTTTGGATTTGAATATATATTTTAATCCACCTATTATGGCCTGTTAGGTACTTCTTAACAGCCACTATATACAAACTCAGCAATATCAAGTAAAGTGCTAAAAAAAACAAATAAGAGCACGTGGGACATTTATATTGCCCATCATTAACTTCATTGCTGCTCATTTGAATAAAATAAAATCGAGCTTGCATCCTGCTGCAGTGTAGACCAGCAATTATTATAAAAAAAATTCCAGCCACTTGGTGGCTTGTTGTCATTGCCAGTGTGATAAGCTCAAAATATTGTACAATGGACCAGAAAATAACAGTTTCAGCCTCAGCATTGCCAATCTGCCACTTTTATGGCCTTAAGCAAGATCCTTAACCCCTCAGTTGCTTGGATTGTATGATATAATGAGCCATGTAAGTTACACTAATTCAGGGTTGCTAGGGCCACGGACACAGATTTGACATCCAAATTCACCCACCTGTGAATTAAACCACACACAATGTTTCTATAGTATGACAGTGCTGCCCACTGAACTTCCATGCTGCATTGTCCTCTTTTTCTCCCATTATAGTGTCTTCTGCTTTGTGATTTCATTTCAGTTTGTGCTTTTGTTTCAAGAGATTGATACCTGGCATGTAGTGTTTGTGGAGACAGCCAGTAGTATGTCTTCTATAGAGTTTGCTATTTATCCTCTTAAACACTCTCCTTATTTTTCCTATTGTTAGACTAAATTTCCAAGTTCTCCTGTGTTCCTTGTATAATGAACCAGATAAACAATATATCAACCTGTTTCACTGTTCCCCAGTAAAGTTGTTCTTGGACTCTGGTATCTTGCAACCCAATCCTTGTTTTTGAGCAGTATAATGGGTTTCAGGTGTGGTAACACAATTACCAAGGTGTCTCTGATAACAAATTAGCAGTGAAACATTATTAATTAAGGAAGAGTCCAAATATTTATTAGAAAGATGCTGCAGGGACGAAGTTGATACGAATGCGGAAAGGCTGCTCATAGAACAAAGTGGCGAGAGGAAATACTCGACACCAGCATGGAACTGTCAAACATCCACAGACAGCAGTAGACACAAATCACAAGGCACATTGTGAGCGGCAGACAGAACCATACACTATGCAATGCACTATGAGAAGTTCAGCTTCACGATTTTTTTCAATCATGAATAGTATCATAACATTACGACATTCTAAACCTGGTATTTGTTTGAGAATAAGAACTATTTTTACTAAGGGCTCATCCTTGAACAGTGTCTATAGGTTGAAAACAGTATTAATATACAGGCCATGTACATATAAATCTGTATGTATATGTATTTAAGTGTTTAGCCATAAACTAATAAGTAGTAGTCAAGTTGTCGATTTGTCATTCCACAACATAAAGTACAGTATATGTGGAACGAGACAGCGTTCCCCAGGAACAAGGTGCTACAAATAACAGCTACTACACAATCAACATAAAGTGCACGTGTGCAAACACAAGGATCACAATAAATACAGGACGATACACAGTACAGTAAACAATAAACATTCAAGTACGGTATGAAAGTAAACCCTGAGTTTGGTTATTGTAAACAGTTGACATTAAGTAAGGAGGTAACAGTGCTGGTGGCCTCCTAGTGGTGTGAGCCACATGTTCCAGGAAGAAAAATGTCCTTGATTTTAAAAATTCTTAAGAGTTTATAATTGTGGCAGTTCTTTATAATATGCAAAAAGTGTGCTAAAGGTGCAAGATGTTACATAGGACCAAAGGCCATTCAGTCCCACAAGTCCATTTACACTCTGACGCCATAATACCAAAGTATTGCCTTGAAAAATATGTCCATTGTATGAAAGTCCTATTTAAAACTTGAATGCTAATGTATTAATTACAATGCAGCCTTTTTAATTTGGCCACTAGTATTTGTAAATGTGCATAAAGCAGAATCTATGTAAAGGTCCTTCTAAACATGTAATTCATGTCGCTTGGCCTCACTAAGCATCTAAAAACCGTGTAAATAAGATATATGGATGCTCAGTACAGCATGACTGTGTAATTCTGCATAGCACAAGTCTTCAAGAAAAGAGCTTTCTAGCGGAATGGCCCGGTGCCGAGATGTTGTTTCTGTGCTGTCATCATGAAGAATGTTGTTTACATCAATTTGTGTTTATGAGGGGTGAAATGACAGTGTAATGGCACAGCAGGTGAAGGTTCACCTCACACTCTCGGAGGTTTTAATAGCACTATGTGTTGGCATAAAACCACTCAGAAATTTACATTAAATACTGGGGAGGAAAAAAAAAAAGAAAACAAAAAACCTCTGGGCTAACCGGGTTTTCATCAGGCTTCCGAATTGATCCCATGTACTGAGTAAACTTGGGGCATTCCTGGAATGTAGGAGACTGCTACTTAAGGGCATGGTGGGTTTTAAAAATGGCTGCATGAATAAAATAACAGCATGGCTCGATTTGTGTCTTGTTTTTCACCATATATATTTTTCCTTTCGCCTGCTTTAATGTGCGTTGAGAGCAAGGCTGTTCCTCTAGGGCTCGGGTGTCTCCATTCATCCATGAGCACCCTGTCTAATTTCCATGCATGGCCATGACTCACACATCAACCCCCTGGAGTATAAAACCCATGACAACCCATGTACTAACAAGAGCACTCCAACATATTTATTTCGTTTAAATGAATAGAGGTGCATGAGTATTTGACTTGTTAGACAACATTTATTACAAGTATACTTACTGCTTGATCAATTGAGTCATCAGTGTCCTGTGGACTGACACTACATATTAAGTATATCTTTAGTATTTTGCTTCCTAATTAAGGAGCTCCTGAAACGGACCAGAATGGTTGCTACACCACTGACATTTGTCATTTACAAAAGTTTCATGGATCAGATCAGCACTTTGTGTGCTTAATTATGTATTCATTATCTACCACTTTATTCTATATTAGGGTTGCGGGGGGGGGGGTTCCCCATGCCCATCCAGGGGAGATCGTTTCGGGTGCTGGACAGATACACCCAGGACAGGGCGCCACACATACATACTCTATATAGGGCAATTTGGGGAACTCAATTGACTTGATCCATGTTTTTGGACTCCGGAACCCGGAGGAAACCCACGCAGGCACGGGGAGAACATGGAAACTCCACCCAGATTGGGATTCGAACCGGGAATCCCTAGTGCTGAGAGAAAAACGTGCTAACCACTAAGACACTGTGCCACCCACTTTGTGTGCTTAATTATTAGATAATGTCCTGGAAAATAAGGACATATTGTATTTTGTTGTTATATTGGATGTTGTAGTTCTATTTATTATTTATTTTTTTTATTTTCCTTATTTTTTAGTCTCTGTAACACGGTGGGATAAGAATTGGAACCATGACCATGAAACCTGATTTCAAAAGCTCAGGAACGGGCTTTATTCACACAGTATTTAATATACATTAAAACACATGTAGCACGTTCTCCTCGCAGCAATAGGGATGCCCGGTTCGAATCCCCATCTGGGTGGAGTTTCCATGTTCTCACCGTGTCCGCGTGGGTTTCCTCCGGGTTCTCCGGTTTCCTCCCACAGTCCAAAAACATGGATCAAGCCAATTGAGTTCTCCAAATTGCCCCATATAGAGTGTGTATGTGTCTTTGTGAGTAAGTGTGTGTCCAGCGATGGATTGGCGCCCTGTCCTGGGTGTATCTGCCCAGCGCCAGAAACGTTCTCCCCTGGATGGGCATAAAGAGCCCCACTCCATGACCCTAAAATAGGATAAATCGGAAGATAATGGATGGATGGATAAAACACATGTGCTGGGTGACCTCAATGCCGTGCGCTCACGTTCCTGCAACTCGTTGCTAAATCTCTCTCCCTGCTGCATGTACTGTTCCCAATTATAAAGGGCGCACACTTTCATTAGGTAGAGCCGTATCAGGTGCGTTAATGATCTCTAATCAACGTCCATTGCTGAGGGCTCCACCTCCTCCCCCTGCACCACTGCGCTCCCTCTACAGTCTCTTATTAACATACCAAACATCCCTAACATGAACATGCTATTAGATTCACTAAGTAATCCACTCGGGTGTCTTTCCACTTACTGGTCAAAACCGATTTCGCAGGCAGTTCTTTTCAAGCCCTGTTTAACACCACGCCAAAAAATATCCAACTGTGGAAGAAAGGTCACTTAATGGCTCCAATCTTATCAGGTATTCACCGACGGGCTTTTTACTCCCTGAAATAAAGTTTCAAAATGATATAAGAGATTAAAAAGCTAATGAGCTGTTTAGTTGGCAGAATTCCACTGCCGAGGTGAACGCAAGTTAAATTCGTTGCATCATATTGCTTACTTCCACTTCGCATTACTGTGTGTTTTAAAGCTGCGACCTTAACATTTAATGACTTGTACAGAATAATTCCGACTCCTGAGGCGCCTTTATTTTATGATATGTTTTTTTTTGAGGAGCTTAACACAGAAGATGCTCTGCTCATCAGTGCTGTTCAAAACAACTGGCAGTCTTATTCATTTATTCTCATACACATTTGTCAAAACCACCATGACACAATGGTGGATCCATCATCTAAGAATTAAAAGTCCTAGCTCTTAAGTAGAATAGTTGTTAAGTTGAGCATGCAATCATTGTAGTCAACTGCATTTTCCCTGTTTTGGTCATTTACGATCATCCCTGATAATTGTGGCCCTGGGTACGAATGAATGGTTTGACAGGTTTGTGCTAGTGAGCTTTATTGGGCTGCTTAAAGCCCTGACCTCGATCCTACAGCTTTTGAGATGACTCAAAATGTCATTAAACCACTGAAGTCGCGTCATCGTTTTGTAGAGTGCACCATTTTAATATAAGTGTGATTTTTTTTTTTCTAAAAATCCCCTTTGTCATGTTCCGTGATAAACAACCATGTTCAGAATCCAATAGGTTTTTCCTTGTGT
>JAFMOD010000078.1:490549-555914 GCA_019802435.1 Corydoras maculifer
GTGTGTGTGTGTGTGTGTGTGTGTGTGTGTGTGTGTGTTCCCTATACAAATCTATACATTGCTTTGATAGCGGCGATATTTTGTGGTTCTCTTTACGAACCAGGTGTGTTTTAATTTTGGCAGATTTTTATTTGAACTGAGCGATAAATAAATAAATTAAATTAATAAATTAAAATTAACATTTACATCGTTATAGGGTGTAGTGCTAAATAAATCACAATCTTTAAAAGTAGCAGCGCAGCAGAACACATTTTTTTTTTAGGTTTATGGCATGCCATTGCTTTTCTAGTTGCCATATTAACAGCTCTATTAAAAGTTTTGCTTTTTTATAGAAGGACTATATGCATTTAAACAAATGACAAAAATGGCAATTTGGTCTGATTTATCCGAACTTTAAATCATGCAAGTATGGTTCCAGGGGTGAGAGCCAGATGTCAGACACACAGAAAGCAATCATTGTGGTGCTTTTCCGAGCAATAATTAGTTAACATGAAATTATGCGTGCTGTCTAATGCAGCAAACATGATAATCAAAGCCCAATTAAATGATCATTTTTATAATATGGTTTATTTCAGTTGATAACATACCAAATAAGCAAAACTTAATTTCTCATAATCTGGCAATATATCTTTGATGCCATGTTTAGGAAATGTGTCAAGACTCTTATATAGCAGAATGTCAATGCTAGGACCATTTTCATTGAGTTCATTGAGGCATTTAAAGTTGTAGATTAACTCCTGGATAAAAAAAGTAGAAGGACTATACTAGTACACATCTAGGGATTTCTACGGTTGTAGGGTCCTATTCCATAGTCAGTGGTTTATTCAGGACTGATAATTAGTAATTAATGGGACAGCACTGGTAGGTGGTTTCTAGGAGGATTGAGGTGGTTTCTACTGGCAGAAGGATGCTGAGGATGGAGCCACCAGGCATAAGGTGAGAGAAGACAGACAGGGCCAGGTGAGATGGAGCATAAAGTTGATGTGGCGCCCCCTAATAGGACTTTGGAATTAAACTGTATGTGTAACTAATAAAACTAAGCTTTGATCGATGATACGGTTTAAGTCGGATCGCGTTCATGTGGCACAAGTCGGGCACCTTGTTTTGATGGAGAGTTATTTTTGTTTAAGTTCTTTCTTTTTTTTCGCTGGCATCAGTTACAAAAACTGTGTACATGCTGCATTTGTTTATTTACAACAAAATATGAACCATTTCACAAGAAAGCGTCCAAGAAAAACTGCACCCGTGCTCTAAACATATCAACCATTGCATAATCCTTAGTCATGCTGCCAGCTGAGCCTGATATAGCTGCACTCTCTGCAAGTCAGGTCATGCGATCTTCAGATTTTCCAGCTTCTCCTCTTCCCCCTGATCTTCCACAATAGGGGGCGTGTGCCAGATTTTACAGTCAAGTTGTCTGACATTTCACACAAACACAACTTCTTGCACAAGCACTCGGGGAAAGTAGTTCTGATCTGAAAGTACTTCTCCTGATGACTTCCTAATGCAACTAAATTCTCCATGCTCGTCGGCGATGACACTTGACTGTACAACCGGTGTTAGTAAACAGGCATAGAGAGGAGATTCTTCATTATCTTCCGCACAATCAGTGATGAGAACTCTTGAGGCGCAAGAGGCAGGATATGAGAAGATTAACGAATGTCCTATTTACAGTGTAGAACAGCCCCGTCGTCTGGAATCCGAATATTTGTAATGCTTTTCATTTTAGTGAAAAATAATGAAGCTGTGTAAATTATACACAAAAAGACTAGTAGCTATTTACTTTTGCACATTATTGCCCTGCAAATTGCCATCCCATCAAAAGCTTAGTGTTGTCGTGGAACATCGCATTAGAAGCGTCACTAGAACATGGTCCTCTGGCTCAGCTCTTGCTTTAATGTCATTGCTTTCTTTTATTTTTAAAGCAAGGGATCAAAGAATCCATTCCTTTCTATTTTTATATTTCATTAGGTATTTACAGTTGCACAGATCTAAGATCGGTCTGGGGTAAATCATAATTAATTAATTAATTAATCAAAATAGAATCATGGATACTTACACGTTATACTTACAGGAGCTTTAATGACATCTCTTTCCATCTCCCCATTGTAGCTATAAACAGCGTTTTACCCACAAGACCATGTGTGAGGTCAGACTGGCTTACAAACACCCTGTAGATCATCCCAATAATATTTCATGTGATTGAGATGAGGGCTTTGTGCAGGCCAGCCAAGTTAACATGCCTTAATTAAGTGAATTAAAGAGAATTAAAGTGATCTATTTTTCCTATTGTGCATTCACACAAAGGAATTTGGCTGCACATGTAACCCATCCATGCAGTGAAACATTCCATGCATGGAAATTAATTTAATGACCAAAAAGTTTTTTGTTCCTATAGTAAAATACATCATTACAGTGTTCACTGGACAAGTATGTCAGATTCACACAGGATCCATTGTTTTGAAACAAGAAGCGAGAGGCTCTGTGCAAGAACTCATCCACTGAAGTCTGAACATGGTTCATTAAATCTCAGAAAATGTTTCTGAACTGAAATTAATAGTGCATTAATATTTTTTTCTTTAACATACTATCCAGAAAATTTCAGTTGCCACAACCAAATGAATTATATATTGGTTTTCAATGATTTACACTTGGGTTTTATATATACATTATATATAAAATTATATATATATATTTTTTCTTTTCCCCAATGGTGTTATCATATTATCTGAAATAAAAGTCCTCTGTTGTTAGCATCTTAGTTAGGTATTAGAAATTTTACACAAATTCATATATTTCAATAAAAATATGGTTGAAAACATGAAACATGATGTTTAATCACTAATTGCAGGTCGTGTTAAACTCATCATTCAAAGTTGATGGGCACTACATACTCACTTGCTCAAAAAGCCTACTGTTTTCCCATTAAACAGTTACTTTCTCGATTAATACAAGATCCTACAGTATAGTAGCGATTGACACTATGATCATGTGTCACAATAAAGAATCGACTGTGCTGCTACTGATGTTTGACTGAAACATGATGATGAGGCACAATGAGAGAGGTGTGTTTTCAGATTTAGAGCCGATTGTGTTCATTAATTAGATCTGATGCATTATTAAGAATGTGTCAGTAGTGAGATATGAACTTCCCTGCTGAATATTCAATTGCATGTTCATAAATGTCAAAGCAAAAGCAGCAGTAGACATTCAGATCTGGTTTAAAGAGTGTGATTCAGTAAAATCTACTCAAGTAGAACTGATTCTTTAAAGAGAAATACACTAAATATTCAACATAATGCAACTATATAAACACAAGCAACCAAAATACCATTAATATAATAGCAATATTAATCATATTCAATACTACGATTCAATTTGAATATTAATTGACTTCCAACAACACTATTCACGTACACTTTAATGTAATTGTAAGTGTGGCAGATAGCAGAACAGCCCCTTAGGCCGAAATTCATTTTCTGTCCTATTATTACAACTGTTAAGCTTTAGTGTGGTATAAATCACCTCCACCTATTACAAATGCTTTAATGTTTTTAACTGCTCTATGATATTCTCACCACTAATTACATAGCACCACAGAACCAGTACATTTCCTTCTAAATTAAGGCTGCCCTAAACCTAGTTTTCATGTAAGCTCTTGCAAGCTATAGCAGGGTATATAGTACCAATTTATCAAAGAAAAAAATACAATCAGGTGTCTATATTCATGCAATAGCAAAAAAATTATAATTTAAGCATACAGTGTTAGAAAAAAAACACAGCACTGAAAACAACTCGAAAGTCTAAAATACATCGCAATTATTCATTCATTCATTCATTCATTATCTCCCATTTTATCCTCTATTAGGGTCGCAATGGGGTTCCCTATGCCCATCCAGGGGAGAACGTTTCGGGCACTGGGCAGATAGACCCAGGACAGGCCAATCTATCGCTGGGCTCACACTCACTCACACAGACACACTGTATATGGGGCAATTTGGAGAATTCAATTGACTTGATCCATGTTTTTGGACTGTGGGAGGAAACCGTAGAACCCGGAGGAAACCCACGCAGACACGGGGTGAACATGAAAACTCCACCCAGATGGGGATTCGAACCGGGAATCCCTAGCGCTGAGAGGAGAATGTGCTAACCACTAAGCCACCGTGCTGCCACATCGCAATTATTACATAATTAATGTTTCCTAGGGTGGAGGTTTCCTTTGAGGAACTACAAGTGTGCATGCAAAGGCCGGGACTAGGTTTTTTTTACCGGGTTAAGTTGTTTTTATTGGAGTAAAACTCCAATCAGGCGGCCATGCTTGGCAGATAGACGGAGGAAATAACAAATCTGGGGTGAGACCCGTCTCTGGCTGAGACTGATTTTAAAGCCCTTACAGTGAAATCTTTCATTTCATGGCCAAGCTGGAAACATTTACAAATTCATATTTCCCTGGTGTGTAGCACGAGAGGCTTTCAATAAGAGCCTGTAGCGTTTAGTGTGGTTTAGCCTTCATTAAGATGACGCTCTCTGAAGGCTTGATGCATACATTAGACAATCAGAGCTTAAATTGTAAACAAGGTCATTTAGCCATGAAAAGGAGGCAGGACCACACTGAAGTTCGACTGATGTGAGATGAACATTAAACTTTACGTTAAGTGCCGGTTCCAGAGCTGTTGCTGTTGAATGAATTTGCTCTCCCTCAGCTCAGCAGCATTTGTGGCCACAGATTTATGCACAAATGAAAATAGAGAGATAAGCAGCACTCTGGAAAAGTAGGGCGACCAGCTGTAAACAGAACAAATGTGGGACATAGTGGGTTCACGTGGGTCAGTGTGTGTGTGTGTGTGATTTCCACGGAACTACAGAAACCTTTACAGAAATTCATGAATGTGGAGGAGCGGCACGGTCGCTTAGTGGTTGGCACGTTAGCCTCTCAGTGCTAGGGATTCCCAATTTGAATCCCCATCTGGGTGGAGTTTCCATGTGCTCCCTGTGTCTGCGTGGGTTTCCTCCGGGTTCTCCGGTTTCCTCCCACAGTCCGAAAACATGAATCAAGTCAATTGAGTTCTCCAAATTGCCCTTATATAGTGTGTTTTTGGGTGAGTAAGTGTGTGCCCAGCGATAGATTGGCATCCTGTCCTGGGTGTATATGCCCAGCACCCAAAACGTTCTCCACTGGATGGGCATGGGGTACCCCCCCGCGACCCTAATAGAGGATAAAGCGGAAGATAATGGATGAATAGATGTATTTCAACAGGTGGGCACAGTGGCTTAGTGGTTGGCACGTTTTCCTCTCAGCACTAGGGATTCCCGGTTCGAATCCCCATCTGGGTGGAGTTTCCAGGTTTTCCCCATGTCCGCGTGGGTTTCCGCAGGGTTCTCCGGTTTCCTCCCACAGTCCAAAAACATGGATCAAGTCAATTGAGTTCTCCAAATTGCCCCATATGGAATGTGTTTGTGTGCGTGTCTGGGGAAGTGAGTGTGGGATAGATTGGCACACGGTCCTGGGTGTATCTGCCCAGCGCCCAAAACGTTCTCCCCTGGATGGGCATGGGGAACCCCTCCGTGACCCTCATATAGGATAAAGCAGAAGATAATGGATGGATGGATGACTGTGGAGTAATATGTATGCACACACTCACACAACTTGATCATATTACTCTCTTATGGGATAGTTATTGTTCATGTAAACTATATTCCATAATAGGGATATAACAGAATTGTCAGCCTGTATGATCACACATACTCAACCACCTCAGTGGACATACACGGACACACACAAGTGAACTGTGTACCGTGAAGGATGTGCTGAAAACAGCCATGAGCCCCACAAAATCAAAACCAAAATGCCCGGCTGGACCGTGTGGTTTCTGCTTTGCAGAGTTTGATTGATGAATGTCACAGACGTTTGTATTCTTCTCCACTGCTCTTTTCTCAGCTATTGAATGAATCGGCTTTTGTATAAGCCAGGCTGATGCTTTATCACAGCACTATTAAGTAAACTAAAGTAATTCCACAGTGGATGAAGTGTCTGGCACATAGAGAACTGAATTCTCATCTATTTACCTTTGCATTCCAAAGCAATACATGTTGATTATGGAATTATACAATGTAATCCGTGGAGACAATCACTGTAGTCATTGGAAACTCTTTAAAGGCTTTAGCAGGGACAGTGTAATGTTATGATGAGAGTCTGAGAATGTGAAAAGAAGCTTTACAGACAAAGTCCTGTGCATCATAAAAAAGCCTCCTATCAGTAATCGACTAACTTGGTCTAAGTGAGTCTTTTAAAATAGAAGTTTGCACTGTAGGATGGCAATGAGTGTATAGTTTACGGTCACATTCTTATAATATTCTTGTAATATCAGAACCAGGTTAAAAAATGTTAAACGTGCCAGTTCCTGGTGTCTACATACTTTTGTCACATTGTGAAGTGATTTTATTTGAGTGTGACCATGTGCTTGATTACAAAGCCTAGGTCACTACCAGCTGTTTTTGTCCTTGAGGAGAATGTGGTCTTTGGAGAGGACTTGGCGTCCACAGAAAATGACGGGCACACGCAGACTGTTTTCCAGCACAGCCATGGGCCGTGAACAGGAGGTCATGATGAGTGTGTGGCCTTGTCCCGCCCAGAGCTAGTGCGTGCTGGGCTGCATGACCTTGACCCTTCTGAAGCAAGACCTGATCTCGACCTCACACTACAGGACGGTCCCCCGGGTATCCAAGTTAATACCGGAAGGCTGTGTTTCAAGAATGCCTTTTTAAATACACATCAAATATGACGACGGGCACAAAGCACCGCAGTGTTTGCCCAGACAAATCCTTGGACAAGGAACAGAAGCTCCTTGAGCCTGACTTGCCCTTCCCTGCGCGTTCCTGCACCCGAAACAAGATGTATTTTCGAGCGTCACTACATCATTTATGCCATCCTTCAGCAAATGACCTGCCTTTCTATTTATAATGATACATTACACTTTATTGTGCGGCAAAACAACACCTGGTCGAGCCGGCAGTCATTTGTGATGCCTCTCCTTCTCATCTTTCTCAGTTTGCAGGCGCCGTGCGGCTGAAAGCCAGGGCCAGCTCTGAGCGTCTTTATTAAAATTAATTGAATCTGGAGTGAATGGAAAATCATTTCATGAACACGATTAATGCCCCAGACCGCTGACTGCGCTAAACAGTCGCGGATTAAACCCGAAAATTGCCAGGCTTCTGTCAAATAGCTGTTGACTTGTTGGTTTCAAATATGGCCGCAGAAATGTTTCAGAGTAATGTTTCCAACTCTAAAACAACCACACATGGAAAAGTTCCTCCAGACCTTGCACTGAACCAACACTGTGTATAAGTGTGTTAGTGGCGGCAGCTGGAAAGAGTGGATTTACAGTCTGCTTATATTGATTTGATGGTTGACTGGTAGGAACCACAGGACGTTGAATCGTCATAAAGCTTCTTTATGCCGTTTCGACCACACTTCAGGTCATAAATATGCAGCGTTGTACCGGCTAAACAAATAATCCATTTTGGGTTGAAGTCATCATTTGAAACAATGCTCTCAAATCACAACGGTGTGTGTATGACCCCGAGTTTACACCGACGGGTCAGCGGTTTTACAGATTCATTCCATCCTTCTTATGGCACAGTCTTGCTTGGTCCAGGGTGACTAATTATTCAATCACCAACAACAAACATCCCAAACCTGAACAAATGATACATTCATGATGGTTTAAAAGAGCCTTCGAATCGGAAGCAAATTAGTCCTAGAGAAGCAGCATTTAGTCAAAATGGCTGACCAAATATTTGCAGTCTGCACAGCAGAATATGTTGTAAATGGTTAAAATAGTAGAAAATATGTTGATTTTCACTCCACAATTCTGAAGCGCTTCATGCATCAGAGACAATCCTGACAAATGTATTGTTGGGTACAATTTGTAGAATTCTCTCCTTTTTTTGACCACCTCTTTTTAAAGGTCTTAATCAATTAGGTAGAAATAAAGTGACTTTGCCTGGCGTCTGAGTCTATACCTTCTCAAACGGGCCTGAGCTTGCAAGGTACATACACTTTCATCAGAAAAAATGAATTACAAGTGGGACTGGATATACCCAGATGTAATTCCTGCCTTGCCTGGTGCTTAAGGAGAGACAGTGAATTGAGTAAGGGAGTTGGTGACCTTCCCACAGGCCGATGCTCGAACTCGCAAACAACAAATGTGCCGAGCAGAACAGCCAACATATTTTCGCACATTTCGACTTACGTACCCATCCATCCATTATCTTCCGCTTTATCCTATATTAGGGTCACGGAGGGGTTCCCCATGCCCATCCAGGGGAGAAGGTCTCGGGCGCTGGGCAGATACACCCAGGACAGGGTGCCAATCTATCGCTGGGAACACACTCGCTCACACAGACACACTCTATATGGGGCAATTTGGAGAACTCAATTGACTTCATCCATGTTTTTAGACTGTGGGAGGAAACCGGAGAACCCGGACACGGGGAGAACATGGAAACTCCACCCAGATGGGGATTCGAACCGGGAAGCCCTAGCGCTGAGAGGCGAATGTGCTAACCACTAAGCCACCGTGCCGCCGACTTACATACCCGATTTTCCTAATTAGCAGCCGCATGCAGTTCTACGTCTCTTTGTACACAAAGCTGACCTCACAGTAGTAATGTAAAAACGTGAGGTCCAGTGGTAAATACAAAGCCTGCTAGTTCTAATGCCCTGCATCCTGGAATTAAGGACATTGTTTAAATGTCTGTCCCTATTTTGAGTCGGGATAGACGTCTTTATTATGCTGATGATATTTTCCCCCCTCTGAATGTTTACCTTGGTGGGTTTTCCGCTGCTCTAATTGGCCCTTTGTGCTGCCCCCAGAGAGCAGGATGAGATACTGCATGTTTAGGGGGCTGGAAATAGCTTGCACTTCCTGCACGTCTTTTGGGACGGCAGTGCTGCTGCCGTTAGCAGGAACCCTCCTTATTTGCTGGGACAATGAACCTCACTCATCATATTTGGCATTTAGCATCTTATGCCCACAGAGGTGCGAACAGGTATTTAGCACTGATTTTAGGCTGAGACACAATATGTAAACACAGATGTTTGCTGGCATTTTAACATTTTACAGTCAATTTTCTGTTATGTACAAATATGATATGACTAAAAAGATTTTTTAATTACAATGTATTTTTCTCCATCTTCAGCTTAATAGCATACTAGGGAGTAGGGTCGCGGGCAGGGGTTTTCCTATGCCCATCCAGGGGAGAACTTTTTGGGCGCTGAGAAAGGATGCCAATCCATTGCTGAGCACAAACTCAATCACACACACTATATAGGGACAGTTTAAATTATTTTGGGGCACTTTTAGGGAAAATTTAAAGTGAATTTACCTTGAATCCATGTTTTTTGACTGTGGAAGGAAACCAGAGAACCCAGAGAAAACCTACACGGACACAGGGAGAACATCCCCAGTGGTGACGGGCGAACCATGCACCCCTTAATTACAGTCACAGTTTAGTAATTTAAAAAATAGTTTATTAAAACCTACTAAAATACGAATTTCTTCCAAAAAAAAAAAAAAAGCCATGTCAATATTCTGTGTGTGTGTGTGTGGGGGGGGGGTATTGAATAATAGATTGATTGCTCATAACTGTAACTGTAGATCAAGAAACCGCTTTGAATTTGCAAATCTAATTTCAACGCTCAGATAAATTATCACTGATTAAATTACCAGCCGAGATGCTTGTTAAAATGTTTAGATTTTGTTCCGAAGGGGGGGGGGGGTGGTAAATAGCAAGAAGTCTATTAAATTATTAAAGCCTAATCACTCAGTTGGACAGAAACAGAGGATGCTGATCAGTTTTGTCTCGATTTTCCTTCCAGAGATGATGATAAAGTCAGATTCGCTCCTCCACTCATTTGCTCGCCAGCTGAGAGGCTGAACACAAATGTTTGTGATAAATGCTTCTGTTGCCATGGAAACCGGAGCTGGAATATCTGATAAGGTACACTTGCTTTAGCAGCTTCCAAAGTACAGTCTGGAGGATTGTGTGCGGCTGTTATGACCGTGTTCTTTGCCAAAACAGTGCAGAAGAGAGAGAGAGAGAGGCTGTAAGAAAGTATTGCATAATTAGTCTAATTTGCATTCGCACATTTTTAACTCGCCACTCGGAAAATATGTGTCAGTGTTGCAGAGGGCACGAGGCTTCTCCCCCCCCCCTCCTCTAAATAAGAAGCAAACAGTTTTCTCCCTGTTTAGAATTTTTACTGTCATGCTCCTCTGACTTTCCTACCTGCGCTTTCTGCTGCTTCCGTATTCATCGCTGCCACACTGAGGCAGCTCATGATATCCGTGCCACTCCCAGAGGCTTTGCCGCGTGCCAGGCACTTAAGCGTTTCTCAGCTTCTCGCTGCTCCAGTGGAGAGTGATCGTGCTTTTGCTTGCGTCTGCTCGACTGCATCTGAATTTCAGATCTCTCATATACATATATACATAATAATTCATGGGTTGCTGGTGGGATGCGCTTTGTTGTTGAATACCTCAGCTGCTGTTTTGTGCCGGTGTGGACAGTATTGCCCTTCAGTGGTTTCCTCTCTTTGGAGGTTTCGGGTCTTTTATCTGCCACCTGGCAGTCCATACTTTGCATTGCATGCAGTCAGAGCTTGAATAATTGTCCTGAAGAATGAGGGATAAACTTTTTTGGTGTGTGATGTCATTCATTTGAATGTTATTTTAATTATAATAATTTTAATTGCATGGAAGTGCAGATATTTTTTTAAATAGGGAAAGCGTAATATGGGGAATCACAGTATGGGGAATTACAATAATGTAATTTTATTTTTTACATTAAAATTATTAAAAAAATAAAAGTAACTTGTTAATTTGTGACATTATTATTTATTATATATTTAATACAAATGAAAATAAGCAATATGTATATCAAACTTTAAGCATAATACTTGTTCTCATATAGTAGGAGAACTGTTTTACAGATAAAGCCTATTGATTAAACTAGTACACAGTATTCACACCATCATGGATGCATCATGTCGGTTATTATTCCTTATTGATTTAAGGTCAAACAACAATAAAGGATATCTGAAGAATTCGTACCTACAGCTTTTACCTTATGTGTAATAGGCAGTATATAATTTCAGACGCAGCTGTAAATGCTTGAAATGCTATTTCAGGTCCAGCTGGAAGCTTTCTCACAACAGAAGAGAACAGAACAAACTTGTGAAGAGCAAAGTTTAAATGAAGGATACAAATAGATTTTAAAGGCTTTACTGCTTCCTCTGTGTAATGCCCAGGGTTTTTATTTACAAGTGGAAAGTCAATGGCATCACAATGATTTTGTTGGGATCAGGCCATCGTTTCAACAAGTTTTAAAGTTATTGATCTGGGACGGTACCCAGCAGTTAAAAAACTTACAGGTCTTTATAGTTAGCACTGGTCTGTGTGGACATTGGGCTTATATGTTTTATAGAAAGTTGCCATGTACTGCAAACTGTCTAAATAGAAGTCTCGTTTTAATATCCACTCTCTGGGCAATGTGTAAGCATCTCTAAATGTTCTGAGCATCCTGTATGTCCATTATATCAGCTTCACCAATTCAATAAATGACACAACAGTGGTGTCTTAATGTGTGCTGTGCTAGTGTGGGAGGATCAGCCAGTTTTCAAACACTTGCATTCTTAATGCAGCATCCTCTGAGCACTAATGAAGGATCTGAGGATGACTACGAACTGTGTAACAACAAATATGAAACAAGGTTTTAAAAAAGTGCACAGTGGGTAGACACTGTGCTTTGGAAAACTGGAAGCACACACAACATTTCTCCATCACTGCAGTGCTGAACATCATCCTGATCTGGGTGGAGTTTCTATGTTCTATCTATGTATATTTACACATGGGTTTTCTCCGGTTTCCTTCCACAGTCCAAAAAATATGGATTCAAGGTGAATTGGATGCTCTAAATTGTGTCTATATAGACTGTGTGCATCTGTGTGTGAGTGAGTGGGTGTGTGCCCGATGATAAATCGGTGCGCTGTCTTGGGTGTATCTGCCTGCGACGTTCTTCCCGCGAAGCTAGTACAGGATTACGCAGAAGATAATGGATGGATGGACTTAGTATTCTCACTCCAATGGATTCAAGAAAAATATGTAAATAACCATGGAACAATTTCCAGTGGGTTTTGAATTTAGTTTGTGTGACAAAAGACTGTTCATTCATCCATTATCTTCCCCTTTATCCTTTATTAGGGTCGCGGGGGGGTTCCCCATGCCCATCCAGGGGAGAACGTCTTGGGCGCTGGGCAGACACACCCATGACAGGGTGCCAATCTATCGCTGGGCACACACTCACACAGACAGATACGCACACAAAAACACACTCTACATGGGGCAATTTGGAGAACTCAATTGACTTGATCCATGTTTTTAGAGAGCCCGCAGGAAACCCACGCGGACACGGGGAGAACATGGAAACTCCACCCAGATTGGGATTCGAACCGGGAATCCCTAGTGCTGAGAGGCGAACGTGCTGACAACTGAGCCACCGTGCCGCCCCAAAAGACTGTTTTAAAAAATCTAAAGAAAGGCACAGTATTACATTATCTATTTGGATTGGATTGGTTGGATACTGTAAGCTGTCCTGGTTATCAATAACCAGCTACAATTTGCATACTATATACTATTTTGCTGAAATATAGTGACAATAACATTAACATAAATATTTATGGATGCAGTATACCAATTACCGGCGCCTGCTTTACATAGACTAGCATGAGAACTGTGCAGCTATTTGAAAAAGTTGAGTAATAGCACATTTGACATAATATTCTAGAACATTTTTATCCCCATAACATCAAATAGGATATGCATAATGGATGCTGTCACTAGGCTTGGGAACGTGGTCCTATTCGTTTATTAGCATGACAGCTAATATAAGCGGCAGCTTAGGCCCTGAGAGTATTCATTCATCCGTTATAGCAAGCCAACATGAAATGCATCAAGGCATGCTTCGCTAGATATGACAGAACTAACTATGCTCACTGCAGATCATACCACAGATAGTGTCAGGTTATTGGTTTAGAAGTGTGTGCATGTGTGTATGTACGCGAGTCAGTGTTTGTGGCTTGCATGTGGGCAGAGAGTGGACTAGTTAAATCACGGGCTTGTATTAGGAGTACAAGTTAAAAAATTAGGGGGAAAAAATCTAATCAATGACTTTTAAATTCACTTTGTGCAAGGATATCACGTTCTTAGGTGTAGAATCAGGGCTAGGGACATGGTTGGCGTGTGTGTGATGTCATGCAGAGGTTGTTCGCAGTGTGCCCGGGGCTGCTGCAGAACTGAGATGCCAGTTAGTGATAAGCTTCTCCTCAAGGCCACTGCTCCCCTTTCACAATCTGATCGCTGAACATGCTGAAAAGAGAACGCCAAGGTGCTCAAATCTGCCGCATTACACCCTGCTGATGCCCTGATTGAGAGACCCTGCCGTCCTGCTTAGTGATATTGCAGAAACTTAAAAGCAAAACTCAGATGACACTGCGTTCATGTACAGATAAACAGCCCTTCATGATCTACAGATGCAAAAATCTGGACATGTGGTAAAGCTGGTGTGCTGCTGATAAAAGAAATAGCCAATGGTATGTCCACAATCATGTCTTTAGGATTTAAGCTCTGGACCTAGTTCCTGTTAATGCGGCAGTCATAAAATTGTGGTTAAGGAATCAGCCCTGCGACCTGAAGGTCCCCGGTTTCAATCCCAGGCCTACCAAGTACTATGGCAAAAGTGGCTTTGGGCAAGGCACCTTAAACCGATTGCTTCCCGGGCGCCATATACAGGGCTTCCCATTGCTCCATCACTCAGTCTATTTGTATGTGTTTCACTGCACGGATGGGTTAAATACGGAGGACCAATTTCTCAGTGTGTAAGTACAGTAGGCAAAATCGATCATTTAATTTTAATAATGCTATATTTTTAAATTGGTTGCCCAATTTCGCAGGCGCTTAACAAAGCCCCTCAAGCAGGCCTCTCACTGCCCCAGGGGTGTTGTCTTATTGCTGCTTTTGTATTCTGAGCCCAACCATCAAGCCAGTTACTCTGGACTTAAGCATTTGTCAAATAATGAAGCTTAATATAATAATTCTTTTAAACAGTTTTAAATGTGTGCCCAGCGATGGATTGGCGCCCTGTCCTGGGTGTATCTGCCCAGCGCCCGAAACGTTCTCCCCTGGATGGGCATGGGGAACCCCCCCGCGACCCTGATATAGGATAAAGCGGAAGATGAGTGAATGAGATTCTAGATTTTTAAAATATTTTGAAAATTTTCATGGTTGTATTTTTTTTAGCTTATGTTTTAATGTATTTAAGTGGCTCAATTACGCTGGAGAATCAAATGACTCGTCACTGAAGGCGAAGAAGCCCTTTGACATAGAAAAAAAAACATGTTTTTTATTTGAAAAACAAAAATGCGTGTGACGAACCCTGATTACGTTGGTATTTTTAAACTAGGGTGATGAAAAGAAAAGGCAAATTCAGTACAGCTTTATGTACAGTACATGTAACAGCAGTAATGGTTTAATGTGAATATGTGATTTAAATAAAACCTTTTACATCAGATATGTTGTACACAGATTACTGTACATGACACATTGGCTATTTAAATAAAGTGTACAGCATTATATCCGCGGGCAATTTATTCAGCGCAGCGGTTTACAATGGACCTTCTCTTTGTCAGAGGGGAAAACACAATTGAGGTTCCACTCAGCTGTGGAGAATGATAAGCTTACATAGCCACCGTCATGGAAATAATCAGGACTAAAGACTACTTTGCGCAGAATACTGATGTAGGATAAACACAGGAAGCAAGAGTTAAAGAGCATTGAATATTCAATAACCAAAGTACGAGGAAGAGTCTGAAGTATTTCTGCAAAGTATTCATCTAACACTGAACTACTTCATCACATACACATGAACCACCTTAAAGCAGACTGCATATAGCAATGATTTAAGGTGTATTCAAATTCCTTTTATTGAACACTAGCAGGCTTTGCAGCTCCAGCTTTCCAGATTTTACAGGGCGATTCTTAATATTAAAATGCTATATTCTATCATTTTATTAGTGTAATTATTTGTAAGTAACTGTATGTATCTACATTAATTAATATTTTTTTCTATATTAACACGTGTATCTGCAAATAGTGTTCATGACAATAGATATAGTAGTGTTTGCACTATATATTCACACATACAGTATATAAACATATATACATTGTTTATATGCATGCTGAATATTTGCTTAATATCTATCCATCCATTATCTTCCGCTTTATTCTCTACTAGGGTTGCGGAAGGGGGGGGGGGTTCTCCATGCCCATCCAGGGGAGAACGTTTTGGGCGCTGGGCACACACTCACACAGACAGACACACAAACACACTCTATATGGGGCAATTTGGAGAACTCAATTGACCTTGATCCATGTTTTTGGACTATGGAAGGAACCGGAGGAAACCCATGCAGACACGGGAAGAACATGGAACCTCCACCCTGATTGGGATTTGAACCGTGAATCCCAAGAGGCGAACATGCCAACCGTGCCGCCCGCTTAATATCTATATTACATGTATATATTTATATACATCATGTTTATTTAAATACATATCTCTCTCAAAATTTCTACTTAAAAACCCTACAGAGTGCAACAGAATACGAGCCAGGCTTTGCTCTGAGGTTAAGTCCAACCTTATAGCTTGTACTATTGCAGAATGAGTTAAACAGGGTGTATTTCTGTATTAACTACCGTACTAAACATGCATTAAGTATTTAGGACGTCTTTTGCAGATAATTATCTCATGGCAACATGACAGATTTAAACGTCTTGCCGTGCTCTGCAGTCACTCCTCTCCCCGCTTGTTTTCATTAATAATAAAATAGGTTTTTGCGAGCAATTATCACAGGTCTTGCATGAGTGCAGCCGAGCACTCAGCATACGCTCAATCCCCAGTAGCTATAGCGGAATCTTTAGAGAAGCATATTGAGAACAAAAGAAATTGGGACTCTACATGCTGTGAAGTGTACAGTTCATGTTTTGGAATTCGAGATTACATTCTATATAATTGTCAGAGACTGAGGTAATGCTGTGATGTTACATAATTGACAATTGAACCCATTTTTAGTTTGAGATCTGTAGCAGAGGGATCCCGGTTCAAATCCCAATCCGGGTGGAGTTTCCATGTTCTCCCCGTGTCCGTGTGGGTCTCCCCTGGGTTCTCCGGTTTCCTCCCAAGTCCAAAAACATGGATCAAGTCAATTGAATTCTCCAAATTGCCCCATTATTATATTTAAATAGAGGAATTATATTTTAATATTTGCTCTTTCATCAAACATATTGGTGGTAGTCTTTTTAAGCCTGATGTGTTACATCTAGACCATATTTTCTTATCAGAAAGTTTGTAACCGGCCTTGAGTGGCCAGTGGCTGCCTGGCCGCTCAAAGAGGAAGAGTCCTCCACTGAGTCTTGGTCGTCCCAAGGTTTCTTCCTTAAATATAACATCACAGGGAGTTTTTTCTTGCCACGGTCGCTTCGGCTTGCTTTTTGGGGGTTTAAAGGCTTTTAATTTTTCATTCTGTAAAGCTGCTTTGTGACAATGTACTGTTGTAAAAAGCGCTATAGAAACTACTGAAGACGCATCTCTTTAACAAATACCTGTTGTAGAAAAAAAGGGGGGGGGGGCAGCATAAAATAATCAGGTTTGATGAATTTACAGTATAGTTTTCTCCATAACTTCTGACTTGTGATGTTCTCATTTGGAAGTCGCTTTGGATAAAAGTGTCTGTTAAATGACAAAATGTAAATGTAAATGTAGAAATAAATTACTTGAACTTAAAACACATCAAAGGATTTTTTTTAAGTTAGGTCTACCTCATTCATCTGATTAAAAACGAAAAACAAGGTGAAGCAACCATATCAATATAAAGTTGTTACCCAGATGTAATATCAGTCCGAATTCTTGGCTGATTGATATTACAGTTCTAATTTGCACGGATGCAGAGGTTTAGCGGTTAGCCCTTACAGGAATAAAACACAGCCATCTGTTATAATATGTTGTGGCTTCATTCCTTTTCCTGCATAAACGCTGTAATTGGCATTAGCTGCATCCGTCTGGCACATTAGTGCTGCTCCTTTATGATTAGGATGAAGGTCATCAGCAAAATAAAATCCAGCGCCGGCCGAGCGATAGAAACGGGCAAGGAGATGACTATCGAGATCAGTCGTAGAACAGATGCGTCTGTGACTGATGGGGCCATACACATCCCATAAATCTTGGCCATGGCGAAGGCAAAGCGCGGCACGACTGACACCCTTATGGCTCTGCTTTTAGTTATCTGACAGGCCAGCACTCTTTACCACTACGTATTGGCATTTGGCTAAATCTCAAGCAGGTTGGCCGAGAAAAAAAAAGTCCCTCTTGTTGGCATTTAATGCTACCTTGATTTGCACTCACTGGATGATATCGCACCGTGAACACAACTAGAAAGCAAGCTACAGTGTTCTAAGTTCAAGTAATCAATGCTTATTGCTCACTTAATTCATGTCAAGTAGATAAAAACACATAAATCCCATTTTAAAACCAGGAGTTCGTGGGAGTGCCGTTTCTCCCCTTTTAGTAGGAATGAGCTGACAAGGCTTTTTGACAATATTTAGTCAACATTGCTGAAGAAAGACTTAGTTGCTTACAGTGTTTTAAATTCTATTCTGATCTTAAGTGGATGTTATGGTTCTTAGCAGACCTGTGGCTCTTTTACATCAAATCCAAATTGGCATACTAGAATCTAGTAAACACTGAATTGTTTTTTTTAAGATTAGAGTTGCTTCGTGGGTTAGCACAGTGCACTGTGGTTGCTTATTTTAAAATGTCCCCTGATTCAGTAGGCCATCCGGAAAATGTTTGCATACTGCTTCATGAATATTGCACATTTTCCATTATTACATAATACAGTATTCATAATGCTTTATAAACACATTCATAATGTGGCAAGTATAAGAATATGCCATAAAGCTTTGTAATGTGACATAACGTATTATAACATTTATCATTTATTTTAACTGTTTATTAACTTATTGTAGCAACCAGCTCTTTAAAAATGAATTTGAGTGCTTATAACTGCTAATGAACACAGGCATTACATTTAGTCATTTAGGTAAACATTTATATTATTACATAATCAATTATAAAAGATTATAAAATCTCTCATCTTGTATTAGGTCTAAAAAATCCAAAAAATCTAATATTAATAAAAAGATCATAATGTGAAATTTGTGTTATAAAGCCTTATGTCATATTGTCATAAGACTTTGACTGATTATGAATGTCTATGGACATTAATAGACTGTGATGACAAATGTTATAAAGCTTCTTGAATGCATTGATTACTGGATTCATAGTAAGTGTTACCATTTGTTCTCGCATATCTAAGCTGTGCATTCAGGTGTCATGCTATTTAAATATAATCCAAACTTAAATCCTTAAATGCTATTTTATTAGAAGCCCTTGTGATTAGTTCCAAGATTTTCCATGTTTCATTTTAATAAAAGTTAATTTATTAGAAAAAATATAATTACAATGAATTATGATACTGTTATTCGAGGAATAATACTGCGGCACTTTTTCCATGTTCTGTAGTGTTCTGTGCAGCTGACATGCTGGTGTGCATCACAAAAGACTGATTAAAGCTTTGTTGAAGAGACACATGAAACTCCTGGTCATTTTAACCACACTGTGGTTGACTGTGAGTGAACGTAAACTGACACTGGAGTTTGGCATGTCACCCCAAATAAATGATAAGCCTCCAAAACAGTTTGAATGGTGCATGAAAGTCACCGGTTATTACAAAGCACACAAGCGCTACAGAGTTTAATGCCTGCATAGTTATTTTTAACACTTTTTCTGAATGTCAAGGTCCAGCGGTGTACCTGTTGAATAGCTGCTATAGAAAGAACGAGTGCTATGGTGACAAATGGTCGAAATGACTGGCTTTAGGACGCAGTTTATTTATTACCCTGTTAATCTGTTTTATGCTTAAGGTTACTTTAAAAGTATTTTGAAAAACAGTCCGACATGAAGGCAGTTTAATATTTCATTTTGTCAGACATTATTCCCTTACAGTCATTAATGAGGTTTAAAAGTGTGTGTGTGTGTGTGTAATAAGTGTGTGTTTTTGTGAAATAAATTAAGTAAATTATTTTATACCAAATCAATCAGAAATGACCTGCAGATAGTCGTTGTACTTGGGAATAAAATATAAAAATATTGTTATTTTTTAACTTTTTTTTTTTTATTTTAAGTTGGAAAACTAAGATTAATCTTTAATTGGGTTTTAACACGTATTTTTTTCCTTCAAACAACACAGTTTAAAAATCAGTGTTTTTGCGTTGTTGCCATCACTGTTGAGAACCAAACTGGAGGATTTCATTTGTTAATACTGACCTTTCACTCGCCTTTTTATTACAAGAACGTACTTGAGAATTCTGCCTAAAGCAGAGACTTAAATGGAGTTTAATCACCTCATCAAAAGTAGATGCACATTTAATTGTACATCCTAACGCTGAACTTTAAGCACCCAAGTACAATGTCTATAGAAAATCATCATGCCCTATTTACAAACCCCTTCCATCATAACTTTAAACCTTTTGAGAAACTTTAAGTAGTAAAAATAACATACATGTAGACAGAAAAACCTAGAGTTTCAGAGTTGGAAAGTAATTAATCCTCCAATTTAAATCTTAATGAAGCCACCTTGTGCTTTAATTACAACAATCAGTCTATTTCAGTTGCGTCTCCAACAGCGTTTCACGTGGTAACTGTGGAATAATTGCCTGTCTTTGCAGAATTGGTAAATGTAAAATTTTGAGGTGAATGCCTTTATGCCAGTCCAAAAATTTTATTCCAGATTCTTCACATTTTTAAATAGCTACAGTAATAAAAATCAGTCTTTACGAGTGTCATACTTAAATGTGACCACTTTTATATCCCTAATTGGTCTGGATGCCATAAATATCATGGACACAGCAAAGTGTGTTTCTTTTATTTTATCCTATTAGTCCATTGGCTTTGACCTCAAAAACAGTCTCACCATCACCTGTAACCCCTTAAGAAAATGTATGTGCTTAGTATTGCATTACATTTTAACATCATAACAGATATCTCTGTCACACCTTTGTTAATCTCTGGACTTAAGGGAATGCAAAAGGAGTCAGAATGAAGCCAAGCGTTAGAGTGGATATATTGAAATTGGAAACAGAAGAGAAAGAAGTGGATGAATCGTTTACTAAAGTCAAGGTTCATTGTTTATCGCTTATGTACCATAAGAGCAAAATAGAATGAATAGTTATCTGCGAAATAAGCAATAAAAGTCACAAAAGATACCACAAATATTCAAAAGGTGACATTTTACTGAACAGCTTTTAAAGCCTGTGTGTACAAAAACATTTTTCCTTGATTTCTTTTTTACCCCATATATTTAAAATTGTTCTGATTAAATGTGTTGCAGACAACAGACCAGAATGTGAAATCCATGTGAAATTTATTCTTTTTAATAAAGTTAACATTTTCTACAGGGAGCAACTCTGGAATTTTTAATATACCATTTATTTACTGACCAACTGCAGCTGAAGCATTCATCCTGAAAGACTTAAGCCGCTGATAAACCTTTAAGGTACAAATTATAGCTAAACCTTTTTAGTATTTCCAGTAATCATGATTCACACAATGTTAGTTGCTAATGAGGCCCCATTTTTATTAAAAAAAAGTAACAGCTCTTAGATTTGAAAACAAGTGCTGACTTTTTTGAATTAATCACTGAAATGACACATCTGGCGTGGACCGTCTCGAGGTAGCCCTGTGTAATTAAAATCATGTCTAACCGCCACAATCTGATGAGCAACTTACTAATGTGTGGATGCAGCCCACAGCTCACTAATAACTCAATTACAGGACAGATGGTCATCAATTAAATATAGGTTTATGCAAAACTTTGAACACCCCCCCCCATCATATTTCATGTTTTATGTAGTTTTCTAAATCAAAGGTTAATTTATCCTGTTAAAAAACTAACTTCTTAACATTTTAAGGTCAACCATAAAATCCATCAATCCATCCATTATCTTCCTCTTTATTAGGGTTGCAGGGGGGTTCCCCATGCCCATCCAGGGGAGAACGTCTTGGGCGCTGGGCAGATACACCCAGGACAGGGTGCCAATCTATCGCTGGGCACACACTTACTCACAAAAACACACTCTATATGAGCCAATTTGAAGCATTCGATTGACTTGATCCATGTTTTTGGACTGAGGGAGGAAACCCACACGGACACGGGGAGAACATGGAAACTCCACCCAGATTGGGATTCGAAACTGGGAATCCCTAGTGCTGAGAGGAGACCATCATTTTCTAATGTACGTTATGTCTGGATTTCACACACAGGTCCAAGTGAGATTTAAAAAAAAAAAAAAAAAGAAAATAGCACGTGTTTTTTAATCATATTGTGTAACCTATTACTGAGTATACTAAGAATATAGATCCATGCAAGTGTAGGGAAATGATGCTTGTACCCAGAATTCAAAAACACTGGAAATAAACATGTAACTTTACGGCCTTCAATATACAGTACATACTCAGTGGACCTAGCATGTGAACACATCCAATTGATGGCACAATACCCTTAGCTACCACACCTTCACATTTGCCTTTGCATCAGATTTAAAGCCTTACGGCTTTAATCTTATTATAATTCCACTCATAATCCTTTCTGTATTCCAAAACAATGTTTTATTCTGCTTATATTTAAAGCGCTGTTTTTCCTTTAAAAGCACTCGCACCAACACGGGCAGCAAGCTGACGAATTTTGCTTAACAAACTCAAACTTGTCCATAGTGATTCATTCTCTCTCAACCCAGCCAAGTATGCACCGAAAAAGTCCACATTACGTGCGTTCCATGTTCTGTGTTTTTAATACAGTGTGGAAACTTTTGTATTAACAGTGGCATGTCCATAAAACGGACAACTTTGTCAAACAATGGAATATTTCCACCAAAGTTCTTGTGTAAAGTTGCACAAATATAGCTCAGGGCTGCTGCGGTGTGATTGTAAAGATTTTTATTTGTGACAGCCTGTACTTTTGTGTATTTTATCTAAAGTATGTGGCAGGGTCATGCCTTTTTTTTTACAGTTTACAGATATGTTTATTGGTCTACATTGGTTATATAATCCATCCATCCATTATCTTCCACTTTATCCTATATTAGGGTCGGGGGTGGGGGGGGGTATCCCATGTCCATCCAGGGTAGAACGTTTCGGGCGCTGGGCAGATACACCCAGGACAGGGCACCGATCTATTCCTGGGCACACTCACTCACACAGACACACTCTATATGGGGCAATTTGGAGAACTCAATTGACTTGACCCATGTTTTTAGACTGTGGGAGGAAACCGGAGAACCCGAAGGAAACCCACGCGGGCACGGGGAGAACATGGAAACCCAGATGGGGATTCGAACCAGGAATCCCTAGTACTGAGAGGCCTGGTTATATAATATATAACATAATATATATTTATATATAATAATTATTTAGGCTGCATACAATTCAGAAACCCCATTTTGTGGACTGAACTATTTCTGGAAGGTTATTAACAAGATTTCAAACAGTGCATTAATTTTTTTGGCACATTTCCACCTAGCAACAAGGTCATGAACATTTGTAACTTTAACTCTCATCAATTTTTTATTTTCTTTATCTCCTTGATTTAATATACATTGTCCTTTGTATGAGGTTCACTTTGTAGTTCCACAAAGTATTAATATTTCCTGGTGCTTACCCAAAAATAGGTTGGGTGGTAGATGGACTTCAAGGTTACTATATCACTGTTCTCCAGGTTATAACAGTGTATAAACACATCATAATGCTAAAATATAATATTTTGAAGCCATTCACATACTTTTGGCCTTTCAATGCAGTGAGCCTTGCCTTTATACCTGTCAAAGTCATGGCTCTCGAGGGACACCCAAAAAGCAACCGCTGTGGTATCAGGAATTGTTTGCCACTGCACAGCAGCTCAAGTTGCAGTTTTCATTGTCTCTTAGAGACCTGCGGCATACCACTGACCTCCTGCTCAATTGATTAGCTCTGTTCCCAGATGCCCAATACAGTATGAGGACGGCAGAGTCTTGCCGCGGAGGTGGAGGAGAGAGTTTTAATGATCTGCTGTTGCCCTCACCTGCACAAACGAGATGCATTTAATTCATGCCGATGGTGTGCGGCGGAGTCAAATAACTCACAGATGACCACCCCTTTCCCCTTTTTCAGCCTTTCTGCCCGAATCAAAGTCAGGACTCGGGTCTTTGACTCACCTGTCCACATCATGTTCATTCAGTGCCCCTGCAATATGGCCTAGAGATGGACAATGTGCAAGTGCATTTGTGTTTATATCAGAAAGGGGAAGAGCAACCTTGTGTGTGAGCGAGAGCAGAATAAGAGAGAGACAGAAAGAAAAAGACAGATGACAGCAGTGGCGTGAGCATTCAAGCAAATCTGAGAAAGATGCATCACTTGAAGATTCGGAATAGATCAGGTTTGATAAACGATGTGGATATTTTGCAAAGGACGTTGTGGACTTATGTTTTCCATGCAGTGAGATATTTGAGTAAATGATCTGTCCAGAGGTTTGATGGTGGAAAACCTTAAAGAAGGATGTTAATTTTACAAAAAGACATTTCCTGATATTAATCATTTTTGGCAAATTGCTGCAGTGCAATTTATAAATGTACAACAATATAGTGAAATATAAAAACAGATTGTACTGATTGATCTGGTGATGTGGGACATGGGTCTCCATGTCAGCTTAGTGGAATGTGTGTAATTTCTGTAGTAATCAATTGTAAATTGAGGTTTATGCTGCAACTTATGTAAAAAGCTGAAATAGACGTTAAAGCTTTCTTTATATGAATGAAAATACATTGAAAGTGACTTTCTGTAATAAAATGGTAACCTGTCTGGGCTCTATCTCTGCCTTTGACCCTATAAGATTTGGGATATACCCCTTCAGACCACTTCAACCCAAACAGAACAAATAATACAGTCATGATAAAGAAAAGCATGTTAAAAAATTATAAATAAAGGAAGAGACTGTCCACAAACTTTAATCTTCATCGAAAAAAGAAATACAACAACATTAAACAGCTGTATGAACTGAAACGAACTACTATTCAGTGCTATGGTTTAGTATAATAGATGCTGTGGAGAACGGTACTGTTAACATTATGTTGTGGAAACGTTTTGCTGTAGTGACGACTAGGCATTTGTTCTGAATTAAATGGCCTATGCGCACTGCCCACAAGAGACTCAACAGTGACTCAAACGTGAAAAGGTAAATAACCTGTCAGAGACCCCCGATTTCCGAATCCAGAAGGAAATTTGTGGCTAAGCTTTAAAGCAGCAGTACTGTACACTACCACGGACTACGGCTTTTAACTAAACTCTCAAGAACAATGTGCAAACAATTCTCAGGCTGGTTGTGCAAAGTCGCCTTTGTAAGGGTTGGGTGTGTAGCCAACTTCAAGAGGATTGGTAGTTTGGAATTCGTCTGAGGCTCAATATTGAGTCAATATTACAGATTACAGTGTAAAAGTAAAGCTTGTAAGAAGATTAATGATACAATTCTGGAAGTTTCAGATTTTGCATTTTGGTGCTGAGGAAATGTTGTATGCTCCGTTGCAGTTTAAAATTACAGGCTTATTAATATTCAAACACATTTAAATACTGATTGTGTTTTATGGCGTGGCTCGGATACATTGGTTTGCGTTTCAGCGAGCAGAAGATGTTTTCACGGTAAGAAAAAGCTTCTGTATGATGCAATACATGTTAATATAGGAGCTTAAATATGTGCCTCAATTAGTTTGTCTTTAATGTGTTTATCTTGCTGATCTCGTGTAATGATTTTTTTTTTTTAATAAAGAACAAGCAGCTTTCTCACTCGTATTTAAAAATGATTTTTAACTGAATTAATCCTTCTTTTAAAAATGCAATATGGTCAAAAGGACTTAACCTGTTTGCATGTTTATTATTATTAATCACTTGGGGGTAGCATTCGTAAGTGGATTCAAAAAAAGTGACAATACTATCAAAATAAAATTAAGGAAATCAGTACAAGCAATACAAATAAAACCAAGCCCTCACTTTTGATGCTACAGCTTTGATTCTACTGCTGCTTTCAATTCAGTGCATCAACCTTTACACTGTTTTAATGGCCAGGACCCCAATAGTACCACCACAGAGCTGGTATTATGTGGTCGGTGTGTTACACCTATCCTAGTGTCCTATTCCTTAGGTGTTTCAATGAAACTACAGCAGCACTGCTTCACTAAAACCCCCTCAGCACATCAGTATCACTGCAGAATTGACAATAACCAATCCACCACCCAAATGATAGCTGTTCTAACAAAAGAAAAAAAACAGATGAACTACATTCTGTAATTGTAAAACTATAAAGTCCATCTAGTCCATCAGTCGGAGCAAGAAAAGGCGTGTCCACAATTTTGACAATCTGATTCAGGCCCAGAGTGACTCTTGGAGAATATCGATCAGGTTCCTATTAAGCTACAGAGCTGGGAAAATAGGACCCTGAACAGCCACATTTATAGAACTATAGAACACGTAACCATGTTATGTTCTTATTATTTGCCATAAATAGTATGGAGAACATAAGATTAGAAAATTAGGATGAGCTGTGTACAAAATCAACTACTAAACTGAAGGTACTAGTAAGTGCTGGACAAATAGTAAAGAAGCAGGCCGTGTGAGTAAACAAATTTTAAATATGTATTAATCATGCAACCTCAGATGTATCACATAAGCCATATTACAAACATCAAGGTCAAGCCACCACAACTATTTGATGTAATATATAATCATAATGGGCGGCACGGTGGCCTCTAGTGCTAGGGATTCCCGGTTCGAATCCCAATCTGGATGGAGTTTCCATGTTCTCCCTGTGTCCATGTGGGTTTCCTCCAGGTTCTCCGGCTTCCTCCCACAGTCCAAAAATATGGGTCAAGGTCAATCGAATTCTCCAATTGACCCCATATAGAGTGTGTGTGTGTGTGTGTGTGTGCCCAGCGATAGATTGGCGCCCTGTCCTGGGTCTATCGAGACGTTCTCCCCTGGATGGGCATGGGGAACCCCCCATTTTTCTGACATTTTTTCCCCCCTAAAACTCATGCAACCTCTGCCTCCACGTCTGATTTCCCCACTTGTCGTGCTTGTTCTAGTTCTCATGGGTTCTAATTCACCTGTTACTTACTCCCCTTTTACGGTTTCCCGGATCTTCCTTATTTAAGCCCATTTGTGTGTTATCGTTGGTTGCGTGTGTTCGTTCAAGTTGCGTTTGCATTTACCGCTGTTTGTATTAGTTGCTAAAGTATTCTCTGACCTCGGTTCTCTACTTTATTAAAGACTTCCAAGTCATCACTTTTCTTCGGGACCACATGTTTTTTATTTTTGGTTTGCTGTATTATATTTACATTTGGTCATTTAGCAGATGCATTTATCCAAAGCGAATTACAAGATGAACACGGGTTAATTACAGCATCCCTGGAGCAATGAGGGTTAAGGGCCTTGCTCAAGTGGACCTGGGATTTGAACCGCCATCTTTTAGATTGATAGCCCAATGCCCTAACCACTGAGCTTTTTATTAACTACTCCCTTTTTATTAATGCTACATCATCCCAGGAATTTTCACCTACTGCCTCATACCTACTATGTATCCAGACATACTGGTCATTCTCATCTACAGCCTTTGCTTGCTACTATGTAGTCAGTATACGCAGCCCTGGTTAGATTGTCGTCTGAAGCTCCAGCAAGGCCATTAAATATCTATAGACACATTTTTTCCCTATAGGCTTCTTTTGCTTTCTTGATGAGATCTTTCACATTTGCTTCAGTGTTGTCTCTTACATTCCTCTGCCCTACCACCCACCCACTCACTCGCCCACCACCCCTTTTTAATTTATCGGTTGCCGTCTGATCTTGTTTGTTATTGAACTTTTATCCTCCACCTGTGCAGTGGATATAGATTTCTTTCCCAACATTGTCAATTTCTGCTAAAATGCACACTGATGTCCTCAGCTGGCTGTTAACAGCTTGTGGTTAACACAGGCACCGAGTGCTACCGATCTAAAATTAGCCTGCGAATGAGACGGCTAGGAAAAACAAAAACTGGCTGCAATTACCACTGAATTCCTTATTGAGTCATGTTTTCACTTTACGCAGAGCCAGGAAAATATGAAAATATCGTTTAGGGAGATGGAGAGTGGGGAGAAAGCAGCAAGACTTGAAGGTGAAGGGAATCAGACATTGAGAGAAAGACCTTATATTTTTCCTCCACACATGAATCGCACCAAGGCAGAGAGAGTTATGAGGTTGTTTGCAGTAAAGCTGCGACGGAACGCGTTGACTCATTATATTCTCACTTAATTGGACCATATGCTGGCTTCTTTTATAAGTTCATGTTTTAAGCATAAGAATGCCACTAAAGTCTGCACTGTCTGCTACAGCCTCACTATTCCTTTATTATTCCTGTGTCAATAAAAGCACTTCAGTGCAGACAAAGCAAATGCAATAATGCCTGGATCGGTGGTACAAAAAAATGGTTATGAATTCTGAGAGGAGACAGTGGTCCTTGGTTTTAAAGCAACATCCTGAATCTTCTGGAGATGTACAGTGTGTGGTTTAATAAAGTCAAATACACATTTCAGGTTATTGAACTGAAATCGGTGTTTGTAGGAAATTTGAAAAAGCTAGAGCTGATGATACATGTGGTACAATAAGAAGTGGAATACACAGAGAGGGAGGGGAGAGAGAGAGTGAGTGAGAGAGAGAGGGAGAGAGAAGGGTAGGCACCTCATCTCATAGTGACAAGAACACTTTTAGTGGTAATGCATTTTGGCCAACATGTACAAAAATACTATATAACACAACAATAACAAATAATACACACACACACATTTTTAGTTGTTGTTCAAATGACAGTTTTGATCATACTATGCATGTCAGGATCTGTACCCATCACTGTATATGAGGTGTTGTTGCTCCAATAGTTGTGACCTGACAACTATTAATAATATTATTAGGTTTGATTATAATTATGAAATTTGGTTTTGTTTTTGAATGTTTAATATCGCAAAAGCACATTTTGTATTTTTACAATGCAGCAATGGGCTTGAAATTGCAATAAAATCGAACCATTATTTAGATATGACATTTACATATATTTCAAATGTAGTTTATTTACCTTTTTTTTGTTTTAAATAGTTTTTATGATTTTGTATATTACTATCAGTACTGTCATTACCGACTAGTTTCTTTTATTTAGTCACTTTTGACTAACACTTTATTTTTGCTTACATTCTGTTCCATGTATCCATATTTGTATTGTGTTTGCTAATATACTGTATATTATTCATTCATTCATTCATTCATTATCTTCCGCTTATCCTCTATTAGGGTCGCGGTGGGGTTCCCCATGCCCATCCAGGGGAGAACGTCTCGGGCGCTGGGCAGACAGACCCAGGACAGGGCGCCAATCCATTGCTGGGCACACACTCACTCACACAAACATACTCTATAGGGGAGAACATGGAAACTCCACCCAGATGAGGATTCGAACCGGGAATCCCCAGCGCTGAGAGGCGAATTTGCTAACCACTAAGCCACCGTGCCGCCCTGTATATTATTATTATTATTATTATTATTATTATTATTATTATTATATCTAATTAATTTCAAAAAATTGCAAATGGCAATAAAACCAATTCAACATTTAATACTTCTAAAACACAAGTACCCAATTTTCATCAAAACGTGTAGTTACTGCACCCGCCTTGTCACTGGGTCGGTGACAAAAGCAGCAGTTGGTGCTGCATGTTTGATGTCGGGAACTTGTTGGAGCTGCATCCAGTGAATAGAGCAAAGGCAGTGTTGCTGAGCGATACAGGATACAGGGAACAGGATATGACTAAAATGGAAAAACAAAGTAATTGGAAGCTTTCATAACCCACAAAAATAATGAAAATAAAACAATAGCAATATCATATATAATGTCTCAGCTGTTACAAACCCAGGAACTACTTAATAAGTGTAAAAATGTATAGATTATGTTGCTAAACTATACAGAGACTATATGGTGGGTTTATCCATCCATCCATATATATATATATATATATATATATATATATATATAAAAGCTGCTTTTCGTTATGTAAAACGTTATATATAGATGTTAACGCAACCCAATCAGTTCAAACAGTCAATAATTAAAATGCCAATTTTTTTTCCTGCGTAGCTGTTGACAGCTGATTATTTATTCTTTACATTTCTGTCTTTGCAGTGTCTCATACGGCTGAGACGAACCTGCCATTGATTTGAACTCCCCACTCGGCGGATGCATCATGACCAAGTGGCATCTGAATGGACTGAGCTCAGAGGAACCAAAAGACCTGACGATGTTGTCTTAATGCACCAGAGGACAGTGCGCATACTGCTTGTCCTTCCACCACCAATACGACAGGATGTCCATCATCAAGCCAGGCGTCAGTCACTGTTAAAGTCCCGCCCCTGATGAATGCCTTAAAGACACAACTCACTGCATCTCTGCACAGAGGGATACACAGTAGGAGACTTGTTTAAAACAAAGCTTGACCTGCTTTTTTTGGATTTAGTTTTTTTCTTTTACTTGTGATCATGTACAGAACAGATGTGAATATTTTATTATAATAGAGAACTATTTGGTTGTAACGTGGGCACTTGTTTCCATTAGGCAGGCTTGCAGTCGCAAAAATAGAGACTTTGCTCTACGTCTTCAGTGTCTAGTTATCCTTCTGTTTTAAGAAAAGCTGCACTCTTGGAGCACCCGATGTCAGCTTGGAGTCAAACCAGGGCTCTCATTAGCATTATGTTCATGCAGGATTGGGAGAAATATGACAAACGTACACCCTAGATTCCTTTTACAAGGTAGTGCTACAACTAGTCAGAGTTACACCCCAAATTCTTAGCAGAATATATGTATGTGTGTGTTTTTCCAAAGTGCTGGTCTGATCCTAAATAATGCAAGTGTTGTCGATTATCCCACCTCAGTCTGTAGAAAGTAATTCTAGCATTACATTAATTCAAAGCAAACAAAATTAAAGGGTTTCCTCAGGAAGGGATGCAGTTTCAAAGCAAGAGGATGAGGAATTTTAGTGTGAACTTTAGAGGTTCTCGGTTTCTTTCTGCTTAATGTTGGTTTGTTGTTCATTCAGAGTGCTGGATTTCACATTGCAGGTTGAGTCCGTTGTCAGGACTCTGAATATGCATGCAAAACAAACCACTTCTGCAAAAACATTTGACTCGGCAATTAATTCTGCAATTCATCCTGCAATATAAATGCTTTTTTTTTTGCTTTCAGAGTCCGAATGTCTCCTCAATTTGATAAATGAGTCCCATGCATTCAGTAAACAGACCTACACATTTAGTTTTGCTCAATTTATAAACCCAGTAATGATTGTTTCATTTAAAATTCACTCGAGTTAATAATGCAATCAAGACAGAATTTTAAAAATTTTAGCATCTACAGTCATCATACGCAGTTGTAGGCTCGTGGTTAAGGAACCAGCCTTGTGATTCAAGGTTTCCAGTCCCACCATGCACAATGGCTGAAGGGCCCTTGAGCAATGCACCTAACCCAAATTGCTACCTGGGCGCCGTGTGCAGGGGTACCACCTGTCCGGGCACGTGTGCTCACTTTACTTTGTGTGTGTGTGTGTGTGTGTGTGTGTGTGTGTGTGTGTGTGTGTGTGTGTGTTTTACAGCGGAGGATAAATTATTTTGTGTGTAAGAACAGTAGACAAAAAGTAAGATTACTTTAAAATAAAATAAAAACATTTCTACCAGAGGGGTCAGTCATTCTCCAAATTCCAATTATTAATTTTTGCCATTGATCAAGTCAGGCTAAAAACAGGATTACGGAAAAGTCAGAAGGACAGCACCATCACAAGGACCCTCCGCTACTGAGCCATGATTACAAGAAAGAACAAAATCCTTGTGTGTGGTTTTCATATACTGTAATAAAGTAGCGATGCAGCATCCTTTCTATTGTGAGGACAAAACATGCACACTACAATATTTACATTCTTTAATATTTAGGCACATGATCCAACTTGAGGTTGACAAAACTCACATTTTTAAAACACATAAGGTATTTCTAAAGTTGCATTTAATGTATGCATGTACTAATAAAAGTATAGATGGCCAGGTCAGGTCCTTATCCTTATAGTACTTTGCAGAATGTTGGCTACTTGTAGCTGTTTATAACGTCTCAGACTGAAATACTTAATGCGGAGATCAGGTTTTTGTGAGAGCCACGTCATCTCAGTAAGCAGAGTATTTATGATGTTTCCTGGGTTTTATTTTTAAGGCCGTTGGTTCCTGCAGAGAACCAAACACTGCCCTAAATACCCCAGAGCAGTTAATAAAACCCTAACCGTGATTCGTATCAAATGCTTTTAATGGAGTTAATACAATATGTTCAGTGGAGTTCCTAACAGATGATTAAAAAAACATTACATTCATTTAAAACATTTTTGAGCCAATTTTAGTTTAGAAAATTGTAGAAAAAGTTAAAAGTGATGCAGTTTGTGTACATGATTTGAAACTCTCGCACTTTTGGAACACCTCCATTTACGAAACTTCAACGAATCAACAAAATTTTGCTCTGTGTGAATGCAGCACCAGCCGACATTAAACCAGATTTTATTTCCTGTGTGCTCTCATCAGTCACTTTCAGCTCATGGATGCAAAGCTTCAGAAGTCATTTTATTAAATTGATCAGTCAATTGATGTTGGTCTGCCGAATAGCACTGCCATTTCTCACTGCCATAAACCTCCATATGATGGGTGATGCTATGTATTACACCACAGTTGCGCTGTGGAAGTCTAAGATGGGTCACCGAGGAAAAGAAAAAAAAAAAAAATTATTTACATAGAGAAAAAGTCTTTAATATCTGTGACATTCAATAGAAATACATGAGGTAGATCCATACATCCATTATCTTCTGTTTTATCCTCTATTAGGGTCGCGGTGGGGTTCCCCATGCCCATCCAGGGGAGAACGTTTCGGGCGCTGGGCAGATACACCCAGGACAGAGCGCCAGTTTATCACTGGGCACACACTCACTCACACAGACACTCACTCAGTTGATTTGATCCATGTTTTTGGACTGTGGGAGGAAACCCGAGAACCCTGAGGAAACCCACGCGGACACGGGGAGAACATGGAAACTCCACCCAGAACCGGGAATCCCTAGCGCCGAGAGGCAAACGTGCTAACCACTAAGCCACCGCACCATGAGGTAGATCATATGCTACAATTAAACTACCATCATAGTAAGTGTTTTAAGCCATAAGGTCATTTGTAAAACAGTAAGTCGCTCAATCTCTTTTCTGCAAAAGAATTATAAACTTTTCATTAAATCACAGGCAGATATTCTGAATTACTCCATTTGTAATTGGAATCAACCATGAGGTACCAAATTTGAGAATAACTGGTAAACCCTATAAGCTGGTAAATCCAATTCAATCTGATTTCCACCCATCAGGTATCTCATCTTCATCTCATGATGCCTAGGAACAAGGGAGGATGAGCACTTTCTTCTAAAGAACACTCCTCATGCTGATGTGTAACACACTTACAGGAAGGCTCTCCTGTCTCTGTACGTATAATTGAGCTCACAGCCACGCATGATTGGTCAGTGTTTCTGTGATAGACTGACAGAGAAAGTGATACACCCACCACTTAGCGGTAGCACGGCCCATTTACTTTGGGCCTCGGCTCTGTGTGGTGATTACTTCATCACAACTTTAAGCAGTGATCTCTAAATGACTGAGATAGTGACTGTCACTTCGCGAGTAGTAAACACACGTTGGTAGTAAATGGTTTGTGTTTTTGTGCAAAGCGAGATGTACCGTAAGCCGTGTGGTCTGTCATCTAGAACAACCTTAGCAAAACTGCTTGTTGGCTAGACGGCAAAGTCAAAGGGCACACTTGCAAAAACAGTGATTACGGAGCCTGAGAATGTAATCAGTCAGGTCCAGTAGGCTTTATCGCCATTTCCTCTGCATAGAAGTATACAGTTGAAATGAACTGGCATTTCTCCAGGACCATGATGCAACCCAAGCACACAGGACAAAATATAGTGCAAATTTAAACCACAGTACAAACAACCCAAAAGAGTTATTCTGTCTAAATAAATCTTCCGTCTAGTATGCTGCAACTTTTCAAACTTTTGGAGATGTACAGTTACAGATATGTCTGTCCTGACCTTGTGCCTCATCCCAAATACCTCCACTGATGCCCGAATAAATAGAGATTGCTATACATGATAAAAGCATTGAACACAAATCAATTAAAAAAGCAGTGCCAACCAGTGTGATGCTTCAGGCTGTAAAAACCTTATTATTTTTTATTGTTTAATAAATGTCTTTGGGGATCTATTCACACTATGATCACTATATGACAGCTTTGTCTGTTGCTGCTGATGTGTACTGGTTGTGATGGCCTTCCTGTCATCTGCTGCATCATTCCTACAGTCCCATTGCTTTTATGCCAAGACAACATAACGTTAGTGTGCATTAGTGTGCAAGTGCGGTCCTTTATTATGTGTGTTCTTAAATCAATTGTCTGAAAACTGACAATTCCAAAATAAGACTGACAGGAGGTGACGAGGAAACAAAGCAAAATGAAAATGGCATTCACAAAGCAACACATCAGGTGACTTCACGTTCTGGAACACTCCATAGCTCTGAATCTTTATATATATATATATATATATATATATATATATATATATATATATATATATATATTATATAAAAGCAGTCAACACTTGCTGGCTAGATTTAAAGTGCTAAAAACACTTAAGATAAAGCACAAAAACAGAATATGTGTCATGAGGATGCTTTTGGTCTGAAAATTGCCATGTAGATTGTGTTTGCAAACTAAAGGTCAGGACATGAATTTCTGCATAGACTGCATGATCCCAAACTCTCAGAATGCTTTTGGTTTATGACTTTAAAGACCGATTTAATCGATTGAGCCGGGAAAGCATGAGGAGCCTTTATCGGGAACCAAAATAGCTGTTCAAAAGAAGGAAAATGCAAGAAATTGACCCAAAAATGACTGAAAAATGGCTTGTGAACGTCGTCTGTGGTTGATGGGTGCGAAATCAGATAATGTGCAGTACCCACTTCGTTTTGGGGCTATTTTTTTTGTGTGTGTGTGCACTGATGACAGTGCATCATTTAAAATACCAGTGACACTTATATCAGGGTTTACAGGCATTTAAATGATTGACTATGAAAAGAGTATTAATTTGCAAAGATCCCCTTATTTAGTACATTTTAATGTACGTCACATAAACAACCAAAAGATTAACGTCATGAGGCGCCATAACACTGAATGGCTGAACTAATTTAATCAACAGGACGATAAAAAAAACTCGTCAATAAACTGAATCACAGTAAATCTGAGGCACTTTAGTTTCATGGTTATGAACCATAAACGGAAGAATGACTAAATACAAGATCTATATTCAGGACCAGACAAGTTTGGACACGCCCCTTTCTTGTAGTTTTATAATTACAGACTGCATTCACATCTTTATGTAGCAAAAGCTGCCGCCTGGCTATTTTCTCCTCATCGACCTGATCATGTTCACCTGATGAATTGTTTGTCGAGCTCCAAAACAATGCGCCTCGTTCATGAGCTGCTAACACGTTTGGAGTTCTGCGGTTGTCACGTTGAATTGTTGAACAAGTCACATGTATTAATAAATGAGAACTATGCAGAAGGGAGTCGTAGCTCAGTGGTTAGGGCGTTTGGGCTGTCAATCTGAAGGTTGGGGGTTCAAATCCCAGGTCCACTGAAGTTACCAATGTGGGAGGTTGAGCAAGACCCTTATTGCTCCAGGGATGTTGTGATGAACCCGGTGCTCACCTTGTAAGTCGCTTTGGATAAAAGCGTCAGCTAAATGACCAAATGTAATGTAAATCAAATGTAATCTAATCAAAAAACAGGAATCCAACAATAAAAAACATGGTCTGAACAATTCCAAAATGTTAATGCCCGTGCTTTTACAGCCTCACAGTGGTAACGAGACCCTCAAACAGGTGCTTTTATCCAACGTGAGTTACAAGGAGGTTGTGTAGTTGTGTAGATGTTAGCACCTTCACCTTTCAGTGCTGGAGATCCAGGTACTAATCCCAATCTGGGTGGAGTTTCCATGTTCTCCAGTTTTGACTTTCGGTTTAAACCCCCAACCTTCTGATTGATGGCCCAAAACTCTAACCACTGGGCTACTATGCACTGCACGCTTACAGAATCGAACAGGGACATCAGAGTGACCCCATCTACCAACCAAAACACACACACACACACACACACACAGATTTGTGTAAAGAGAACGTCTAAGCTGTTTGTGAATCCTTTCCAAAAGATAAAACTCCCCACTGTTCGTTCTCTCTCTGGATCTCTCTCCGTCTCCTCCTGCGCTTGTCTCTTGTCTATCTGACATGTTCAGCCATGCATGCGGGCATGAACTTATGCACACATTCCCAGTTCAGTATCGATCTCTTCAATACAACTGCTGTACCTGCTGCAATCTACCCAGAATAGATATCAGTCTAACGGATCGTACAGTGACATGTGAACCTTTTCCGAGTCGGAACTATTTGTGAATATAGAATTATTTAGGATACATAAGGATGATGCAGCTCTTTTGTTTTGATGGCAATGCGTTCAATTCCTCAGTATGCAAAGCCCTTATGGCGGTGTGCTATCTGTTTTTCTAACTCTACTCTTGACTCTTACACAACCAAAGTTGAATTCAGATCTATTTTATGTTTAGAAACTTCAGACCATAAGAAGGTTAGATGCACATGAAACAGCATATATACATTTGACGATTTCTATTTTAAAGCATTTGGTTAAAAAGTCACATAAGAACCTTATACTTTTTCGACTGTTAGGCATCGTCTACCCCCACGTTTACTGATATTTTAGTCTTCACCTATTGTGTTCCTTAAGCGTGTAATCCGTAGGCATTTCTAGTTTCATCAAAACAAGGCACTTCTCATGTTTTTCCACTTTTGATAGAACGGTTTAGCGAGGCGTCCACTGCAACTTCCTGTAATGACTGATTGGATAGGTGCCCGAGAGCTAAATACAGTAACTAAATACATAACTATGTAAATAGGTTTCCTCAGGAGTGATTGTAACAGAACCAGAGTTAGAAATCTAGAAGTTTATACTGTCAGGTGGGATGAAAACAACTGATATGACTATAGAACCTGAGTGAGGTCACGGACTTGACGCTTGACAACGTGTATATACATCCAAGCAAGATAATGATGTCATTATCTGGGACCATGTATTTGCCATCAAGGTCCGTATCATCCCACAATGCAAAATGCATGACTTTTGTTGTACATCCAGTCAACAGCCAAGAATTCCTACTGAACTACAAGGGAGCCCTGCGATGGCGGACATGATTAGGGTTGATAGGACAGCGAGGATTAGAAAAGTCAAATCAGTAAATGTAATAATTCCTTCACTAAAGCAAATAACCTTCATGTTTAGAAGATATATGGATCTGTTCCTTTTTATAAACAGTTACACCCAGCAAAACATGACAGAGGTAGACAAAACAAAGTCCTCCGGAAGCCTGGATGGTGATACAACACACAAATCATCCAGCCTTGAGAGTCGAGTCTCAAAGAATGAGGCTTTTTACAAAATGACTCAGTTAAAAAAAATAAAAGAATTCCAGCAAAATCAGCCTGCAACTGTTTCAGAAGTTTAAGTTGATCAATCATAGTTATGTATTTATGTTTTGTATCAATACAAATGTACAGTATCAACAAACCTATGCAATTAATTTACAGAAATATTTATAGATTATTTATCATCTTCAATTATTCTTATAATTTGTATTTTTCAGAATTTTTTTTTTTTTACACAATGCCAAAAATTATTTCTTAAAATGTCCCCAAGAATAAAGTTTTTGGAATGAAGGAGTAATGAAACCAAAAATCTTTAAATTGCGTTACTATGAAAACCAACAGCATTCAAATGTCCGGATATTATTTACACCTTTTACACTAACAAAAAAATGACACCAACAAAAATATGCGAAATTTTTGCATATGATCAAATACGCATAAATTACTTAAGAACTTGCAGATGTGGAAAACTAGAAATGGTTTCGCGTGATGAAATAAAAACGTGATGGGAGTGGACTCAGACTTTTAGACCCAGTGGTACATGGCATAACCTGTGATGAGGCATTTTCCAGTATTCAGTCTAATGGGATGGACCAACTCACAAAGGACGCTAATGCCTGACTGCACCCTGCTCAGTGTCTCCATGGTAACCCAGCCAGACTAAACACTGCACAGTGGAAAGATCACGTTCAATCAGTTGATCATTTAAGTCCATCTATGATATCACACACATCACAGTGACTCATTAATCCGCCAGTTAGAAACAATCACAGCCGAACCTGAATCCATTGGGAATATGGTGCATTAAAAATCTGAGCGTTGCTTCTTTTCTCTTGCTAACATTAAGTCAGACCTCTGTTGATGTCCTATGCACAACTCTCTTGGCTGATGTTTCTGTGTGTTGTGTCATCTCTTGGGCCTCAGCACTAGCACCGATTCAAAGAGAGGCCGAGATGCACCTGGTGCATCAATGCCGGGACTTGTAACATAGATTCTTTCCCAAAATATCCAGGAGTTCCTTTGTTCATGTTGGTATAGGGCAAGCCGAACCGCTCCTTTATGCATGATGCTTTGTTATTCATTTTTTTTTCTTTTTCAAGAGAAGGAAAAAAAAAAAACATGCATCCCAAATAAAGGTGTGTTTGTGTTTTCCATCTTTAGGTGCTGCTTTGGTATATTTGGGACCTTCCGATTTTACACATCCACCTCTGTTTTTAATTTTATTTTATTTATGGTGCGCGTGTATGTGTGTGTGTGTGTGTGTGTATGTAAGGGTGCTGAGTTAATCCATTGATCGCTCCTCTGAGTTTTTCTACATTCTTTTCATTTTTGTAGGCAGCAATATGAAATGTGATGGAAAATGGAATTATGTGCAATGTTTAAATAAAGAAAATAAATATATAAATATAAAAAAACATGGTTGTTGTCTGTCTTCAGAATCTAATTTTTTATAACTCGTTGAACTGATATAGAAAAATATATTACCTCCTAAAATTAACTTTAATATTTATTACAATATAATGTTCTGCTGATAAAACCCAGCATCATTGCAACACCTGTTTTGACGTTAGTGGAGAAGACAAAAGCAGCTTAAGGACATGAGTTAACAGGTAACGAGTCACAGGTGACCTCTTTCTTTTAATTATAGGGCTCCTTTATCCCTTTAGGGTTGTGTATTTGCTGTAAACTGCTGAAGTTGGCATGAAAAGCGACAGAATTGTCTTTCCGTGTTTGCGTTTCACCTTGAAGGTCAGTGCCTGTGGACTTTGGGAGTAGTCCATAGAGTGTAAATCAGAGTTAGGTGCTACTATTTATACACTAGTGTCTATCAGGGCTGAACCCATTTTTATTGGGTTCTACACATAACAGCACATAGAACCGCTTTAGGATATTACCTTACGCATAAAATAGGGTATTTAAGCTTAAATATATAAAACATCCAGAATAATGAGGTATAAAGTGGAGCCCAAATGTTAAAGAACAAGGCAGTTTAAATCAAAAGCAATAAAGATATTTAAAAACAGAAATAAAGAAATAAAATGCTTTAATATGTGGAGGATTGTCAGAATGTGATCGCATGACATAATTGTGATATATCAGTGCTCTGTGGTGGTTTGCATCAGGTCCTGCAGGGACATCACCTTATTAAAAACATGTTTCTTGCTGGTAAATAATGTCGGTGTACAGTTGTTATTCTGGAGTACAGTTTTAGCTTCTGAGATGTTACAACACAAGCTAATGGTTTACATCTCTTTTGATACAGTTTTTATAAAAAGCTAAACACCATAATAATAATAATGGAAGAGTGAAAATAAATTGTATTAATAGCCAATTTGAATAAAACGCTGACTTCAATGCAAATCAAAGCTAAATCATTAGATCTCGTTCCCGAGTCGTTCTGGTGTTTCATAAAATAAAGGATTGTGCAGAAGTTAATATCATATTTACACACAAGAACAGAATGTGTTGGACCCTATATGTATGTGTCTGTCTGTGCGTGACTTTTTGTGCGTCTGTCTGTGATTGTGTTCATCAACTCTGTCTGTTCAAACTTTGTTCCAAAAATGTGCAGAATTCAAAATTACTTGGGGGAAAAAAATAAATAAATAAAATAAAATAAAATAAATTATATATATATATATATATATATATATATATATATATATATATACACACACACACAGTGGAGGAAATAAGTATTTGATCCCCCTAATTTACAAAAAAATTAATTAAACGGCTCATAATTTCATGCCAGCTTTGTTTTAACAGTGCCACATAGAATATCAAAAGAAAAACAGAGAAAATTACATGAAATGAAAAATAAAAGAATAATTTGCATTTTATTGAGGGAAATAAGTATTTGATCCCCTAGTAAATATACAAAACGTACCCATGTATCATAATGAAGACAATGAGATTAGATTAACTCCAAAATACTAATTTCAGATAAGATGATTAAACGACCTGGCCAGTGGAGTATTGTACAGTATGAGTGGTATAATTCAGAAGCAGGCATTTAACTGGTCTTCTAGAAATAGGCCTCATCATGCAAAAGTGTAACTGTAAACCTCAACAATTGTTAAACACATGGTAGGCATTCTGTAACCTCCACCCTGCCAGGAAACTGGTACTTAGCCTTAGTGAGTTCTAGAACATAACACTCTGTCTCTAGAAACTCGACACCGACCACAGCACGCCACCCTCGTGTTGGTTTAGTCTGTTTTTGTCACCTCCCCACACTCCCACTCTAATTAACCTCCTGCTCCTTACAAACAGACATCCAACTGAACTCCAGAGCCGAACTTTTTACTTTCTTTCATCCAATTCACTGTCTACCTCGTTTACTATTCTGTCCCTTATTCTTCTTTAGCTTTAAATTGTAATGCATTCCTGCTCTACTGAATGAAGCCCCTGCAGTTTATTTGATGTAGATAAAGCAGCAACACATCCAATTAAAGCAATCAACTATTCATTAAGCTGCTATGAGTCGAGGCTGAACGACTTGGTTGGGCTTGAACTGAATTCAAAATTAAGCATCCTCACAGAACGACGATGCGCACAGGAACGTGCCGGTTCATGGGTTCTAGATTGAGATCTGCATACTCATACTTACTCCATCCCATCCATCCATTATCTTCCGCTTTATCCTATATTAGGGTCGGTGGGTTCCCCAACATTTTGGGCGCTGGGCAGATACACCCAGGACAGGGTGCCAATCTATCGCTGGGCACACACTTACTCACACGGACGCACTCTCTACATGGGGCAATTTGGAGAACTCAATTGACCTTGATCCATGTTTTTGGACAATCCCTAGTGCTGAGAGGAGAACATGCTAAACCACTAAGCCACCGTGACACTCCTTACTTACTCATAATACAAATATTCTACCTCAACAACCAATCGTAGTACTTTCAAATCTTTAAACGCATTATTCTAAACACATTATTAACTATTCAGATGGGAAGCCGAATATGAATCGTGTCTTAATCTTGGGAGAACATGCACTAACAGTAACCAAACATTTCCTGTAGATGCTGATCAGACTTTTAAACACACTGATTAATTATTTACAATCCAGGCAGAAAGACAAATGTGTACCCTTGTGTTTAATAACGGGGGGAACCTGATTTATTAGCAATAACATCTCGCGCAACCTAGATGCTGTTCAGACGTAACAGCACAATGACGAGGAGCTTGAGTGTAGCTTTATTGACTGAATATTTTGGTCATTATTGTGTTGCATTGTTTAATCTTTATAATTCTTCAGGCAATAAAATAATTCCAAATTGTCTTCCTGTTCTTATCATTTGGATGTATTGCATTATGGATTTCCTGGATAGCTTGCAAAGCATCTCCGGCTTATAATGTTCTTAATCACACTGAGTCATGAGTAGGTATAATGTCCATTTAAATTATATTTGAAAAACTCTAGTACATGAATCATCAAATAAAGTACTTTTTTGCTCTAATTATTGTCCATGTTCTTCCACTTATCGTGAAGATGGACTTACTGTACAGTACAATACTGTGAATGTCCCCTTTACTCTGTTCTAATGGTCAGGACCCTAATAGTACCACTACAGAACAGGTATTATTTGGTGGGTTAATTATTCCTATCCCAGCAGTGTCACTGAGGTAGAGAAATGAAGCTACAGCAGCACTGCTGCACTAAACCCCCCCTCAACACGTAAGTGTCACTGTCCATCCATTCCATCCATTATCTCCTGCTTTATCCTCCCTTCGGGCGCTGGGAAGATACACCCAGGAAAGGGCGCCAATCCATCGCTGGGCACACACTCACTTACACAAACACACTTTATATGGGGCAATTTGGAGAATTCAATAGACTTGATCCATGTTTTTGGACTGTGGGAGGAAACCGGAGAACCCAGAGGAAACCCACGCGGACAAGAGGAGAACATGGAAACTCCATCCAGATTGGGATTCGAACATGGAATCCCTAGTGCTGAGAGGAGAACATGCTGACCACTAAGTAAGTGTCACTGCAGAAATGACAAACAATCCACCACCTAAATGATACCTGTTCTGTGATGATCCTGACCAATAGAGAACAGAGAACCAACAGGGGACTAACAAAAATAAAGACCGTTTTTAAGAATGAGAAACCATAGTGCCTGTGATCGTATAGTTTGAGTTGATGTCAGCCTGTCTTTATAGACAGCATCCGTTCATCATGTCTTCTTCAACATGGTTTTCCATCAATCAGTGTCACTTCTGTGATACAGTATAGCTCGGGGCTTAGGAGTTAATACTAAGTCAAAATGTCAAGAGTCAGGAGGAGAGACACAAGTGACACAGAGCATGTTTATTTTGGTCAATGCACTTTCACTCCCACATTTGGAATAATCTACAGGTCTTAAAAGCACTTTATTGAAATATGAAGGCAACAGAAGCATCAGGCAACAACAGAAAATGGTTTTCCATCAAAGTCTGGATAAAACAAATTTATCTACCTTTGAGAACCCAGGAATCTTCTTGATCAAACCACAAATTAAAGTGGCAGCCACCCAGCTGTAGAGCTGTGTGAATAATAGTGCACCAAAAAGGAAATGGCCAAAATAACTGAGATGGACAGCAGCTGACAGACAACAAAAATCTATGTGAAGTACAAAGCTGTAAATAAGAATGCAGGCTTAAATTTGAACTCAATGCATTTTTGAATAGAAGAATCGAGATAGGGAAATGATTGAGGGGTAAAGACAGTGAGTTAAAGCCTGGCAAAGCCGTCCTGCTGAAGAGGAGCCCAATAAAACATTCATTCGTTCATGCTGTGGATTTTCAGCATGTATGGAATCCCATCAGGGCTTCAGCTTCAGTGTTGTACGTCTCGCAAAGATAAAAAATTAATAAATAAAATAAAAAGGATGGCGGCATGGTGGCTTAGTGGTTAGCACGTTCGCCTCTCAGCACTAGGGATTCCCGGTTCGAATCCCCATCTGGGTGGAGTTTCCATGTTCTCCCCGTGTCTGCGTGGGTTTCCTCCGGGTTCTCCGGTTTCTTCCCACAGTCCAAAAACATGGATCAAGTTAATTGAATTCTCAAAAATTGCCCCATTTAGAGTGTGTCTGTGTGTGTGAGTGTGTGCCCAGCAATAGATTGGCGCCCTGTCCTGGGTCTATGTGCCCAGCGCCCGAGACGTTCTTTCCCGGATGGGCATGGGGAACCCCACCACGACCCTAATAGAGGATAAAGCGGAAGATAATGAATGAATGAATAAAAAGGTAAAGCATATTTCAGTAAATAAGAACATACTTAATCAGAAAAAACTAAATAATCTTCCGCTTTATCCTCTATTAGGGTCGCGGGGAGTTCCCCATGCCCATCCAGGGGAAAACATTTCGGGCGCTGAGCAGATACACCCAGGACAGGACGCCAATCTATCGCTGGGCACACACTCACTCACACAGACACATACACACTCTATATGGGGCGATTTGGAGAACTCAGTTGACTTAATCCATGTTTTTGGACTGTGGGAGGAAACCGGAGAACCCAGAGGAAACCCACGCGGAAACGGGGAGAACATGGAAACTCCACCCAGATGGGGATTCGAACCGGTAAATCCCTAGCGCTGAGAGGAGAACGTGCTAACCACTAAGCCACCATTCCGCCGGAATGTAAAATGTAAAATAAAAATAAAATTAGAATGTACAAACTTAAATATAAATTTAAGCATCTGACAGTGTGCATCGTATAAACAGCCAGTCCAGGCCAGTTGTGAAATCACAAGCAATTATAAAAAGAAATGTGATGATTCTTTGTTAAAAACTGTGTAGTATAAAACACTATTTTGTGAACTGGTAATACCACGTAATTATTAATACGCTGTTTGTGTCTGTGTGTGTTGTTCACCAAGTCCAGTACGTAATTTTAAACTGTTATATTAAAATGTCAAACACTTCCAGGTCTAAACAAAGTTAGAACGCTGTATCTTTTATCTGTTCAAACTGCCCCTGTGCTTACCGATCTTAATTAAGGCTGTATGAAAAGTGAAGAGGAAGCGACTTTAGTCAGCGTTCAGACAAGCAGGGCTTGTTTTTCAACACAGTTTAATACCTGTAGTCTGAACCTCATAAAAACAACACACGCTTGTGGAAAGCTTATGAAAAGCCGGCTAAGTGATGCTCAGTGACACTGAACAGACTGAACTCACAGCGTTTTAAAAACCTTTTTAAAACCTCTTTAAAATTCTAAAGATTGTCAGGCTTGAAACGAGCCATACAGCAGCTACACATTGTGTGAATACATAAAAATATTCTTATCTTTATGTTTACCTGATGTAATAAAGTATTTCACAATAATTTCACAAGCTGGACTCTATCTCAGACCCCACAGGGCAAAAGGCAGAGGAACACCCTGGACAGGTGGCAGGGCACTACAGGTCAGACACCTTCACACACACCTTCACATCCAGGGACAATATAATGGGCACTATTTTGGCCATTTATCCTAATTAAGTTTATGGGGGGCAGGAAACTTTTTTTGGTCACATTAAACCATGAGGGTACACTGTCGAATGAACAACATTCATAAAATAATAATAATAATAATAATAATTATTATTATTATTATGAATATTAATAATTAAATATATATATACATACACACACACACACATACATATATACATACACACATACGTGTGTGTGTGTGTGTGAGCTTTTATGGATTTTTTTCACAAAAGATTTTAATATTTTGTATTTAATTAAAATATTATTTGTTAACATTCCGCAAAAGACCTGCATTGTCCTTTTAGCAAAATAAAATATAAAAGCCCGTGCATTGTTTCTGTGTTGTATAATCATGAATATATCTCAGACAATAACCGTACCATCAAAATCTGTCTCATCCCTAGTCCCGACGTCAGTCCTAGTGAATATCTTTGGGATGAATCCGTACACTGATTGTTGGGCAGGCCTTTTATCTGTCACTGTTTGAACCTACAAAATGCTTTTTGACGACATGGCCGCAAAATTCCAAAGACCCTCTCCAAAATGTTGTACAAACCCTTTCCAGAAAAATTCATTTTGTGTGGGTGTTTATCTCTGGATTGATACCCACGGGCATGGAAAAAACAAATACATGTGTCTATGAAATGCACTTTGGTCTGCGACCTCATGTGTTTGGGTTTACATAAGTCTTTGTTCCCATTGTATGAATGTAGTAGAATCAGACATTTAGCTGCAGGTGTTTCTGTTCTACTGAAAACTCGGACGAACGTGGATATTATTTGTTAGAGAATTTGTCTTTGTCTTGATGTATACTGTTTGATGATATCTACTCAGGTCAATGTTTTTCTTGGTGCTACTATCGGAGCCAAACTTCTATATATAAAGGAATAAATATTGGCCTTAACCATACAAATGAAAAAGAAGGCCGGATGTGGGGACGGAACCTGACAAGAACTGAATTGAAGCTCGGATTTGGCGCAGATGAGAAGTCTGGGCTAGGTCTGGAGGTGATAAGTAGATAAGACTGGTGCCAGGATAGGAAGGGGGCACATGGTCGAAGAATCTGGCTTCCGACTGCTGGCAGTGGAAAACCCTCACATAAGGTGTGCAGTTAAATTTCTATTTGTTGTCATGGAAACTGCCAGTGTGAATTGTCGGGAGGACGCAAAAAGAGAAGGGAGGAGAGAAGTGATGTGAAGAGTAGAAGAGAAGATGTAAAAAGAGAAGGAGAAAGGAGGGGTCTGATCCTAAATTCACTGGGGAATCCACTTCTTTCATTTTAAAGATCAAGGATGTGCATCCACTAGAAATAGTAAGCACCCAGTGCAATGTCTCACCTGATGGGTTCAAAGCCACCACGTTGGAGAGTTAGAATACTGATTTCTTTTGATGACAGATTTGAAGTCGAAGACATGCAGTCTTACACACATTACAGTATTCATTCATTATCTCCCGCTTATCCTCTATCAGGGTCGCGGTGGGGTTCCCCATGCCCATCCAGGGGAGAACGTCTCGGGCGCTGGGCAGATACACCCAGGACAGGGCGCCAATCCATCGCTGGGCACACACTCACTCACACAGACACACTCTATATGGGGCAATTTAGAGAATTCAATTAACTTGATCCATGTTTTTGGACTGTGGGAGGAAACCGGAGAACCCGGAGTAAACCCACGCAGACACGGGGAGAACATGGAAACTCCACCCAGATGGGGATTCGAACCGGGAATCCCTAGCGCTGAGAGGCGACACATTACAGTATCAGTTTAAATATTAAATAAATAAAATTGTCAATTATTTATAATGTTAAGTGGTTTACACCGAATAGTCACTTCATTAAAGCTACTAGCCTTACTAACTTCAAGGTCCCCGGTTGGATTTCCCGGTCCCACCAAGTACTATGGCTGAAGGGACTCCTAAACTCAATTGGTCCCCAGGTGTCGTATAGAAGGCTGACCTCACTTCACTTGAGTGTGTGTGTGTGTGTGTGTGTGTGTGTGTGTGTGTGTGTGTGTGTGTGTGTGTTTCACTGCACACACACTCACTCACACAGAAAGGCACACATACACACTCTATATGGGGCAATTTGGAGAACTCATTGGAGAAAGTGGAGGACACATTCATTTGTGTGTGTGTGTACATTAGGTAAAATAGATCGCAATCACTTTACTTTATTAATTCAGTAAAAACAGACAATGCATGCTACAGACAATTACACCCAAAACAATGCTGGTGCTATAACAAAGCCCGTTCCATTTTTTGAGTGATCAGAGTTTGGCACAAACCAAAATAAATCCATTAACCATTTTAGTGGAGTGTTATCAGGCTGGATGAGGTGGAGTACCTATTCTTGGCACACCCTGGGTTCTGTTATACCCATTATATACCTTTGAACAGGAAACCTGTCCTGAGCATTGTGGCCAACCTAGTTCATCCATTCATGGCAGATTGACCCTAAGCAGAAGGACACTTATAAGTGCACAATATATGAGCTGTATCATAACTGTTGTTTTGAAGAACATGGCAGAGCCATTTTGCTTTCCTGTCCTTGACAGTGCCCGGAGTGCAGAAATGGGCTGTTAGGAGCATGTAGGTACTTGTATCTAATTTGCAACAACTATGGGACACACTCGTTTTTTTTTTTTTTTTTTTTGCTTGAGCCAATATTCCTTTAGAGCAATTACATGATGAATTGTTGTGGTACTGAAGGCCAAAAGAGGTCACATCCACTACAACAGTCCCCTCCAAAGTATTGCAACTGCAGGGCCAATTTATTAGTTTTTGCTCTACTGAAAGACATTTGGGTTTAAGATCAATAGATGCAGTTAAGTGTTTCAGCCTGTTTCTAGTGTTTACATCTGTATATGTACAACATTAAACTATTGCACATTTTGTTTAATGTCACTTGTAAGCAAGCAAAGACAACGGAACACGTAAACAACAGGTGTTATATACATACAGTACCAGTTATACGTTTTTACTTATATTCACACACACATAGATAGATTATACATATATATTCACATACACACACACATATATACACATGTGTTTGTATATATATATATATATATATATATATATATATATATATATATATATATATATATATATATATATACACAGTATATATACCGTATATATACACACAAATATACTGTATATACATAGTGTATACATATATATATATGTATACATATATATGCACACACATACATACATTATATATATATATATATATATATATATAATATATATATATATATATATATATATATATATATATAAAAGCACAACCTATAAAAAATTATTTGCTGTAGTCACCCCTAATAAGAACAGCTGAAAGTGTGTGTACGCGCGTGTGTGTGTGTGTTTTGTAATGTGGGAATGGACTGGGTCATTCAGAACGATTTATGCACCACCCATCGCTGGTATATGCACATGGTACCTAAGGGAGATTATTAGGCCACATATCTCCCACGAAGCATTAAGGTGGTGATCTATTACAGCGTCGGGTCACGTCAGTCATCATCTACTGCAGATCTTTCCACTCAGTTGTTTACCCTTTAGACTGTACAATACACCGGATCCTCTTGGAAAGGCCTCAGTCACACAAACGCACACATACACAAGTCTGTCATGCAAACTCATGGCTGCAGTTGAGCAGTGAGTGTCAGTCTGATATTTTCAGCCTTGACATAGCTGACCTCGCTGCGCCCTCGTCAGACAGGGTAAGAACAGTGTGTATATCAGAGCGTAGCGGAGTCCCGTTTTAGGTTTAAAAACAAAAGCATGTTGATCAATACACACTCCTGTAAAATATTTAATTTTCTACCTCACTGCACATGGAGTATAATTGCTGGATGGAAAAAATATAAGAAAAAAACCTAAACAAAATATTCTACGCAGTGTGAAATTGAATGCCGCGTGCAAAAAGTCTGTTCAGCAACAAGATTTTTAATTTCTTCCTTTATCCTCCAGGATGTTACATACATTATGCATTAGCCATCATTGCCTGAAGAGAGGATCCAGCGGTGCCAGGAATGGGACATCAAAAGCAGGTACACCAGCCAGCGCCCTCGTGCCACAGCCACCAATTTATAAATTCATTATCATAACCAATAAAGTTTTTTTTATTCATTTTATTCTTTTATGAAAATAAAAGAAAAAAATCTAAAATAAATATACATTTAATTGTTAACCAACCAAAGTATTGTATTGTACTGTATTCAATCAGTTTATAAGCATTCTTGTTGCCCCTGTCTGGTTTCTCAGGTTGGCAAGTTCCATTCCAACCTACACCTGCATTACATCACCATTATACAGTACCAGTCTGTTTGGAAGAACCCTCTTCTTACTCCATCGTCCATTTCTTCCACTTATCATATAGATGGACTTTGTAGTTTTACAGTTACAGACTGTAGTTCATCTGTGTTCTTTGTTTTTGTTTGTCCCCTGTTGGTTCTCTGATCTCCATTGGTCGGGACCATCACATAATATCTTTAAATTTGGGTGGTGTGCTGCTGTAGTTTCATTTAAACACCTCAGTGACACTGCTGGGATAGGAATAATGCAACAACCCAATTATACCTCCTCTGTGGTGGTACTTCTGAGGTCCTGACCATTAGAGAACAGAGTACACAGTATGTACTGAAGTCCACAAACAAATTGGAATTGGAGTTCACCTTACAGTGAGTTGACCTCATGACATGAACAATAAGTGGAGCAAAAAGGGGGCGTGTTCAAACATTTGACGTGTACTGTACATGTACAATTTCAAAATGTCAATAGATTGTGGTTTGTCTGGAAAAAAACACGATGGTCCATTGGCTTTAAAATCGAGTTTGTTCTTAATGTCGTATATGAAACACAGCCATCAGCCATCGGTCTGAGTTCACAGTAGTCCAGCTGTTGCACTAATGTAAAAATGTGTTACCCCTTTTACAGAGCCCCGTCTCGCGTATCGAATGTAATACTTCTTTCCCAATTTATTTGTCTCCTGCAATGCTAAAGAAACTGAAACAAAACCACAACAGTTTACTAGAATATATGATGTGTTTGAATAGTTTCTCCCCACAGAGCAGAAGAGCACTGAGATCAGAGTGAGAGCGAATCCATATTTCATGTGCTCGTCTCCACTGTCTGCTCCGCAGCTTTGTTTCATTTGTTCGCTCAGGATAAATGGAGTTGAGATCATGTTCACCAATCGCATGCGTTCATTTGTATTATCTCACATCCGGCTATTAATAGGTGTCGGGTGAGATAATTCTGTCGCAGTGTCAGTTTGCACTAATGCATTTCAAATCCGTTTTAAATATGAGTTTAGGCTTGAGCAGGCTCTTCCGCATGTGAGAACAGCGGGACTCAACCGTTGTCAGCATAAAGAACGCGGGCATTAAGTGAGAAATCGTAGATATACAGCGGCCAACTTTTACTTTATTACTATGAAGCAATACAGCATATGCCTGCGGGCAGCAGGAACGACATTTGGGGGTTGGTGCCCAAAGGTGTCATGAGGAGGCTTGACACACATTCCAACTTTCTTAGTGAACTCTGCAATTGGAAATCTGAAATAATGAGATTAATTAACGCTCTGCCACTGCTGTGAGACTAAAAAGCATGCGAAATAAAATCAAGGCACAAGGCACAACTGAATTATTATTGTGTTTTCGATATTACTAAAATAAAGTGCAGATACGAATTCTAAATATAACCTTAGGTACATCCACATGTAATATTTATTATTGCTATAGAAGAGATGCAGAGACATATGTATCATGTATATGTAAGTTTTATCATTCATTTATTCATTATCTTCCGCTTTGTCCTATATTGGGGTCGCGGGGGAGTTCCCCATGCCCATCCAGGGGAGAACGTTTTAGGCGCTGGGCAGATACACCCAAGACAGGGTGCCAATCTATCGCTGGGCACACACACACTCACACACACAGACAGACACGCACACAAACACACTCTACATGGGGCAATTTAGAGAACTCAACTGACCTTGATCCATGTTTTTGGACTGTGGGAGGAAACTGGAGAATCCGGAGAAAACCCACGCGGACACGGGGAGAACATGGAAACTCCACCCAGATAGGGATTCGAACCGGGAATGCCTAATGCTGAGAGGTGAACGTGCCAACCACTTCACCACTGTGCCGCCCTCAGTAAGCTTTATTTTTTTAAAAAGTGTATGTACATGCATATTTTTAAATAAGTGTATGTACACGCTAAAAAACAAGCATGCGAAATAAAATCGAGGCACAACTGAACTATTGTGTTTTCAATATAAACAAAAATAAAATACGACTTCTAAAAATAAATTTAGGTACGTCTATATGTATGTATGTATGTATGTATGTATGTATGTCTACATTTAGGAGTAAAAACACAGTTTGCAATAAAATAAGTTTGAGGACTACGTTTGAATGTCTGTAGATATCTTTCATTTTAATTGTAGCTACTGAAAGTATGTTCAATTTCACTAAACTTTCATTGCAGAATGTCTGTAACTGCAAAGCATTAGCAGAAAATTTACCTTTGAATTTAGTTTTTACCTACCTGTAGCGTTTTACCTGTGCGGCAGAGAGGGTGGGTGGGCTGTAGGACGTTATGCATATGAATAGCTGCCTGATGACCTAATGGTTCGAGAAATGGGGGGCTGTGTCCTCAGAATTTCAAGAGTTCAGTAAGACCAGTGTTAAAGAAGAAGAGTTTGATTCTTTTAGATTTCATTTAAACCACACTACCAGTCAACAGGGTTGGACACGCCCCTTTTTGCTCCACTTATTGCATGTTAACAGTTTCACGTACTGTAGAAAGGGACTGTGTACTTCTACTATGACAGACCATAGTCCATCTATTTGTGGACAGTGTGGGAGCCTCCGTACTATGTGTCTTAAAATCATCATGCTGCAAAAAAACTTATAAATAAATGGGGCAGTCGCAAGCTTGTGGTTAAGGACCCAGTCCCGGTTTGATTCCCAGTCCCATCAAGTACTATAAATGAAGTGCGCTTGGGCAAGACACCTAACCTCAATTGCTTCCCTGGTGCCGCGTGTATATGTGTGTGTTTTAACTTCAGGGATGGGTTAAACGTGGAGGACAGATACCCCTGTGTGCAAGTACAGTAAGAAAAATAGATCACTATATCACTTTCTCACACAGAAAATACACCACTGCATGATTTATTAGCATTAAAGCAAATCGTGAGACTCCATGCCATCATATTGTAATGGTCCATGAACCCTTATCTCAGCTTTCACCTCTGTGTGATGCTGAGACCTACAGCACTGTGTCACATTATTCAATCATATAGCAAAAAAGGCAGGAGTGAGTGAGGGAGGTAGAGAGAGTGAGAGAGAGAGCGAAAGAGAGAAAGTGAGAGAGAGAGAGAGAGAGAGCGATAGAGAGAGAGCCACTTCATGTAGGACGAGTTATTCTCTTTTAAACCTACACTGCTAGAATACTGATTCTTTCATCAAAGACTGCAGGCACAGACACACTCTCTCTCTCTCTCTCTCTCTCTCACTCTCACACACACACGCAAACAAACACACAGTACAAAGTTATCACTCATGCTTACAGTGTAGACATCGCATCGTCTACCTCATTCGTGTTATCCTACCCCCCTCTACTCCGGAAATCCCACATTTCACTGCGAGCATGGTTTGTAATCTGTACAGCATTGAAGTGACTGAAGTGACGGAATCCACTTTTTCACTACACAACCACGAAGCAGACGCTCCCGTTTCTCCTCCGTCAGCCGAGAACCCCTTGCTAAAAATACCCCGACCTTTCTCTATCGTTTGTGTTTTTCCTCCTCCTCGCTGACAGGCTGAATTGGATTGTTGGGAAACAGGCATCCTCGGGTAAGGCAAGGAACAGACTCGGCTCCAGCTTAGCATAAAACGGGCGCTGATAAATTTAGCCGACTTACGTAACCCTTCCTCAGTCGGATTCATACTGATGAGGCAGAAAAGGATATTTATTTCATTCTGCACAGCTCCCATGCTAATGAATTGTGCTCGAGCTTCGAATGTGTCACACATGGCTGCCTAAGTGACAGGCGGCGAGGAGCTGGGCTCGAGCTCGGCTAAACCCTGATCTTCACACTGCCTGCTGAGTTTACAGCTACAAAAGACTCAGAAGGAAAAACTAATTCAGTAATGAAATCCAAAGCCACAAAAACAAAGCTCAGCATTCAGTGTCGTCTTTGTTTTTCAACCGTATTTACTCGTGGAGTATTCACATCTACATAAGAAGCTTACCACACGACTTTCTCAAGACTTTCCACACAGACAGCCAGCACTTTACAAACATGATCCGAACATTTCAAATCTATGTGTAAGGTTACACTTGAAATACTGGCCCTGTACAACAGCACGAGTACGACATTTGTAGTATGTGACATTTTGCAAAGTATAAATACTGAACCGTGCATCTGACGCACTGTGTGTCTGGACATGCTGTCGGGGTTACGTTCAATTTTGAGCAAATTTAGCCCATTTAGTGGATGTGTGTTGTTTTCTGTTCCAACAGGTGTTGAATCTGACATAATTATGAATTCTTTTTCCATACATGCTTATAATAAGACGTTCTGTAATCGATAGAAACCCTAACACAATGTCTCCAAATCAATAGACCTCCTCTTTGTTAATGAGATCTCTAAATCACCCTTATCTACTTTTTCACCAGCTAACAATATAGAAAAAAACTATTCAAACCCTCCTTCAAATGAACTGCTTTTACTATACATGCTCTAGGGAGAACACACACACACACACACACACACACACAAAACACAGGCTGTGCACACACACACATATATATATGTGTGTGTGTGTGTATGTATACACACACACACACACACACACACACATATATATATATATATATATATATATATATGTGTGTATATATGTGTGTGTATACATACACACACACACAGACACACACACACCTTCCTCCAATCCATACATAAGGAAGAAAAGCGTCCATAATGCAATAATCTAAAACATCAGCATTCTCCATAAACCATTTAGTAAACGGCGGGCTGCAGCTTTTGCAATGGCCCCTTCATTTTTCCCCAACCCATTATTGATAATGGTATGGAATCTGTTGCATAATGATCTTTATGAAAGTGAGTAATAGCTGCTACTGAGTCTGGTTCAAAATATTAGTTTGGGACCACTCTTATTTTATATCACCTTATACTGTATTTTAAATACATTGTTTATAGGACAGTAGAATCTTAAATTAGTTTAAGATTAAACTAGTTTTAAATAAGTATTTCTCTAGTTCAATTGTATTTTTCTTTTACAAACCTAACCTTCAAAAACATTTCACATACTTGCAATGATATATTATTTAAAGTAGATAAATCCCATATGGATTAATTTTCATATTCTAAAGTGTTTAAAATGAAGTGTGTTAAAGAAAATGTTAAATCAAGCTGCTCACAACCAACGTATTTTTAATATTGTATTTAAGGTTGATCAGCTCTTTAAAAATGAAGACGTGTACACTAATGTACTCTACAATTTAGAAAGAGCAGCATCACACAGCCGTTTTAACAACCACACATTAGAGATGATATTTTGTCGATGCAGGTTTCAATATCTTTCTGTAAATGTTGACGTGATTCCAACAAGCTGTCTATAAAATTTTGCCCAGCACACTATGTTTTTGCATTTTCCTCTCATTACATTTGCAGCATGCAGCTAAATAATAGCCACATGACTCAATAAATCTGTCCGGCTTATAAAAGTTCAAAGCAGCACAACTCAGACTCTTTCATCAAATCTTAATGCTTTCTTTTGCTTGCATCTTCATACTGCGCCATATTTATAATATTCATGAATCCAAGAGCAATTGATTTGTGATGATAAAGTGGGCTCGCACTATTTAGGGAAGCAGGCCAGCAGAATGGAGGAGGCGAGTCAATAAGGTCTATCGGGGTCAGTGCAATTGAATGAAACTGTCTGGGAGACAGAATAATACATTATCCTGTTTAAAGTTTTGCTTCATTCCCCACTCACTGCCTTTTGCAAACTTGTGTGCTATTATTAATAAATGCAAAATGAGTTAAGACCGTGCACCCGTCACTTATTATAGCACCAGTATTGGTGTATTTAAAAAGTAATAAATTAAAAAGGTTAACCGTACTGGGTTTCAATTATAAGTTAAAGGCTTTCTGTGTGGCGTTCAGAAGTTTTCCTCCTGACTGCAGGGGTTTCCTGAGGTTCCTTTTCTGGGTCTGTCCTCCATCCTTGATATGAAAGCTGAATTGGTTTAAGCACTACAGTAATCCTGATTATTATCAGAGTAATAATAATATTACAGTATTAAAATAATGTATATGAGGGGCGGCATGGTGGCTTTAGCATGTTCTTCTCTTAGCGCTAGGGATTCCCGGTTCAAATCCCCATCTGGGTGGAGTTTCCATGTTCTCCCCGTGTCTGCGTGGGTTTCCTCCGGGTTCTCCAGTTTACTCCCACAGTCCAAAAACATGGATCAAGTCAATTGAGTTCTCCAAATTGCCCCATATAGAGTGTGTTTGTGTGAGTGAGTGTGTGCCCAGCTATGGATTGGCGCCTTGTCCTGGGTGTATCTGCCCAGCGCCCGAAATGTTCTCCCCTGGATGGGCATGGGGAACCTCCCCCGCGACCCTAATAGAGGATAAAGCGGGAGATAATGGGTGGATGGATAAAATAATGTATATGATTTTATAAACAACCTACCAGATACATGAATTAAATACGCATATTCAATCAAAAACTAAAAAATATACATATATTAGTTAAAAGGACTGATTGGGTTGCATATGGAAAGAGTGTTTATTAACTCTCCTTTATTAATAAAGGCAAAAGTAATTATGTTAGAACCCAAAGTGCCAAAATTGCTGAAATGGTACTTCTTTTTTTGCTCTACTAAGTTAGTCCTGTACTTCATTACGTTTATGGTGCCTACTTTTCAGTACCGCAGAGGAAGTGGTATCTGGGTGGTGAATGAATCTAAGCATTACAGCGACACATGGACGTGGTGATGGTTATATTAGACCTGACCGAAGCTCGTTCAAATATAATGTATTTTTAATATTGTATTTTTTTAAAGGTTGATCAGCTCTTTAAAAATGAACGTGTACACTTATGTACTCTACAATTTAGAAAGAGCAGCATCACACAGCCGTTTTAACAACCACACATTAGTGATGATATTTTGTCGATGAAGGTTTAAATATCTTTCTGTAAATGTTGATGTGATTCCAGTGGTATCTGGGTGGTGAATGATTCTAAACACTACAGTGACACATGGACGGGGTGATGGTTATATTAGACCTGACCGAAGCTCGTTCATTTTTGCAGTTTGCATTAGTCATCCTGAAAACCTTAATCAGTGCTCACAGGACACTGCCTTGAGGATGCTGAAGTCTGGACATCTTGGGTTGGTGACATTGCACTGCAGTGTCCGATCCAGTCATATACCAGAGCGGCACGCACTCATGGATCATAACCATTTAATGTCACGCCACTGTTAATATTCATCTACCACCTAAAGAGTACTGGATTCTGTGGTGGTTTTGACCTCTACAGCATAGAGACAGGGACAAACTCTCTACAAAGTAGAGAAACTTTCAATCTGCAGTGAAAATAACATCAGTATAATTAGTGGAAGTGATAAACTGTTAAAAATAAGAAGTTTCATATAGAGGGTGAAATGAGTGTAATGTATATAAATGAAAATGCCTCCCTGCAAATCTAACATGCACAGTGCACAATGCGGTTACAAAGTTCTAAATAACTAAATTAATGCACAGTTCAACCAAAATGTTGCAAACAGAAGAAGTTTTGCTGGAAATGACTGTACAGTAGTTAAAATTCTTGGATTGTAATGAAATTCAAAGGCCAAATATAAGAAAAAGCTTTGTAATTGTGTTACCACAGCTGTATCGGATTAGTCCCCGAGTGATCTTAGGCTTTTCGGGCTGCCAGATACGCTGTGCATATAGAAAACGAGTTCAAAAATAAAAGATGCTTCTAAAGAAACATGACAGTATTGCAAGATGCAGAACCATTTGGAGTTTAAGATTACCAAAGGGGTTTCATTATTGTCTTAATCAGAAACAGATCTGAGCAAATCAGAAATGTAGAGGCCTCAGCTTTAAAGGCTCCTCAAAAGTAGCAGCCTTTTAGAGACAGTTTTCAAAGACAGCCAACAAACAAAGTTGCAGTGAAAGAACAATCAGCCAGCAGATGATTGGAAGAGAGCAGAACACACGCGAGTGAGATGAGCTACATCATAATGCCAGAGAAAAATACCCTGCAAGTCAGTCACACTGCAGAGAAGAGCTGCAAACAGCCTCGCTTAAAAAAAATGACTAGGAAAAAAAAGGCCTAGTGCTGAGAGGCAGACGTACAAACCACCGAGCCACACAAACTCCAAATGATAAAGAATTTTCACAACATAACTTTAAGTAATAGGGCGTCATGGTGGCTTAGTGTGTGGCACAGTCCAAAAACATGGATCAAGTCAATTGCCCCATATAGAGTGTGAGTCCAGTGATAGATTGGCACGCTGTCCTGGATGTAAAAAGCAGAATTATATTAATATTAATATAAATATTATAAATAATAGAAATATTATAATAAATTAAAACTATAATTAAAATGTTAGAGGTTTAGTGGTTGGCATGTTCTCCTCAGCACTAAGGATTCCTGGTTCGAATCCCCATCTGGGTGGAGTCTCCATGTTCTCCCCGTGTCCGCGTGGGTTTCCATCGGTTTCATCCCACAGTCCAAAAACATGGATCAAGTTAATTGAGTTCTCCAAATTGGCCCATATAGAGTGTGTGTGTGAGTAAGTGTGTGCCCAGCGATTAGCGCTCTGTCCTGGGTGTAATGTTCTCCCCTGGATGGGCATGGGGAACCCCCCCGTGACCCTAATAGAAGATAAAGCGGAAGATAATGAATTAATAAATGAATGAATGAACTTAAGTAATACGCACAGCACGGTGGCTTAGTGGTTAGTATGTGCACCTCTCCGCACTAGGGATCCATCTGAACTGGCTGGAGTTTCCATGTTCTTCCCAGGCCTGTGTGGGTTTTCTCAGGGTTCTCCGGGTTCCAATATAACAATACAGTGAATTTTTTCGCTATAAAATACCCCCATATAGTGTGTGTCCCCGAGTGATTTAGTGTGTGCCCAGCAAAAGACTGTATCTGCCCTGTGCCTGAAAAGTTCTTCCCTGGATGGGCATGGAGACCCCCCCCCACCCCAACCCTAGTATAGCTGAGAACTTAGGTAATGTGAAAATTACCTCAAGGCTTACAGACATCTGCTTATTTGATCACTAGCACAAACAAAGATTCAGTGGGGGGAAAAGGGTGGCATTGAGTCAGCAAATAGGTTTGGATGTCAGTCGGTTTGCAGAAAAGCGAGAGGAAAAAAGATGTTTTGTGCATTTAGGTATTTTTTTTTTCATTTAGGTGTTGAGAGGTGGAATCATCTGTAACCACTGAGCCAGCGCAACTGACAGCAGCTTTAAAAAGTGAGAAACCCAACACCTGAACAAAGCACCTTCTAGTGAGATGGTAAAGCAGAGGATCTGTGAAAAAGAATCAGCACTCTATCTGATCGTGATCTTGAGAAAAGTTATAAAAGTCGCTTGTTTTCATCTCATTAATCCGAGATACCATGTAAAGTAGAATTCTGGTAATATACAATTACATCTCATCTGATTATCCTCTGCTTAATTCTAGATTGGGGTCGCAGAGGGGGTTCTTCATGCCCATGCGGAGGAGAATATTTTAAAAATAGATAATGCAGCAGTGGAGGTGGTGTCCAGATTTTTGACTGCTGCTGTAAATTTATTTTTATATTTATTATACATTTACATTTTACATTTACATTTAGTCATTTAGCAGACACTTTTATCCAAAGTGACTTACAAATGAGAACATTATAAGTCAGAAGTTATGCAGAAAACCAACTACACTGTATATTCATCAAACCTGATTGTTACGGACAGAGTAACAGATTGCTACGATCTTTACGGACATAGTTTGGAAGGTCGTTCCACCATTTTGCAGTGGTGAACGCCACGGAGTGAGAATTAGCACCTCGGTGAGGTGGAATCGCAGGTGGCGATCATCACTGGAGCGAAGTGAACGAGTCGGAGTGTATTTTGAAAAGATAGAGTGAAGGTAGGAGGGGGAAATTGTATATTGGGGGGGTTAACATTTCAGGCACTGGGCTGATACACCCAGGACAGGGCGCCAACCTATTACTGGGTGCACACACATACACCAACACACACACACACACACCCACCCAGTGCTGAAAGAAAAATGTGCTGACCACTACATCACAGTGTTGCCCCTATTTATTATATATGTATAATGAATTAATATTTTTCATATCATAGTTGCAGCTCTATTTGAAATATGAATGTCATTAACACAATTTAAAAAATGACAAAAGACGGTTATGTCCTGGTTTACAATTTTTTTTTACAGCATTATAATGATAAACGACTTGTTTTCCACCAGAAAGCAGCTGATTATTAAGGGAAATTATTAGGGAAATAAAATATTAAGGCCTCCTTAAACTTTAAGCCTTCAAAACAATGATGGTTCTGAAAATAATTCATACTTAAAAAAATATCAATGCAAATATCAATGCAAAGCCAGAACGCATGCAAAAGTGAATCACACATCTGTAATTCCAGACATTCATAAACTTCTTTAGTGCAACAGTCACCCGTCATAGTGACCTTCGTCGAGAAATCCAAAGTGACAGGACTGAATGACTAATAGTCCTGTAGCTCCAGTCTGATCTCACCTAAGTGAGCATGACATGCCTATACAAAGCTGTAGATGTCATAAACATTAAGAAAATACTATATTCCCTATAGTTGTTATACATCCCACAGTAGCCGCAGTGGAAGCAAGCGGTATTTGTGAGTTTGTTTTCCAGCCTGCATGCATTAAACATTAAGCCAAGGACAGATAATACATTTTGAATAGCAAAGGATCCCAGTATAGGGGTGCTCAAGCCTATCCCAGTACTTACTGGACAAGTATTCACCCAGGGGTAAGTCATATGTCCAGTGGTCAGGGCAGAAATATATAGGGTGGATGAAGACAGAATGCTGATCATGCATAATCATCAAATTTAAAAACATGCCCTATATAATTCTCATAGCGTTATACCTCCTGATTACACACTATGATTAAGATTATTTATTATTATTATTATTATAATTTATTATTATGATTAAGATTAGATCTTTATTTAAATAATACGTTGCTGGATACTGTTTTGTTGTAACTGATGTCTAGACAGTTTGGTGCGTCGTCTATATTTATATTAAATAATTAAAAATCCGAAGTTAAACTCTTTTGTAGATTATTTGCACTGACTCAGGCAGCATCATGTTGCCAGCCTTCTAAGCAACATAACTGGATGAATTGATTTTTATATAAGAAATTTAACAACATAAAGCATTTGAAATAATTTAAACATCTTTATTTAAATTATTTCAAATGCTTTATGTTTTTAAATTCGTTATACATAAATCAATTTATCCAGTTATGCGGCACGATGGTTTAGAGGTTAGCATGTTCTCCTCTCAGCACTAGGGATTCCCAGTTCGAATCCCCATCTGGGTGGAGTTTTCATGTACGCCCCGTGTCCGCGTGGGTTTCCTCCGGGTTCTCCGTTAACCTCCCACAGTCCAAAAACATGGATCAAGTCAATTGAGTTCTCCAAATTGCCCCCTATAGAGTGTGTTTGTGTAAGTGAGTGTTGTGCCCAGTGATAGATTGGCGCCCTGTCCTGGGTGTATCTGCCCAGCGCCCGAGACGTTCTCCCCTGGATGGGCATGAGGAACCCCACCGCGACCCTAATAGAGGATAAGAGGAAGATAATGAATAAATGAATAAACATCTTTATAAACTGCAAGGTGGTTATTTAATAGAATAAAATAGAATATTTGTGGAATAAAATTACTATAGCTGTAAAATATCACACACAGCTTTAGTTCTGCAATAATCGGCTGCATTTTACTAACAGAAGTCAGACAGATGGTGTAAAAACAAACATGATCAAACCCATCAGCTTCAACCACGAGAAAGCAAACGTGCATTGTCTGGGAAAAAAAAAAATCAAACTCCATGAAGTGTAACTAAGGAAAGATTGAATTCATTTAGCTTCTCTGTAAAGAATCAGTGGACCAAAGAAAATTGTGGTAGAAACCAGCAGTTGATGCAAAAATGTTTACTAAATTATTGATGTATGACTGTATGGAACACATAAATAATACGTCCCTACAGCAGTATGGGAGGGGAGGGGGGCATGGCTGGACGTAAAACAATCTATATTAAAAGATTCTGTGTGAAATAATAATAAAAAAAATTGTGATCTGACCTTAGTCTTGCAGATTCTGAAATGTAAACATTCTCTGTGATTCCTGGCATTGAAGGTAGATGGTGAGCAGTCTAATACCGAATAGTGCCCCCTCAGGCGGCTGCATGGCAGGCTGATCGAGATGATCCCAACTGTTCTACTGTAGAAGCCTTACTGGATTCCTTAACTGCAAACAAAAGATAAGCACACAACATTGTTTGTGTTCAATTTTTTAACAAACTGTAAAAAAAAAAAAAATAAAAATAAAAAATGGAGGGGGGCACAGCACCATATAATGATCAGCTTTGATAATTATACAGTGTAGCTGGTTTTCTTCATAACTACTGACTTGTGATGTTCTTATTTGTAAGTCCATCCATCCATTATCTTCCGCTTTATCCTCTATTAGGGTCGCGGTTGGGTTCCCCATGCCCATCCAGGGGAGAACGTCTCAGGCGCTGGGCAGATACACCCAGGACAGGGCGCTAATCTATCGCTGGGCACACACTCACTCACACAAACACACTCTATATGGGGCAATTTCGAGAACTCAATTGACTTGATCCATGTTTTTGGACTGTGGTAGGAAACCGGAGAACCCGGAGGAAACCCACGCGGACACGGGGAGAACATCCCTAGTGCCGAGAGGCGAACGTGCTAACCACTAAGCCACCGTGCCACCCCATTTGTAAGTCGCTTTGGATAAAAGCGTCTGCTAAATGACGAGATGTAAATGTAACGTCAATCAATTTTTATTAGCATCCAATAAAACAGTATATAATAAAAACAAGTTTAATGAAAACAATCTTCACAGCTTTAAAACGTGTATTTTTTAAAACTGTGCTTTTGATGCTGGGCTTGTTGTGGCCCAGAGCATCAGATGCTGTAAACAGATGGCACATTACTCCTAAAAGACATTCCTCACCCTTATCGTTAACCTGAATTAATAATATCTGGTTCAAACAAGTCTCCCTCTCTGGCTGGCCCGCCGTTATCTCTCGCTTCCCCCTAATGTGTGTGCAAGTGTCGTTGCTTGTTCATCAATAAATCCTGCGCTCTGCTCCAAACAGATCAGTCCATTCGAAATGATTTCTGCAAAGTCATTGACTGACATATGGACCTTTATCAGCCGTCCCCTTAATGACTAAGGTGTGGGTGACAGATTGGATAAATATTTTACAGACTGACATCAATGCGGGAAAGAAACTGGAATAAACGGTCAATTATAGACTGTAACAAAATATGCTAATTACTTCATGCATCATCAGATACTTGGCTTGATATAAATGTCACTATTTGGACAGAAATGAGATGCAAATAATTTACTCTCAGAATTTTCATAGATTAGGACTGACTTTAATCCTAAACCATAATTTCAATCAAGATTTTAAATCAATTCCAAGTATAAATATCAAAGAGTATAAAGCAGCTATGACTTAAATCAAAACACTGATACTGGATCATCAAAACTTCAAACAATTCATTACAGTCATTATCACTTTTGCAGATAAACTTTCATTAATCTAAAATAACTGGCAACGATAATTTGGACATTGTCTGTGGAAATCCATTGAAGAGAAACAGATGGATATAGAAGATCTGAGTCTGGGTCTTCAGGTCAAGACAGAAGGTTCTTTCTCTCTCCCACTATATATATATCCATCCATTATCTTCTGAGAATGTTTCGGGCGCTGGGCAGATATACCAAGACAGGGCGCCAATCTATCGCTGGGCACACACTCACTCACACAGACACACTCTATATGGGGCAATTTGGAGAACTCAATTGAATTGATCCATGTTTTTGGACTGTGGAAGGAACTCGTAAAACCCAGAGGAAACCCACGTGGACACGGAGACAACATGCAAATTCCACCCAGATTGGGATTCGAACCGGGAATCCCTAGCGCTGAGAGGCTGCCTCCTCCATGCTGCCTCCTCCATATATAATGCTTTGAAAACATTGATTTGAATTTAATTCAAGGCTACAATATCTTCGGAGTTGTCCTTCTTTTATTAAAAACGGTCGGAATAAAGAACGTAAAGCAGTAAACAACACACTAAAATATCTGCAAACCTTAAGAATGTTGTACCAATCCTCTATAGGACTTTTTTCCCTGAGTGTGTGTGTTTCTTATTCACTGTCTGCACTCAAAACAAAACCAAAAAAAGCACACAGTCATATGAAATTTTCAGTTCTTTGGCAGATGCTTGGCATGGCCTTCGTTTCACAACAGGCTTGACATTTCTAAAGAATGCCGCGTTATTATGGAAGCATAATTTAACTTGCAAACGCACAACACGACCTGCAGCATTAGGACACACAACTAACCAACAGCTAACAAGGGGGTTATGCATTTCAACCACATGATCACTCATAGTTCAACAGAGTCAGTGCGGTCGTAGTGGTGGTAATGACAAAGACAGCCATCCATCCATCATCTTCCACTTTATCCTCAACTGGGGTTCCCCATGGCCATCCAGGGGAGAACGTTTCGGGCGCAGGACAGGGCGCCAATCTATCACTGGGCACACACTTACGCACACAGACACACACAATATATGGGGCAATTTGCCGATTTCAATTGACCTTGATCCATGTTTTTGGACTGTGGGAAGAAACCAGAGAACACGGAGGAAACCCACGCGGACACGGGGAGAACATGGAAACTCCACCCAGATTGGGATTCGAACCTGGATCCCTAGCGCTGAGAGGCGAACGTGCTAACCATCAAGCCAATGACAAAGAGAATAGTTTTCTAATTTTATGTCCCTGTTGTCCTTGAGCAGTATAACGTGTAGTTTATGGGAACCGATACAGAGCAAGCAGGAACGTTTTATAACAGCAAGAACCGAGAGCCAAACAGAATATTTTTCTACTTAAATGTTTAGTGGCAGCTATAATTCATCATAAAGCAATCGAAGAGCTAAACATAACACTGAGATACAGTTCCATTCATTTGGGGCAATCGTAGGCTCGTGGCTAAGGAACCAGCTTTGTGATCTGAAGGTCGACGGCTTGATTCCTGGTCCCACCAAGCACCATGGCTGAAGTGCCCTTGGGCAAGGCATCTAACCCCCAATTGCTTTCCTGGCTCTTTATACAAGGCTGCCCACTGCTCTGGGCATGTGTGCTTGTTTTTATATTTACTTTATTTTAGACTTTAAAGAACTCGATCCATTTTAAATAAAGATGTAGATCTCAGGCTTGACTGTGTTGGGGTGGTAATCTGCGATCAGTGTATGCTGGCGTTTCACCTCTTTACCCACCTCATCACTAATGGGGGGGGGGGGTGGCCTCTCAACTATGTACCCTGCAGTATCTGCCTCTTTTAGTTCTGCTGCTCTGTGTCATGTGTCAATCACTTATTAATTAAATGCTGTGCTTTATTATCAGCTCTAACTGTCTTCCTTGTCTGTTTCTTTTAAGGTGTGACCGGCTTCCTGGAGGTGTAGTCAGATCTTCATCCATGGCCCTGCCGACGAATACTGGATGGAACCTGAATATTAATTGGACTGGCGGTCCTGCAGGACATCCCCTTAATGGACTCAAATATAGTTTTCCAGTTGTTAGAGTTTTCCATTTGTTAAATATCGGTACATGGCTAACTTACACTGTTGTTGCTGCCTGGCCGCTCAAGGAGGATGAGTCCCCCACTGAGTCTTGGTCCTCCCAAGGTTTCTTCCTTAAATAACAACATAACAGGGAGTTTTCTCTTGCCACCGTTTCTTTGGCTTGCTCTTTGGGGGTTTAAAGGCTTTTCATTCTGTAAAGCTGCTTTGTGACAATATACTGTTGTAAAAAGTGCTATATAAATAAATAACTTAAACTTCATCACATAAGTTGAGCCAGGACTTTGGTATGACATCGATATTGTTAATAGCACTGATAAAACAATCCGTTTTCTTTATAAATTAACTTTACAGTCCAGCTTCCGTGCATTGTTCCCTTATTGTTTAAAAGCATCACTTCTAGGCTGCTTTCCCAGCCGCCCACACGGTCATGTGTGACTGAGCCCGAACGTTCAGGACAAAGGACAAAATGCTAATTAGGCTCATATTTTTTGGACCTGCTGCATATTAGATCCCACGGGCTGTTGGCTTGCAGCCACATTGCTTTTCTAAGACTCTTGGCACATCATGCACGATGAAGCCAGAGAAGCAGAAATCCCTCACTCGTCTCCGGCATCTGCCCAAACAAACAAGAACCTGGGTATCGGTTCCGTAGCCACACACTGATCCCTCGACTGCTGCTGGATGACTCCGCTCGATGTGCTCTTTGGCTGGAGCTGGGTATTCAGCGAGCCAGCGGTGGAGGTGCTCTGACCTGCCTCTGCTGCACCACTGAATTGTGATAAATGCACCTGCTGCAGAATGATTTATAATATGTGGCATGCATATTATGGATTTCACTGGTGTTATTAGCATATCTGAAAAGCCTGTTGAGTAGGATAATACATCTTGGCTCACTTTTATGATGACCATTCCTTTAATCTATGACTTGCTGGTTTTACTTTACAAACTTCTATAGAAATGGGGGAGAACTTCATAGCATTGTACCGCATTCACAAAGCCACCAACACTTTCCTTTTTGTGAGAAATTAATC
>JAFMOD010000078.1:562158-595110 GCA_019802435.1 Corydoras maculifer
TAATAGATGGATGGATGGATCCAAACTATAGACTTCCATAAATTATATTCCTCCAAGTTTTACAGATTGCACAAACTATATGTAGACTATATATAATGCTCAATTTTTGCTTTTGCTATAAACCTAAAGCTTCAGACATGATGGGCTCGTGTAGATGGCTAGCTATGATGGTTGTTTGCCTGGATGCTCTGAAAAGTACCCCTCACTCACTCTTGGAACCTTTCTGGCGGAAGGCAGAAGCCATTACCACTGCTGCCCTTAACACACAACTTTGTAAAAGTCAATTCAAATGATAATTAAGAACATGCTCCAAACCTTCTGCTCAGACATTATCAGGACAATCACAGCAGTTACATTTTCTAAATCACAGTTTGAATCTACCTTTCTCGCTTGTTGACGCTGATCTCTGAGGTGATGTCAGGTTCCCTTTGTGGATTTGTGGATTCCATACACAGCAGGTGGGGGGTTTAATAAAAACCTGCTTGCGTTGCCAGTAAGCTCCATCTGGGTTGTGGTGAAATCTGTCAGCAAGACCATGATCCAAAATCTTCATCTTCAGATGAATCAAACTGCCGAATGACTCAGAATCAAGCTCTGTAGATGTGTTTGTAGTTTAATGATTAGAGTATTGAGCTTTATTTCTTGGTGAATTTGATGTTAAATAAGATTTATAGTTTAAATAGTTAAAACAAACTGAATGAGCTTTCTGCTTTGTTTGGTAGATCTACCCACGTCCTTCATACACACGTTCCAAACTCACCTGTTAGTATTTCTTCACTACCTTAAAGTGTTTCATTGTTCCAGACTACTCAGGCTTACTCTGACATTGCCCCATGAGGGTCGGAGGTGGAACTACAATTGAAAAGTTTGAAAGCCATCAAGAACACAACCTCCTTTTTAGAACAGGTGTAAGCTGTGCTTACTTTAAATAGATGTATTTCCATCCATCCATTCATTCATTATCTCCCGCTTTATCCTCTATTAGGGTCGCGGGGGTGTTCTCCATGCCCATCGAGGGGAGAACGTCTCGGGCGTTGGGCAGATACACCCAGGACAGGGCGCCAATCCATCACTGGGCACACACTCACTCACACAAATACACACTATATGGGGCAATTTAGAGAACTCAATTGACTTGATCCATGCTTTTGGACTGTCGGAGGAAATGGAGAACCCGGAGGAAATCAATGCGGACACAGGGAGAACATGGAATCTCCACCCAGATGGGGATTCCAACTAGGAATCCCTTGTGCTGAGAGGTGAACGAGGTAAACCACTAAGTCACTGTGCCGCCCATAGATGTATTTTAAGTAGATATTTAAAGACATTCACACATTTTTATCATCACTCCACCAAAATACCTCATCATCATCTCATCTCACATGTACTGCTATACACTTTTATATGCTGCCATATTTATATTTTATATTCTATTCTATTCTATTCTATACTACTTTTATATATAGTGTATATATATATATATATATATATATATATATATATATATATATATATATATATATATATATATATATATATATATATATATATATATATATATATATATATATGTATATATTCTCAAATTTATTTTTATATACTGTATATACATATATTTATAATATATTTATAGTTAAATATTCTATATTTGTAGTGGTATATTATATATATTATATATTCATAGTGGTATACTATATTATATTTCACATTTCACATAGCGATATGTGTAATGCTCATTTCTTCTGCAAAATTAAAATTTAAATAACAGGGTAATCAGGGTCCGTGACCCATAATTTCGTTACTATCTCATGTAACAATGTGATATTAATGATAATAAAATTTTCTTGAATCTTGAATCTTAAGCACTGTGCTATGTCAGTGTTCTCAATGTGTTAGTTTACTGTTAGGACGAGAACCTTTTGAAAACTGCAAGTCATTCACCAACCCATTTCTACGCTTTAAATGATCACATATCATCCCATCCGTCTACTCTACTGAGCCATGGACTCCACTGGACTAGAGCGAATGTAAGCAAGCCGCTGCATTACAGTATATTGTAGCAGTCCATCAAAGTGGTGCAAACTTCTAATAGTCTGAGTCATGGCCCTTAAATCTCCTCCGATGTTCCAAACCACATAATCCTGTAATAAATAGCTGTCAAAATATAGTGCCGTCTTTGGTTTTGCATGGTGGAATGTGGTTTTGGAAGTAGCTTTATTCAAACCACTCTTGATTTCAGCCAGAAAAGTCATAATTCTCAGTATGTGTTCAATTTGCCTCTGCGCAGAACCCTGGGGAATTCCTGCATGTCTATGATTTTACGCCCCGCTATCAGAGCCAGTTCACACTTGTAAGGATTCCATTTATGTCTTGTGTTCCACCATGACTGCGCCCTTGTACACGGAGAAAGATCAATAAAGACAGGTTCTGACACAGTTGTTGTGGAGGTACTGCAGAAGTCTGCACAGAGCCCTGACCTCACTCCCCCGAAACACCTTTAAAATGAATTGCAACATCAGTTGTGAGGAAGGTTTGACAAGAAATGAATGAAGAATTGAAAATCCCCCCAAAACTAACAAGTGGAAATCATTACTGTATATTAATACCTGGTATTAGCAATAAGGCCTACCTCAGTTTGTACTCTGAACATCCAAATCGTGGAACCTAATCCACACTTTATTAGTAAGTTTATTATTTATTTTTATTAGTTTATTTAGGCTAGGGATTCCTGGTTCGAATCCCAATCTGGGTGGAGTTTTCATGTTCTCCCCGTGTCCACGTGGGTTTCCTCCGGGTTGTCCGGTTTCCTCCCACAGTCCAAAAACATGGATCAAGTCAATTGAGTTCTCCAAATTGCCCCATATAGATTGTGTCTGTTTGAGTAAGTGTGTGCCCAGCGATAGATTGGCACCCTGTCCTGGGTGTATCTGCCCAGTGCCCGAAATGTTCTCCCCTGGATGGGCATGGGACCCCCCCCCCCCTGACCCTAATAGAGGATAAAGCAGAAGATAATAGATGAATGGATAGTTTATTTAGGTTGCATTTGGCTTTTCTTCTTTTCTTTTTGACTACAGGATTTATAATTTCATCTTAATTATTTATATAGCAGTTTTTATAATCGTACATTGTCTCAAAGGTTTACGATTTTCTAAACCTGAACCTATAAAGAATAAACCAACTAACAGTGGACGCTAAAGGACAGATTCATTCATTCATTCATTCATTCATTATCTCCCGCTTATCCTCTATTAGGGTCGCGGTGGGGTTCCCCATGCCCATCCAGGGGAGAACGTCTCGGGCGCTGGGCAGATTGACCCAGGACAGGGCGCCAATCCATCGCTGGGAACACACTCACTCACACAAACACACTCTATAAGGGGCAATTTGGAGAATTCAATTGACTTGATCCATGTTTTTGGACTGTGGGAGGAAACCGGAGAACCCGGAGGAAACCCACGCAGACACGGGGAGAACATGGAAACTCCACCCAGATGGGGATTCGAACCGGGAATCCCTAGCGCTGAGAGGCGAACGTGCTAACCACTAAGCCACCGTGCCACCTGAAGGACAGATTGTGTATTTAATTCAGTTCCCCATTTAAAAAAACAAAGCTGTTAATAGATAAAGTTTATTCATTAATAGAATTCAGGTTCTGTCTTTCTGTCCACTTCATGATGTCAACATCATCACACCAGTGCTGGGGATCCGGGTTTGACTCTTGATCTGGGGCGTCTCAAACATTCTCCTCTGGATGGAACCTAATAGAGGATTAATAAGACAAGACAATGAGACGGGTTGTGATATTGTGCACATCTTATTTCTTTAATAGTGCTTTTTTTGTTTTAGATTATCTCCATTCATTCTCCATGCCCATCCAGTAGAGAACGTTTCGGGCGCTGGGCAGATACATCCAGGACAGGGCGCCAATCTATTACTGGACACACACTCTCACACACACACACACACACACACACACTCTTTATGGGGCAATTTGGAGAACTCAATTGACTTGATCCATGTTTTTGGACTGTGAGAGGAAACCAGAGAACCCTGAGGAAACCCACGCGGACACGGGGAGAACATGGAAACTCCACCCAGATGGGGATTAAAACCGGGAGAACATGCCAACCACTAAGCCACCGTGCCACCTGCTGTAGATTATCTTATATTTTTAATACAAATGTTTGTATTCAGTTAAATATTTTAAAAGTCAGTGTTCAGTGAGAATTATTTGGTTTAAAATATTTATACAAATCCCAGTAGCTTAAAAAAATAAATATTAAATATTAAGCGTGCACTTATTGCCCTTTCTGGTAGATACGTGTTTCTTGTTCCTTTAAAAACTGAACTTTTAATCCACCTTGAAAAAATAATAATACTAAACAAATAAGCAAACTTGTCATGGTGTGTAAATTATGCAAGTGTTTGCGAGTGCAGGCCAAGGAAATTTGCTCGATAAGAGATGAGTAAGCATATTTTCATTGTGTGTTTTACTTATATTTTCTGCTTTTGGCCAGTGTTTCTTTAAAGGTCAGTTCTGTGAACAGCATTACTCCTCCATCTTATCAGGCCTGCATTTCCTTACGCAAACAAGCAGGAGGCCTGAGAAGTTCCCAAAAGTTCACTCCAGCAACTGTGGGTGGCTGAGCCTTAATAAAAACTAAATCAAATCGCATTTTTTCTACAGGTTTAATCAAAACAAGAAATTATATATATATAAATATATTAAAAAACAAAGCAAATTTTTTGCGCTGCAAATCATCAAGAATGGTTTGTGAAATTCCGTTGCCGTTTGCATTGGTAGTTGTATTAAAAGCAGCAATAAGCAATTATTTAGAAGTGTAGTACCTAACGACAGAGGTTTATACGGGGATAAAGGTTTATATGAGAAAATGGACACCTGTTTTTCATTCGAAATAAACCCGGAAAGTATTTGCAACTAGATTCCAATTGCAGTTTGTGTCCAGACAATTTGTATACAAACGAAAAAGAAAAAAACCCTGCAAACTCAAAGAGTTTATAAAAATACAGTGAACGATGTGTTTATTCCTATAAATAGATTTAAACTTTTAGTTCACAAATTACATTTATAATCATAAACGATAATATGCAACACTTTACATGCTTATCTGATTCATTGCTTCAAACTGCGTTCAAAATCTTCATTCATTCATTATCTTCCGCTTCATCCTCTATTAGGGTCGCGGTGGGGTTCCCCATGCCCATCCAGGGGAGACCTTCTCGGGCGCTGGGCAGATAGACCCAGGACAGGGCGCCAATCCATCGCTGGGCAGCGTTCAAAATCTTTATCTATTTAAATGTTTTAGTTTGAACATCAATCTGTCATCAAACGGTCTGATTGAGATTTAATGATAAAGGCTGACATGCCGAACATCGATCCGATCACAGTTTCATTTACCTTACTATTTTAACTAATATTAAATAATTTATTTGTAGAAACTGGAGGGAACCCACCCAAACACGGGAAGAACATAGAATTAGGATATGAACCTGGAACCCCAGCGCTGAGGCGGACTCTATAATTTTTATTTTTTTTATTTATATATATATATATATATATATATATATAAACTTAGTGTTAGGAATTCCCGTTTCGAATCCCAATCTGGGTGAAATTTCCATGTTCTCCCCGTGTCCGTGTGGGATTCCTCTGGGTTTTTCAGTTCCCAATCTGGGTGGAGTTTCGATGTTCTCCCCGTGTCCATGTGGGTTACCTCCGGGTTCTCCGGTTTCCTCCCACAGTCCAAAAACATGGATCAAGGGCAAGTGAATTCTCCAAATTGCCCCATATAGAGTGTGTCTGTGTGAGCGAGTGTGTCCAGCGATAGATTGGCACCCTGTCCTGGGTGTATCTGCCCAGCGCCCGAGACGCTCTCCCCTGGATGGGCATGGGGAACCCCCCCACGACCCTGATAGAGGATAAAACAGAAGATAATGGTTGTATATAAACTCGCTGTATATTTACTTACTGTCCACACATCTGTACTTATCTCTTTGCTTGTAAACAACTGGAGGCCAAAACTTTCCTTTCGGGTTTACCTGAAGCATCTGTCTATCTATCTACCTACCTCCCTGCCCACCCGCCTACATATCCACCTACATATCCAGCTACCTACCTATTTATAACTCTGTCTGTCGGTTTTTCTAATGATTTGGATTTACAATTTTGGCTTCAGTTTGATTTTTGTCTGTTTTCAATAAGGACCATATGTGTTTTCTCTTGCTCTCTCTCGCTCGCTCACTCTCTCGCTCACTCTGTTAAAATGTGATGGCGCTGTGGAACATTTTAGATAAACTCAGTGAGGTGCAGAAATTGGGTAAAAATTTCCTGGCAGACCAACTAGGTTTTGGCTGCAGTGTAAATACAGTACAATCGCCCAACACAGGTGCTCTGTAGTGGTTTCATGCAGTGAGTCTTAGTTCTGGTGTTTTCCTCTTATAATGCACTTTCATTGTGTTTTGATGTTCGTCCAATAGTCAGATCAGTCTTGTTGACAACTGGGACAAAGTCAAATATCTAAAGATATGCAACAGGACCAAGGTGTTAAACTATACATACAAACAGATTCTTCACTTATTGACGAATCACTGATGTGCCAACATCAAGGGTTAGCATTGTTAGCTTACTGCGCCGTGCCATGAGCTTCCGTTTGGGTCTTGGGCAGATATTTTGCCTGAAAAGCAAATAAAAGGATTAAAATGTCACTTTTTTCATAATAAAAAAGAATATTATTACCGGGGCGGCACAGTGGCTTAGTGGTTAGCACGTTCTCCTGCACGTTGACTTGATCCATGTTTTTTGGACTGTGGAAGGAAACCGGAGAACCCGGAGGAAACCCCCGAGGACACGGGGAGAACATGGAAACTCCACCCGGATGGGGATTCGAACCGGGAAACCCTAGTGCTGAGAGGAGAACATGCCAATCACTAAGCCACCGTGCCGCCCTGAATGGATTATAATTATCATTATCATACTCCATCGGACGGATTCCTTATGTCCTGCCACAATTGGTGGGTGACTGAAAGAGAAAAGGTGGAATAAACAGAGAGCACGAGAGAGAGAGACAGAATGCCAAAGAAAGCAAGAGAGAATGAGAGAGAGAGAGAGAGAGAGAGAGAGAGAGAGAGAGACCCGGAGGACGGTCTTGTATGTAAAATTTTCATTGTCAGAAACAACTAAATTCATCCTGTGGCTTCCACCTCAGTCCCAGTCTCAGCATGTAAACAGATGCTTGTATTAAAGAGCAGTCCAGTTCTGAGTCATGCTTCATACATACATGACAATGATGTCAACGGCGGATTTGGGGAGACTAGCAGCGCCTGCGTGGGTGTTTGACATAATAAGCTTTGACGCCGGTGCTCACAAAGTAGGCTGTTTTTATCCCTCACTTGCAGCTTCATAACAATAGAAAAGGTATTCTACCAGAGCTGGTTACTCAAAACGAACAAATATAAAGATCTGCATCTGTAAAAAAAAAAAAACAAAGTTAGTTATGAATATAAAGCTTCTTTTCCTTAATTCTTTTTGGTTTCAAATGAAGTGTAGATGTAAGATTGTTGGGTTTTGATCAGATTAAACTGCACTTAAGTAGTGATGTGATTCTGTGCATGAGGGGAAGCTTGTGCCAAAATGCCAAATTACAAGAAAAGAGGTCAAAGAGAAGTGCAATTACACAGCATTTATCAAAGCGAATCAGACTAATGAGTATGATGGGCACTCCTCCATAATGTAAAAACTATTCAGATCCCCATTAAAGCTCCTCATAATATTTTAAATGAGCTCAGGAAGCAATAAGCCTTCAGCCTTTAAATGCTGGTTGTTCCACCAGAGAATATCAGATACCTGGCTTTTTATTTGCAGTCCTGTTGGCTGCCTCCTCTGTAACTCATGACCGTTTTAATAAGATATAATGTTGCTCGTAAAAATATAGACAGCACCAATCCAAAGTTTGGACACGCCCCCTTCTTGCTCCGTCAATTACAGACTGTTGTCCATCGGTTTTCTTTGTTGTTGTTAGTCCCCTGTTGGTTCTCCATTCTCTATTGGTCAGAGCCATCACAGAACAGGTATCATTTGGGTGGTGGATTGTTTACGGTCAGTTCTGCAGTGACACTGATGTGGTGAGGGGGGTTTCATTGTAGTTTCATTTCTCCACCTCAGTGACACTGCTGGGATAGGACTAATGCAACCACCCAATAATCCCTGCTCTGTGGGGGTACTATTGGGGTCCTGAGCATTAGAACAGAGTACACAGTATGTACTGTAGAACACACAGATGGACTACAGTCTAAAATTGTAGAACTACAAAGTCCGTCCGTACCGTAAGTGGAACTGAGAACATGGACAATAAATCCAAAACATAATCCCTGTTCTGTGGTGGTACTATTGGGGTCCTGAGCATCAGAACTGAGTACACAGTACGTACTGTATTCCACAAACAGATGGACTACAGCCTGAAATTGTAGAACTACAAAGTCCATCTTCACAGTAAGTGGAACTGAGAACATGGACAATTAGTGGAGTAGAAAGGAGGTGTGTTCAAACTTTTGACTCATACAGTGTATAAATATAAGTCACTTTAATGTGATTGAATTTGTAAGGCAGACTAAATACACTTGACAGAAATGTTCTCATGCTGAAAGATATTCTCAGGACATTCGTCTCTGATTTCCACATTTAGACGTCGAGATTTGGAATTTCTATAAAATGCATGTGCAGTAACATTCGCCTCGGAATCTTGGACCACAGATGTAGTTTTGTTTTCCACTGTAAACCAAGAAGGCAGTCCACGCTTTTTCCCCGATAGTTAACCGAGTTTGCAGCAGCAAATAAATTGATAGCTGTTTGCTGGAAGTCTCCACATATGCTCTGGCTCAGACCAGTGGCTTTTGGGATTCTGTGTTTTAATCACGCTTAGACATGATGTACTTACAACAAAGGCTGGCCAGAAGGCAGAAGAAGTTACATGGAGATATTGAAAAACTGAACAGCAGCCGCAGCATACAAAGTAAAACGCCTTTATAAAACATTTATATAACCTTTGAATTTATTTGAATAAACTTAAAGATGCAGTAACACGAAGCACGACGGAAAGCAGGGAACCTTGAACAAGAGTCGTGAGTTTGATTTTATAACCTGTTGTCCTTTGTTTCGTCTTTTTCCCCTAAATAAATGAAAAGTAGGAACTTGACCTTCAAGAGAACCGTGTTTTTTTTGTTTTTGTTTCGTACAGAATGCAGATTATTGTTGGTAATAAATGACTAAATTGGATGATTCAGCACATTCCTCATCCAACACTTCATTTCTTTTTTATTTTCAACCTACAGACTATTAATGTTCTGTGATTTCATACAACACAACTAGTCAGAAACCCCACTGCGTCGGCCTTGTAGTGCAATTATATATGATACTTGTTTTTTACCCTAAAAATCCATCCATCCATCAGCTTTTATCCTCTACTAGAGTTGCGGTAGAGGTTCCCCATGCCCATTCAGGGGAGAACGGCGGACACACCCAGGTTGCCAATCTATCACTGGACACACACTGACTCACACAGACACACTCTATATGGGGCAATTTGGAGAACTCAATTGACCTTGATCCATGTTTTTGGACTGTGGGAGGAAACCGGAGAACCCGGAGGAAACCCACGCAGACATAGGGAGAACATGGAAACTCCACCCAGATTGGGATTCGAACCGGGAATCCCTAGCGCTGAGAGGAGAACATGCCAACCACTATGCCATGTGCCACCTAAATCCCTAAAATAATGCCATTATTCATAAAAGAGGAGCAGCACAGTTTGTTGTACTCCAACTTCACTGGCAGAAAGGCCATGGCTTGCTGGGTAGATGGACAAGGTACATTTTTTGTGAAATTTGCATGTTCTCCCTATGTCTGTATGGGTTTCCTCTGGAAGCTTTGGTTTACAGAAACATGCTAAATGCTTAAATGGCCCTGGGTGCCAATGTGTGCAGGGCCGTTTCTGCATCTGCCTAGACTTGTGCTCAGTTTAGAGTCTTTCCCTGCCCCTCACCTTATAAATGCTGGGATAGACCACAGACAAAGGCTGAATGATTAGCTGGATCTGTTCCCACCATACAGACTGACAAACATATGACTGGTGTTTTAACAAATACGCAATAACCAGGTGTAACACACTTATAAGTCAATGCTAATGAGGGCAATTCATTATGAGAGAAGGATTGAGAGAGCGAGATTGAGAAAGACAGAAAGAGAAAGCGAGAGAGAGAGAGAGTGCAAGCCAGAGAGACTGCAGTCTGGTGATGTGTGTTCACCATTAGATATCCTGAAGGTAAATGATGTAATGGTACAGAGTGCATGGCAGCTCCAAGCATGCATCTTGCAGTCTGGTATTTCGTCAGGCAAGTTCCCCCAGGACGGCAATGTATGTGTCGTACACATTCTGTCTATTTGATCGGACGTTAAGAAGGGAACACACGTGTACGGTGGACGGCGAAGTCTCTCTGACGAACAAAACAAAGGGAAAAAAACAAACTTGCACTCGCTCACACTGCATGCATCACCTTTACAACAACCGAGTGATGAAGAAAATACCATGTGACACTCAGAGAGCATCAGAGCTTGAAAATCTGGATGAATCAGTAGTCATCTGGTCGAATGCTTGAACAGATGAACTACTTTTGTGTCACACATGGCAAATTAGTGCCAGCTACAGCACAGATTAGGGAATCTCGGCCGAGGAGAAGGCACGGCATGATCCGGGTGCAAGGCTACCGAAGCAGAAAGGAGGAAAGAAATGTGCTCTACTGTAAGCTTTTGTGAATGGACACCTGTTAAATCAAATCCCAGACCGAGTCAAGTAGCGAGTCCATTTTTAGCGGTGAGGGCTTACACGTGTATGTGGGTGCTTGCGTATGGAAATGCGAATGGAAAACCTATTTGTGGCATGTGAGTACGAAGCTGAAGCGAGCTGAGCCTCTCTCTCTCACTTAGTACACTGTTCAGCTTCATACAGAGAAGCATGTTTCCAAAGTACAGAACCATGGAAATTAGGAACATTTTCTTCCCCGTTAAATGATTCTCAAATGAAGGAAAAGTTTGTGTGCGTGTGCAATTTTATAGCCAATAAAATGAATTCTGATTCGTTTGACTGATACCACACTGCATCTGGTACCATAATTACACCAGATACTTTATGTGGGCACCTCCTCCTGCACCCCAGCAGTGAGAGGGGGGGGGGGGGATGAGAGAGGAATTTATGGCAAAAGTCCATCCACATCTGTTTAGTTCAGGTTTAGCCAAATCAATCCCAAACACGGCACACAAGAGGCGTAGAGAAACCTTCAGTGTCTATTCTGCAAGTGTAATGTACTGAAATGGTTCTCACACATCATCTGATTATATATATATATATATATATACACACACACACATACATACATACAGTATATTCAAAAGTTTGGACACACTCCCTTTCAGCTCCAGTTCCTCTAAAGATGGACTTTGTAGTTCTGCAGTTCCACTCTGTAGTCCATCTGTTTGGGTTCTACAGTACATACTGTGTCCTCTGTTCTAATGGTCAGAACCCCAATAGTACCCCCACAGAGCAGGGATTATTGGGTGGGTGCGTTAGTCCTATCCCAGCAGTGTCACTGAGGTGGAGAAATGAAACTACAATAAAAAAACCCCCTCACTACATCAGTGTCACTGCAGAACTGACCATAAACAATCCACCACCCTAATGATACCTGTTCTGTGATGCTGACCAATAGAGACCAGAGAACCAACAGGGACTAACAACAACAAAGAACACAGATGGACTACAGTCTGGAATTAAGAACTACAAAGTCCATCTGTATGATAAGTAGATGAAAAAGGGGGGGGGGGGGGTGTCAAAACTTTTGACTGATACTGTACATAGTTTGTATACTTCATTTAATAACGCTTCATATTTCTACACTTGACTCACCATACATCACCTTCATCATTATTTAAACCTCATCAGCTTTAATAACAGTCACTGAGTCCAGTTTGAAGTCTTGGTCTTATCCATATTTAATCACTACGTCATACAGTTCATGCCGGTCAGAAAACGTCAACTAAGCACAAAAAAAACCATCTTTAATGACTTGTTTTTGATGTCACACTACAGATATACGTTTAAGTGCACTTTGACCTAGATCTGATACTTCCTCCGGCGTAATATCGCCCGTTAGAAGGACCTGGATGGAAATGCGACGGCATTTTATGTACATACATCAACCCAGGTAATTCCAAAAGGGTTCACGGCCAGCACTATTCAATAAAGGAAATGAGCAAAGGTAATGACTCGGCTTCGGCTCAAAGTGTCTTCATACAGAACATGAGAGACGGAGTTCAATGAAAAGGAAAGACAAAGCTGTGGTTGAGGCTCCTCGTGCTCTTATATAACCGAAACGTGGGAGACAGCTACAGGAGGATGAGATGAACTCATCAATGTGATGGAGGATTAATGTGGTATATTTATGGTGTGTTCGCCACTCATGGAAGCCCCAGAATAAGAGGAGAGGAAAAAAAGAGAGAGGGAAAGATAAACGAGGGCTTTGCACACTCATGTGGAAAAAAGAATTTGGCCTGAGGGATTGTAGCCCACTTGCGTTTAACAGTAACCCTTACCCCTGACCGCGTAAATACTGATGTAGTTAGAAGCACTTTCATTTTCTCAGCATTTACCAGCTTTGTGCATTAAAACCTTTTCAAAATCCATCGTTTATAAGATTATTCTGAAGCTGGTTACAGTAAGTGCTGCGTCAGCATATGGCATCACATGTACACATTAAAATCACATGCTTGTTTCATGCGTATAATAAAGCAATACGGCGTGAGACTATGGGCGTTATTTGGAATAAATCAGGTGGTGGAGGTGTTGTTAGGCCCGAGTGTGTTACATCTTTTTCCCACAAGTTATTCACAATAATACACAACCTCGAGTGCCTTTTTGCTTTTATACAAATGGTAACCAACACATTATAATAAAAAAGGTTGATTTATCCATCCATCCATCCATCCATCCATCATCTTCCACTTTATCCTCTACTAGGGTCACGGGGGGGTTCCCCATGCCCATCCAGGTGAGAACGTTTCGGGTGTTGGGAAGATACACCCAGGACAGGAGGCAATCTATTGCTGGGCACACTTACCCACACAGACACACTTTATATGGGGCAATTTGGAGACTTCAATTGACCTGGATCCATGTTTTTAGACTGTGGGAGGAAACCGGAGAACCCAGAGGAAACCCATGCCGACATGGGGAGAACATGGAAACTCCACCCAGGGAATGGAACTGGAATCCCTAATGCTGAGAGGAGAATATGCCAACCACTAAGCCACCATGCCGCAGGTTGATTTATAAATCCATCCATCCATCATCTTCCGCTTTATCCTATATTAGGGTCGCGGGGGGGTACCCCATGCCCATCCAGGGGAGAACGTTTTGGGCGCCAATCTATTGCTGGGCACTCACTCACTCACACAAACACACTCTATATGGGGCAATTTGGAGACTTCAATTGAATATGAACTATAAATCTGCAGGTTGTGGGTTCAAATACAAGGAAGTTACCAAGGTGGCCCCTTAACCCTCACTGCTCCAGACCCTGGTTGCTGTTTGGCCAACTCCGTGTTCAGACCCCAACCTTCAAGACCTTTGTGTAAAAGCATCTGCTAAATAACCAAAATAAATATAACATAACGTATAACACTATACTATTATCTTAACTACAGTATATAATTCAGAACCTATACCAACAAAAAAAATCTAATAATAATGATAAAAGCTGAATGAGTGAGTGAATAAATAAATGAATGAATGTAATGCAGGACCGTGGGGCATTTCTCTGTGTGTTTATGGGAGTCAGTCTGATTAGTGTCATAATGTTATTCATGTGAAAACATGTCCGATGTTACGTCCTGTATGTGCACATTGCCCTTAGAGCTATTTGTGGTGCTATTTGTGTGTGTGTGTGTGTGTGTGTGTGTGAGTGTGGATGGATCGCTATGTTCGTGCTTCTCTTTTTTAGTCTTGTATATGTTGTGGATGAAGATAAAGATGCATGCTGTTTTTACACACACACACACACACACACACACACACACACACACACACACACACACACACACACTCACTCTTTGTACTCCAACCTGACCACCCTAGTAGAGGATTAAGCAAAAAATAATAAGATCTTAATAGTAAAATGTAATACCAACATGTATTTAAAACAATCACACTTACAAATCTTCATACATCATATATAATCTCCATCCATTACCGCTTTGTCCTATATTAGGGACGTGGGGGGGTTCCCCATGCCCATCCAGGGGAGAACGTTTCGGGCGCTGGGCCAATCCATCGCTGGGCACACACTCACACACACAGACACACCCTATATGGGGCATTTTGAAGAACTCAATTGACTTGATCCATGTTTTTGGACTGTGGGAGGAAACCAAAGAACCCGGAGGAAACCCACGCGGACACAGGGAGAACATGGAAACTCCACCCAGATGGGGATTTGAATCCCTAGTGCTGAGAGGAGAACATGCCAACCACTAAGCCACCGTGCCACCCTACAGAAAATATATATTTTTTATTAATTAGTAATATTTCACAGTGGTCAAAACAAGCTCCAGTTCTGTATTCCATCTCCATCTCGTATCCGGCGTGTCTATTTACATCTCTTTCAATTTGTAGGTGGATGTAGTTGCGTGTAAAACACCGACATAAATGTGTTTTAAGAATCATACGAGCTGTAAGAGCTTTCAATTCATCTACCACAAAACATTTTTCTCTGATTCTCAATAGAGTCAAACAAAATACTGAGAAATGGCTTGAAATAAGATTTTCGAACAAACACTAATAATTTCAATCTCTTTTCGTCCGCTCTGATCTATGAAATATTCTGAGACTATAAATGTGAGGGTTTTTTTTTGTATATTTACTGAGTAATTTCATCTGATCGCTCACTCAGCTTTTTGTCCGAGTTAAAATACTGTGGAGCAACAGGAAGATGCCGAATTATACTGCATAGCTTTTATAGTATAAACACTATACCATAAAACATAAACTCAATATGCCAAATGTATATAGACACAAAGATTAATGCTGTGCTGCATCTGCAATCACCTAATTAACTGCAGGAACTAGTTTTAATCTAGTAATCAGTAAAAGTGTCGCCTTTTTATGCCTCATACCTAATGTAAAAATCTCAAGGCTATCTCAACCTATCTCAATCTCAACCTAACTTAATTTTTCATGGCTGTGTTTTAACACGTTGTTATGTACAATAAACCAATCAGCATGTCAGATGTTCACTATTAGCGCTGTTATTAAAAATTTTTTTTTTTTTTTTTAAACGGGAAAATAGACTGTAGTTCCTTAGACTTCTATACTTTCTGCTTTCTGACCCTCTTTTTATGATCAGCTCCAGCGGCTTAGTGCTTTGGCATGTTCTCCTCTCAGCGCTGGGGATTTCCGGTTCGAATCTCAATCTGGGTGGAGTTTCCATGTTCTCCCCGTGTCTGTGTGGGTTTCCTCCGGGTTCTCTGGTTTCCTCCCACAGTCCAAAAACATGGATCAAGTCAATTGAATTCTCCAAATTGCCCCATATAGAGTGTGTTTGTGTGAATGAGTGTGTGCCCAGCAATGGATTGGTTTCCTGTCCTGGGTGTATCTTTCCAGCGCCCGAAAAATTCTCACCTGGATGGGCATGGGGAACCCCCCCCTGGCAACCCTAGTGGAGGATAAAGTGGAAGATAATGGATGGATGGATTTTATTATTGGGCGGCACGGTGGCTTAGTGGTCAGCACGTTCGCCTCTCAGCACTAAGGATTCCCGGTTCGAATCCCAATCTGGGAAACGCTCCCCCCCCCACACACACACACACCCAACCCTAGTAGAGGATTAAATGGAAGCTAGTTGATGGATGGATGGATTGTTGTTATTAGATCATCTTGGGAAGTTTCACTAACACCTTAATACTTCATGCCAGACATATTAACCAATCTCACCTTCAGATGCTGTCTACTCTACAGCAGGCAGTAGGTGATTGGACTGAATGGACACTGATCAAGACACTGCTCTTTTGTTGCTCTGTTTTACTGCTGTAGCTTTTTTTTTTATTAGACTTTAGGGCTTTGCTTCAGTTTCTCTACAAGATAATTATTGATGCTGGCACTGATGTGTTATAAAGAACAAACCCTGGCTCTTAGCTAGTGTTCTAATTACATTGTTGGATGGAGGAAATTCATGGTTCTCCAGGACTTTGCCTCCCAATCAGTCATCTAGTACCACCCACATTACATAGTACTGTAAATAACCTCACAAGTACACCTGCATTTACTAAAAGATACGTTCACTTGATGAAGTGAGATAGTGATCGAGTTTAACCTAATGTTTTTAAACACGGAGGAATCCGTCTTCCACATCTAACCCATCCGTGCAGTGACACACACACACACACTTAATGAAGTAAGGAGATGTGCCCGGAGTGATGGGCATCCCTGTATATGGCACCCAAGGATTTTTATTGTCACATCACCTAGTACTGGTGAGTGAAAAACTTATGAGCAAGCGCCCACAACTGTGCAAAAAAGCATTATTTACAAATATTCATTCATTCATTATCTTCCGCTTTATCCTATATTAGGGTCGCCGGGGGGGGGGGGGGGGTTTCCTCATGCCCATCCAGGGGAGAACGTTTCGGGTGCTGGGCAGAAACACCCAGGACAGGGTGCGACTCCATCGCTGGGCACACACTCACTCACACAGACACACTCTATATGGGGCAATATGGAGAACTCAATTAACTTAATCCATGTTTTTGGACTGTGGGAGGAACCCGGAGGAAAGCCACACAGACACGGGGAGAACATGGAAACTCCACCCAGATGGGAATTTGAACTGGGAATCCCTAGCCCTGAGAGGAGAACATGCCAACCACTAAGCCACCGTGCCGCCCTGTTTACAAATATAAAGAAATTATACAATAAATTTGAAATAAATTTAAAATATAAAAATTTTAAATATGAGAAGGGTATGGACGAGGGTGTATGTGGTGTGCAGTAAAGTGCGGTGTGTATGTGTGCACCCGGGAAGATGAGTGGAGTAAGTTGCCTTGCCCAGGGGCACTTCATCTATGGTAATTGATAAGACCGGGAATCGAACCTGGGGCCTTCAGGTTTCAAGGCTGGTTCCTTAACCACATGCCTACGACTGCCCCATGTTCCCGACTGTAAAAAGTACAGTACTGTGCTCTGTTATTCTCTGCATCCCATCTGCTGTTGGTTATTTTATCCCTTTTGTTGTGAAAAAAAATAAAGCTCGTATGAAAAGCCAAGCAACATTAAACGTACCGTGTTCTTCTGCTCAGGCTTCTACTTTATTTCAGCCTATTAGCCCCACATTTCGGCATCGCCGCCCCTCCCCGTCTGGTTTGCACACTTTGCAGAATGGCCGCTGAGTGGTTTTAAACAGTCCACCAATTCAAACACAACACATTTCACACAGCATTTAAATACACGCAGGATTACACTGGTTCAATTATAATAAAGCGAGGTGTGCACACGGAGCTGTGCTAAAGCTGCTGAGCTGCAGGTCTGAAACGCTGGGACGAAACGGGGTCTGGAGACATGTCCAACTGGAAAATACGAGACATTTCATACGTGATGTGCATGTTTTCATAAAACAACTTAATACCAGGGCGGCACGGTGGCTTAGTGGTTAGCACGTTCGCCTCTCAGCTCTAGGGATTCCCGGTTCGAATCCCCATCTGCGTGGAGTTTCCATGTTCTCCCCGTGTCTGCGTGGGTTTCCTCCGGGTTCTCCGGTTTCCTCCCACAGTCCAAAAACATGGATCAAGTCAATTGAGTTCTCCAAATTGCCCCATATAGAGTGTCTGTGTGAGTGAGTGTGTGCCCAGTGATAGATTGGCGCCCTGTTCTGGGTCTATCTGCCCAGCGCCCGAGACGTTCTCCCCTGGATGGGCATGGGGAACCTCACCGCGACCCTAATAGAGGATAAAGCGGAAGATAATGAATGAATGAATAAACTTAATACCACAATGTCAGTATATTTATAATGTTGTGGGATAAACAGTTTTTGTGGAAAAAAAAAAAGTTTTGAGATTAGTTCTACATGAGGAGGGGTGCAATCTTGACGGAACGAGTACAAATGTTCCTTTAGTTCTATGGTCTTATTCATCAGGACTGATCAGCGACATTTCCGTGCAAAATGTGAGCTCCACAAGGTGTTGGAGTTTTAAAATCACTTCCATCCATCCATCTTTCGCTTTATCCTCTAAAGTCCGTCTTTACAGTAAGTGGAACTGAGAACATGGACAATAAGTCCAAAATATAATCCCTGTTCTGTGGTGGTACTATTGGGGTCCTGAGCATCAGAACTGAGTACACAGTACGTACTGTATTCCACAAACAGATGGACTACAGAGTGGAATTGTAGAACTACAAAGTCTTGTACAAACATATATACACACACACACGTGCTTTAAATAAACAGACTCTAACCTTACAGCAGGAAGTTCCTTGTTTCGATCCTCTGGCGAGGTGCACTGAAGTCTCACCGAGCTTGTTTGCATCTTCTCCTCATGTCTGAATATTGAAGGAAAACTTTAGCAAAAACAGCATCCAGTAAATTTCCAACCCAAACAGTAAATTACGTAAATTGGACCCAAATAGTGAAACAATTTATTTGCATAAGTTATTCATTCATCCATTATCTTCCGCTTTATCCTCTATTAGGGTCGCGGGGGGGGGGGGGGTTCCCCATGCCCATCCAGGAGAGAACATTTCGGGCGCTGGGCAGATACACCCAGGACAGGGCGTCAATCCACCGCTGGGCACACACTCACTCACAGAGACACACTCTATATGGGGCAATTTGGAGAACTCAATTGACTTGATCCATGTTTTTGGACTGTGGGAGGAAACCGGAGAACCCGGAGGAAACCCACTCGGACACGGGGAAAACATGGAAACTCCACGCAGATGGAGATTCGAACCGGGAATCCCTAACGCTGAGAGGAGAACGTGCTAAACACTAAGTCACCGTGCCGCCTGATTTGCATCATATAATTAAATATTTCAATAATGACAGAAATTAATCACACCAAGCAAGTTTTAATTATTTGCAGTACAGGGAACAAATATTCCAGTCCAGAGTAATTAAATAAACACTGCTGGTGACTGATGATGGAGGCTGACCTTTGTTTAATCTGCATTTGAAATACGTTTGTGCAAGGAATGAAGACGGCAGTGTTGGAACCGTTGTACTCGGGGATGATCGTATTACTATTAAACACCTATACCCTCGTACGCTGGCATGGTCTCACGGGCCGGGTGGGGCGTCCCAGTACGATCACATGCACACGAGCACCTGTCACCAGCTCACCATGGATTTCACAACACCCCTGTTGTTCCCGCCGTCTCTATAGAAACCATTACAATTCCCGCTGGGGGTATGAGGTGAACTTGGACAAACATGCACATGTGCATGGACATACAGAATAAAGCTTAGAATTCAAGAGGTTAAGTTCAATGTAAACATCAGAAAGCTCAGGTCTGTATTGATTATGGATCGAGAACAGGTTTAGATTCCTTTCTGAACAATGGATTCATCCAAATGAGCTCTAGCAAGAAATCTGTCTGATTTATGATCAGTAAAGGGAAGCAGTTAATCCTCTGACCTCAAACACGTCAGTGGGCAATTTCCCTACGCCTGTGGAATGGCATCGCTTTGCCGTGGCATGGCATAGCAGCACTGAGATTTGACATGACAGACTTGCCAGCAGGAACCGAGTGGATGCCACTTTATTTATGTCAACGTTACTTGCACCTGCTATGAACCCACCTGTTATAGCAGAGCAGGATCATGTGATGCCTGTTGAAAGCACAGGCACGAAGGAAACACACCGATTACAATAAGAAGCCGGGGGTGCGAAGAGCGAAAGACGGATATTTAAGTTAAAGTTCCAAGAAAATATTATAAATCACGTCTTTTACAGAATCCGTTTAAGATTCGAGTGAGTGAGTGATTCATAGCTACAGCACGGAGGATTGCATTATCACGGAACATGTCAAATTCCACTTTTAGGAAAATAAAAGACCTCGAAGACTCTTTCTTTCATAAACACAGATGCTTTAAGATGCATTATGAAATACAGGGCTGTGAAATATCATCCAACATTTTATTAATTCATTATCTTCCGCTTTTATCCTATATTATGGTCTCCAACCACTAAGCCACCATGGCACCATATATGGCACAAGATGCTGCTAAATAATGTCCTTAAATGACGTTAAACGGCTTTAATATTTTCATCACATGACATAATCAGGGGCGGCATGGTGGCTTAGTGGTTGGCATGTTCTCCTCTCGGCACAAGGATTTCCCGGTTCGAATCTCCATCTAGGTGGAGTTTCCATGTTTTCCCCGTGTCCGCGTGGGTTTCCTCCCACAGTCCAAAAACATGGATCAAGTCAAATGAATTCTCCAAATTGCCCCATATAGTGTGTGTTTGTGTGTGCCCAGTAATAGATTGGCACCCTGTCCTGGGTGTATCTGCCCAGCGTCTGAAAGGGCATGAGGAACCCCCCCGCGACCCTAATAGAGGATAAAGCGGAAGATAATGAATTGATGGATGACAATAAACGGCTTTAAAACTTTGGTCACATGACGTAATAGGGGTAGAAAGTTCCAAACATTTGAAAGTGGGTCTGAGAAGTGAAGTCGGTCACATTGTTGAGTGCGGTGCCTCAGACGAGAAGGTCTCATGACAGAGCATCAGCTGTGTGACTGCGAGCTGAATGAGCAGATAGTGACGGAGCTGGAGCGCATCCCCCGCAAGACAGCTCTCACCTTCAGCCGCTCGAGAGCCTCGGCGCGATTAGACGCGTGCCATTCAGGCAAACAACCAAGATGGCAGATGTGCCAGTGTGAATTAGTGCATGATGGTAGCTCATGCTAATCTGAGAGCGCAGTCATAATTAATGTTCCCTTTAGCTCTTCATGTCTTCTGATATCAGCCGAGTGTGTCGTCAGAGATAAACACGTCCATTAGGAGGGGGATACATGGCGAGTGATCGGTGATGACACTCGGAGAGAATTTCCACTGATGCCGACCGAACGGTGGAAGGAAGGGAGTCGTCGTCAGACGGCTAACGCGCGGCGCTGAGTGATGGACGGCGGCGCTGTTGCAAGTTTAACCAGCCGGCACAAAGGCATCAAAACCGATTATTTGTAGATAATGGCTTTTAAACCATTTCAACATCTGACAATACAGCTTAGCTCAGCGTTTTAATTTACCGAATGCTACAAAACATATTGTGCTCCTCTGAAGTTGGGTGTGTTGTTTAGAAAAGGTTCACCTGATCCATCCATCCATCATCTTCTGCTTTATCCTCATGTGTGGAAACTTTCGTAAAATATACATTTCATTTCATTATCAAGCCACAGTGGAACAGGTGGCACGGTGGCTAAGTGGTTGGCATGTTCTCCACTCAGCACTGGGGATTCCCGGTTCGAATCCCCACCTGGGTGGAGTTTCCATGTTCTCCCCGTGTCTGCGTGTCTGGAGTTTTGAAAGCGAATGGGCGAGGAGGAGCTGGAAAACTGCAAGCTACAACGTTCGAACCTTCATCTTTATGGTATTATTATTATTATTATTATTATTATTATTATTAATAATAATAAATTGTCCCAGGGTGGCATGGTGGCTTAGTGGTTGGCACGTTTTCTCAGCACTAGGGATTCCCGGTTCGAATCCTAATCTGGGTGGAGTTTCCATGTTCTTCCCGTGTCTGTGTAGGTTTCCTCCGGGTTCTCCGGTTTCCTCCCACAGTCCAAAAACATGGATCAAGTCAATTGAGTTCTCCAAATTGCCCCATGTGTCTGGCCCAGCGATGGATTGGCGCCCTGTCCTGGGTCTATCTGCCCAGCGCCCGAGACGTTCTCCCCTGGATGGGCATGGGGAACCCCACCGCGACCCTAATAGAGGATAAGCGGGAGATAATGAATGAATGAAAAAAATGTGTCTGTGTGAGTGAGTGTGTGCCCAGAGATAGATTGGCGCCCTGTACTGGGTGTATCTGCCCAGCGCCCAAGACGTTCTCCCCTGGATGGGCATGGAGAACCCCGCAACCCTAGTAGAGGATAAAGCGGAAGATAATAGAGCAATATATATATATATATATGTGCACACTGTGTACAGTATGGAGCACAGCTGGACGTTACTAGTGTTCCGAATGTTCTTTGTAATCATCAGGAGGTCTGCATGTTCAGTATGAAGGAATGAGCTCACACGTCACTTCTTTGTACAGAGCACGGAGCACATGTCGAAGTCTGCTGGTGAATTTACAACTGCAAACGATCTTCTTAAATTGTTCTCATCACACTCAAAGGTTAGGATTTTTCAATATTTAATTGGCGCCAAACCCGGGAGGGACGTGAGGGTGTTTGCCTTCAACTTAAAAATGAAGCCCAATCTGATGTTATTAAGAGACGAGGAAGCGTATCTGACTGTTTTTGCTCGCAGCTACAAAACCTTTGCAGTAAATCTGTTGGTACAAAGAGACGAACCAGAAATAGGCAGATTGTTATGCAGTCAGCTGGAGGGCATGGCCCTCGCTCCTGCAGCCCCAGCTGCCCTGCTCCTGTAAAGCTACACCCTCTTAACAAAACCAAAAAGAAACACTTACGATGGGTCATCCTCTGAGAAAGCGGTGTGGTGGACCGCGTCCTCGTTCATTGTGCTGGAATGATAAACGCTTTTACGGGACAATTCATCCATTATCTTCCGCTTTATCCTCTATTAGGGTCGCGGGGGTTCCCCATGCCCATACAGAGGGGAACGTTTCGGGCGCTGGGCAGATACACCCAGGACAGGACAGCAATCTATCACTGGGCACACATTCATTGACACTAACACACTCTATATGGGGCAATATGGAGAACTCAACTGACCTTGATCCATGTTTTTGGACTGTGGGAGGAACCCGGAGGAAACCCACACAGACACGGGGAGAACATGGAAACTCCACCCAGATGTGGATTCGAACCGGGAATCCCTAGCGCTGAGAGGAGAACGTGCCAACCACTAAGCCACCGTGCCGCCCTGGGACATTTATTTATCTATTATCTTCTGCTTTGTCCTCTATTAGTGTCGCAGGGGGGTTCCCGATGCACATCCAGGGGAGAACGTCTCGGGCTCTGGAAAGATAGACCCAGGACAGGGCACCAATCTATCACTGGGCATACACTCACTCACACAGACACACTCTATATGGGGCAATTTGGAGAACTCAATTGACCTTGATCCATGTTTTTGGACTGTGGGAGGAAACCGGAGAACCCGGAGGAAACCTACACAGACACGGGAAGAACATGGAAACTCCACCCAGATTAGGATTCGAACCGGGAATCCCTAGTGCTGAGAGAACGTGCCAACCACTAAGACACCGTGCCACCCTGGGACAATTTATTAATAATAATAATAATAATAATACCATAAAGATAAAGGTTTGAACGTTGTAGCTTGCAGTTTTCCAGCTCCTCCTCGCCCATTCGCTTTCAAAACCTAAAGCCGAACGCTCCATTAACACGGCGCCATTGTGTTTCCATATAAATCAGACATTTAATAAACAGTGAATGAGCAGAATAATTAAAATGCACATAATTACGGCGAGGCTTTTTAGGTCTATGACAAATCAGTGCTCTCGGGCCTTTGAACAATTCATCCCTTTGTTTGGGTTTTAATTTCTCACTTTTGCTGCGGCTCAGGCAGCTCCGCTCTGCTACACACCACATTATTATTATAAGCAATGTATAATCGTCACAGGAATATAAACCGAAATGAACACCGGGAATGAGGAGCTGCACGATTGTCCTATAAAAGTAGACGTTGTAATTTTGGGGTGATGAAGCAGGATAACCGAATCAGCACCCGAGTGCACTGGTCATTCTAATTCAGAGAGGAAATGGACACAGTCTTTTAGAGGTGACGGATTGTTGGAACGGGATTTTTAACTGAATATACAAACAATTTATCAAGTAACGTCTGGGTCACAAACTGATATCTGATCAGGTTCATCTCATCTCATCATCTTGATCATTTTATCCTCTACAGGGGGTGGGGGGGGGTCCCCATGCCCATGCAGGAAAGAAGATTTTGGGTGGCGATACATTACTGGGCACACACAACATAGGGGCAATTTAGCACAGCCGATACACCTTGAATTCATGTTTTTGGACTGATAGGGGTAAGATAAGGATTCGAACCTGAATCTCCAGCGCTGAGATGCAGACATGTTAACCACTATGTCACCGTGCCACCCTCCTTTTTAACAGCTCATCTCATTATCATCTGTTTATCCTTTACTAGGGTCACTGGGGGGGGGGGGGGTTCCTCATGCCCTTGCAGGGGAGAAAATCTCAGGCGCTGGGCAGATACACCTGGGACAGGGTGCTAATCTATCGCTGGACACACACTCACTCACACAAACGAACACACTCTATATGGGGCAATTTGGAGAGTTCAATGGACCTTGATCCATGTTTTTGGACTGTGGGAGGAAACCGGAGAACCTGGAGAAAACCCACGCGGACACGGGGAGAACATGGAAACTCCACCCAGATTGGGATTCGATTGGGAATCCCCAGCGCTGAGAGGAGAACATGCCAACCACTAAGCCACCATGCCGCCTCTGTTTAAATATATTTAATAATAATACAAAAATCTAATAATGCTGCCTATAGAACGTGTGTAAACTTACTGACCCTTGTATTGAGGGTGGGTCTGTGCGTTAGAGCACAGATTACTGACGGGCACAGGTTTTGACGGGCACATGCTCTGACGGGCACGGGCTCTGATGGACACAGGTTCTAAGTCGCTTTATTATTTTAGCTTCTTTATTCATGCTCTGTGACTGTAAAGATTTTAAAGTGGCTGTACTTCAGAGAGCCACTGGTCCCAGGCTCATAGGCTCATGTGGAGGGAGACTCCATGTGCAGTGCTTTATGACAAGCTGAGTCTGAGCAGCGCTGCCACCTAGTGCTGTAACATTAAAGTAACGAAAGGATTGAAATCCTGACTTGCCTTTTCCTTCTGTCAGAATCACTAATTACATGTTGTATTGCCTGTTGCAGATCCTACATCGAGTTGTACTGATGACCGCATTAGTCTTAGTAATCAGTCTCTTCCCTGCCGCTGCCGAAAGGCAGCCTGAAAGGCATCGCTTCATCCCCGAGAGCATTAAGGCAACAAGAAAAGCTGGCAGCCCATTCTGCTTCTCCCTTGCCTAATCAAAGCCATTTATTTTCTAGCGACAGCAAGGTCTGCGGTGAGAGCGATTGTTTAGTATACTTTAGACAGGGAAGATAATTCGCCCGTGTCACAAAGATGTAAGGTTCACCTGGCACAGTCATCAGCGCTGATGGAACAAACCATAAATGCTATACATAACCAATGGATCCACAGAGACCTGGGTAACAAATGAAGGCCAATGCACCTTTCGGAAATTTTAGCAATCCATTGTTTGGCTCTTATAAAGCAGGAATAAACAGCCATTACCAGTCGGCGCCATGACGGAGCACTCCTCACCCAGCAGAACCAGCTTTAGAGCGAGGTACGGGAACGTTCCGGCCAGCTCGCTGAAGATTCCTGCAGAGGTGCTCCTGAAACAGATGCTGCAGGGGCTGCGCCTCACTCACACTCACTGGGTTCTCCAGCAGACATTTCAAAAGAGAAAGAGATTTCAGGCCTTTATTAAAAAAAAGCTGAAGTTTGCTTCAGGCAGTGTGCAGGACCTCCATTTTTCACAAGGTCAGGCTTAGATCATTGAATATAGCAGAGGCTGGGGAGGAGGGTTGTGCGAATCACTGGTGTAATTCAGAATCTGGAGAGAAACGGGATGGCGCAGGGTTTGGAGGGAACATTCCGACACACAATCACAGATTTAAAGATGGATTCAAGGACTAATCCAGAATTACAGCCATGAAACCATGAGGGTGTGGTCGCTCACTGGTTAGTGCGTGGGATGACAAAAAAAAAAAAACAGAGTGGGCACGTGAGCAATGGCCCTGAGCACTCATTGCTCCAGGGGTGGTTGATCAAGAGTGTGTGTGTAATATATATATATATATATATATATATATATATATATATATATATATATATACACACACACACACAAAGATACATACTTATAAAACATATAGTATATACACATACACAAACTTATATAACATATATATGTGTGTGTATTATCCATCCATCCATTATCTTTCACTTTATCCTCTATTAGGGTCGCGGGGTGTTCCCCATGCCCATCCAGGGGAGAACGTTTCAGGCTCTGGGCAGATACACCCAGGACAGGGCGTCAATCTATCGCTGGACACACACTCACCCGGAGAACCCGGAGGAAACCCACATGGACACGGGGAGAACATGGAAACTCCACCCAGATGGAAATTCGAACCAGAAGGTTAGTGCTGAGAGGAGAACATGCCAACCACTAAGCCACCGTGTTGCCCGTATATATATATATATATATATATATATATATATATATATATATATATATATATATATATATATATATATATACACACATACATACACACATTTACATTACATTTGGTCATTTATTGGACTCTTTTATCCAAAGCGACTGACAAGGTGAGCACAGGGTTAATCACAACATCCCTGGAGCAATGAGGGTTAAGGGTCTTGCTCAAGGACCCACATTAGTAACTTCATTGGACCTGAGATTTAAACCCCCAACCTTCAGATTGATAACCCAACACCCTAACCACTGAGCTACCACCCCCCCACACACACACATACGTACATATACATACATACACACATACATATACATACACACACATACAAAAAAAAAAAATATATATATATATATATATATATATATATATATATATATATATATATACACATACATATATATATATATATGAGCTACATCAGCATATGTCCTTTAAAGAGAATATGCTGACGTATTGTAAAGAACATTCATGACAGATTAATCAGGTACAGTGTTTATTACAGCGCATGTGCACTGCTGGTGCCTACAAATCAAATTAATAACGAACCCCCAGATGCTGATAAGGTGATGACATGTTTACCTCGTAGGTGAGACACCACTCAACACCTCCTCATGTGAATCCATTCGGAAAAGTCCTGCTTCATAAGGGCCGACCAAAACCTGGAGTCGGACCAGGCGAGGATCAGAATCGGGTTTTGGATCCGCCTGAAGGACCTAAACGGCCTCGGCGAGGTCAGGATGAACCCCATTGAGCTTAGTAAATATAATCAATACACATATACGGCCTGGATCGATCGGGTGTGGCGGACAGAACATTTAGAACACGGAAGAGTATTTACACATCTATAAGAATGACGACAGAATTAAAAAAATGGGTCAGGTCACATGACTTCATTACCATAAGAACCCAAATAGAAACCAGATGTGTGTCTGAGGCTTTTATAGATTATTTGTAGATGTTTTATCTTCACATCTGTATAGAATTTCATCATCTATAATGTTAATGTTGATTAGGAATAAAAGAAATAAAGATGTCATCACATCAGTCATTTCCATCCATCCATTATCTTCCGCTTTATCCTTTATTAGGGTTGCTGGGAGGGGGGGGGCACACACTCACTCACACAGACACACTCTATATGGGGCAATTTGGAGAACTCAATTGACTTGATCCATGTTTTTGGACTGTGGGAGGAAACCGGAGAACCCGGAGGAAACCCAAGCGGACACGGGGAGAACATGGAAACTCCACCCAGATGAGGATTCGAACCGGGAATCCCTAGCGCTGAGAGGAGAACATGCCAACCACTAAGCCACCATCAGTCCCATCCATCCATTATCTTCCGCTTCATCCTATATCAGGGTCGAGGGGGGTTCCCCATGCCCATCCAGGGGAAAACGTCTCGGGCGCTGGGCAGATACACCCAGGACAGATGTATCGCTGGGCACTCACTCACTCACACAGACAAACTCTATATAGGGCAATTTGGAGAATTCCATTGACCTTGATCATGTTTTTGGACTGTGGGAGGAAACTGGAGAACCCGGAGGAAACCCACACGGACACGGGGAGAACATGGAAACTCCACCCAGATGGGGATTCGAACCGGGAATCCCTAGCGCTGAGAGGAGAACATGCCAACCACTAAGCCACCGTGCCGCCCTGATTGAATATATAATCTGGTTATTGTGAACTGGTGACCGTACTGGTTTATATTTGGGCTCCGAGATATCACATCATTCAATATTCAGATTTAAAATCACACTAATAACTTGAAGCTAAAATGTAGTACCACAACCGATAAGTGATTTTTACATTAATTAAAACATCTCTGTACATTTCTGTTAATAAATTAGAGGAATTAAGGCATTTGGAGATCAAAGTGTGTCCACAGTTATGAAATCCGGCGATGTCTGGAACCGATGTCCACTGAAGTCTGGGCTTCACGCGAGTTGTTCAGCCCCGAAGGCGGCGGAGCGCAGCGTGAGGGAATGGCTGCTGGGCAAGGCTAAATATTAGCACCATTGCCGAGTAAATGCAGTAAAAAGGCTTCTGTTGGGTTCTCGTACTCGCGATCTGGAACAGACGGATGGAAGACGATCCCATTTCGTCAGAGTCTTATGGTCAGGAGAACCGGGAATGAGCACGAGGTACAAAACCAACGTGAAGAAGCTGCGATGAAGCATGTCTGGGTTTGAAGACGGCGTGATCCTCACCGCGTTACGTTCTCGTGGTGGTTAATGGAACTGTTGCTGGATGGAGGTGAGGACGGCGTGTCCTCGTTCTAAAGTTCCGAAGCGCAGACCGCAGCTCGGCTCCTGCTTTGGCTCAGTGAGACGTTTGTCAGTCGAGGGATTCCTTTTGATTCGACACCCCGGCCCCATGTCCACCCAGGGTGGCCCCCCGCCTCGGGATCAGTCTTTGATGCGGGGAACGTTATAGGAGTATTGCACCAGGGGCAGGCCGCGCCGCTGGCAGAAGCATGCCCGGCCGCACGCCTGCGCCTGCTCCGAACTGTCCGACAGGAACGAGTCGCCCTCGTCGGCGTACTCCGAGTGCGTGGACAGGGTCCCACAGTCGGCCCAGTCTCCGTCGGCAAACTGGCAGCCCGCCTCGGCCGCCGTGAGCGCCGGACAGCTGTGCCACTTCACCAAATGTCTGCAGGTGCAGGACGAGGAGGACGACGAGGCAGACGACGAGGACGCTTTGGCGAGTAGCGCTGCCTCGCAGCGCTCGCAGATGCCACAGTCCAAGCTCAGGTCGCTGGAAACCACGCCCTCCCCGAGTCCTGCCACTCCGACCGAGCCGGTTCCGAGCGATTTCCCGGCTCGGAGGCGCCCCCGCAGGCGGAGCCAGTCGTGCCGGAAGGCCGGGCTGAAGCACACGTACAGAACCGGGTTTAAGCAAGCGGACAGGGGGAAGAAGATCAGGGTGACCGATTTGGCCATATCAGGGCTGCCGGCGGGACCCACGCCAGCCAGGAGGGGGGCGAAGGAGAAGGCTGCGACGGGGCAGAAGAAGATGCAGTTGGTGAAAATGAGCCACGCCACGTGCCGCACAGAACCCGCCTGCTCCGGATCGGCCAGCTGGGCGCGCCCCAGTGCGCAGTACAGCTGAGTGTATACCACTGCGCTCAACAGATACGCCAGCGTGTTCAGAAGCACGATGGCCACCATGATGCCCAGCCCGTTCGCCAAGCCTCCTAAAAATGGCAGGCAGATCGGGGAACTCTCGCTCGGCCCCTGATAGAGACTCAGCAAGGCCACCGACGCGGCCAAAAGCCCCAGCGTGGCGGCCGCCCAGCCGAACCTCTTCCTCTGTTCCTTCCGGTCGGTGCCGCTCCTCAGTGTACCTGCCTTCCCCATCAGCGCCCGCACGGCCAGGCTACGTTCCACAGAGGCCAGTGGCAACACCAGCGCCGCCCACTCGCTCGAGAACACAGCAAGCACCCCGAGGGCCTGGCACCCGGCGCCCGTCTCCCACCAGACGCCGTAGGATGCGAAGGAGCCCCATGTGGCGGCATCAAGGATGGCAAGCGCCGCCACGTACAGGCCGGTGAGGAGATTGGACGATGCCAGGACGGCCATGAGGAGACGGGATGGGGAGAGCTGGCATCTCCGTGGGGAGAAGGTAGCAACCAGGACCAGGGAGTTGAAAAGCAGCGCCACCAGGCAGATGAACCACACCGTCAGCCGGATCATCCAGCTGCCCAGGAGATGAGCACACGGCTTAAACGCACCTGACGGGGAAAAAAAAACATACAATGAGAATTAATCACAACGTGCAACAGGTTCAAATAATCAAAAGTGTGGACACGCCCACTCGTTGCCATTTAGAGTAACAGGACTTAATAATCTAACAATTAAAACTGCTCATTTACTATTTAATTTATTTAATGTGGATGGGGTAGATGTTAAAATAGTTAATGTATAATAACAAAAAACAATCTGTCTTAATTATTATCAATAATAATAATAATAATAACATTCATTATCTTCCACTTTTATCCTCTATTAGGGTCGCGGGGGGAGGGGGGTTCCTCATGTCCATCCAGGGAAGAACGTCTCGGGTGCTGGGCAACCACTAAGCTACCGTGACGCCCACAATTATTATTATGAATAATAATAATTATTATTATTATGGGCGGCACGGTGGCTTAGTGGTTAGCACGTTCGCCTCTCAGCGCTAGGGATTCCCGGTTCGAATCCCCATCTGGGTGGAGTTTCCATGTTCTTCCCGTGTCTGCGTGGGTTTCCTCCGGGTTCTCCGATTTCCTCCCACAGTCCAAAAACATGGATCAAGTTAAATGAATTCTCCAAATTGCCCCATATAGAGTGTGTCTGTGTGAGTGAGTGCCCAGCGATGGATTGGCGCCCTGTCCTGGGTCTATCTGCCCAGCGCCCGAGACGTTCTCCCCTGGATGGGCATGGGGAACCCCACCGCGACCCTAATAGAGGATAAGCGGGAGATAATGAATGAATTATTATTATTATTATTATTATTATTATTATTTATGATGTGGACGATAATTATTATTATTGATAATGATTGATGATAATGATTATTATTATTGATGATAATGATGATTATTATTATTGATGATGATTGATGATAATTATTATTATTATTGATGATGATTATTATTGATGATTATTATTATTATTATTGATGATGATTGATGATTATTATTATTATTGATGATGATGATGATTATTATTATTATTATTGATGATTATTATTATTATTGATGATTATTATTATTAATATTGATGATGATGATTGACGATTATTATTATTGATGAAGATTGATGATTATGATGATAATTATTATTCATTATTATTATTATTATTATCAATGATTATTATTATTATTATTGACGATGATGATTGATGATGATGAAGATTATGATTATTATTATTCATTGATAAAATGTGGTGTACTCAGATTCACAGTGCAGCCAGACAGAGGAGTGCAGCACTGAGGCTGTTCACCTACCTGGAGAGGGGGAACAATGCATGACCTGGGGTGCTCTTTCCATCTCATCTTCACCTACACACACACACACACACACACACACACACACACACACACACACACACACAGAAAGAGAAGACTGCAGAATGAGTTCTAACAGTGAGAGAGGGAACAGTGTGACGCTGTAATATGATCAGATGTGATGGGTCTCGTACCGACTGCTTTCCTGCCGTCCTCTCTTTCCACAGAACTCTGGGTTCCGTCGCAGGCCAGGAACGCGCAGCACTGATATGCATAAGGCACTGAAATGGACCTGCACACACACACACACACACACACACACACACACACACACACACACATTCAGAAAGCTAATCAGTCGGATCTGAAAGGCTGCCTAATGTCTCCTTGAGCACGCGGTTGGTGGAATTAAGGCGTGACCGCAGATGAAGGTGGAAATCTGGGCTGCATCATTCAGAACAACAGAAGTGGGGCAGAGAGAAGCTGCTGAATGAAGTGATCAGTCACGGCGGTTCGGGACGACTTCACAGACCTGGGTAAGTATATGTATATCTTTTAAGTAATGAGTAGGAGTCTACCCTACTTCATTACAGGGGGGGTTGGCGGGGAGCTCAGCTCACCTGAGTTTGGGCAGACCTGCAGCGCTCAGGATGCTCTTCAGGTCGGGGTTGCCCGCGAGCTTCAGCTGGTTCAGGGCGCCCAGTCCGGCTGTGGGTACGACGTCTAGAAGATTACCACTGAGATCTCTGAGGAAAACAGAGGCGCATGTGGAGGTCCAATCACAAACCAGCAGGATCAATAACATCGTAAAAACTTTCATTTGCACTCTATGATGTTCATTTCCTTCCTTCTACACGCATTCTGCACTTTACCACCTCTACAGTCCATCTGTATGGTGAGTGGAACTGCCAAAACTAATAATAGACACAGAAACTTCGAGGTACAGAAAACCATGGCTGCTGTGTACAATACAATATGCATTATGAAACGGAAAGCTCCAGTCCTTAAATCTGATTGGCCGAGCCTTTTGTCCAGCCGTAATATTATTAACAATAACACACTCTGAGTGCTTTACATTCGTAACGATGCATAATATACAATAATAAAAAAATCATTTATAATAATAATTTATAAATAATAAAAATATATATTTATTCTTTATAATTTTTTTTAAATCACGTACTATAAATGGAAATACAGACTAATATAAACTGCGGTTGATTCTAAATCACTAAATGTGTTGCGGCTGTTGTTCATAAACTGTGTTCTGTAACTTGTACAGTTAATAAACTGTGTTCTGTCATTTGTACGGATCATAAACTGTGTTCTGTAAC
>JAFMOD010000078.1:651873-664459 GCA_019802435.1 Corydoras maculifer
GATCAGTTTGAAGGTTAGGGATTCGAATCCAGAGTCCACTAAGAAGCAAAGCCCTTAACATTATTTGCTCCAGAGGGGGTGGATCATTAATAAGCGTGTGTGTGTATTTCTTCTTAATTCTGAGATTTTTTTAATAAATCAATTTAATCGTGTCCATTTTCCTTTGAAGACCAGGTGCTGTCTGACTTTGGCACATTGCTATTTCAATGGCAAGGTGTGAATCATTACCTGTACATTAATGTTTACATGTAACATTCACAGGAAACACAAACCAGGGACAAGTGGCTGGTTATTCTCTATCCATTCATCGTAATTAGAATCGCCTAATTCTATTGGAGGGTGGGGGTGGCATGTCCATCCATCCAGAAGACTAAGCAGTCAAGAGATGAAATTGAATAATATTATATTTATATCTAAAATCTAATATAATAAATATTATGTTATATTTTGAATAATATCTATTTTATAATATGCATTATAAAACGGGTAGTTCCGCTACCTTTAATCTGATTGGCTGAGCCATTTGTCCAGCTGTCACATTACTGACCATAACACACACCTCTGATCGCTTCACCTTCGTATCAATGCTGGATATACATTATTTTCTCATATATATTTTTTTATAATTCTTTATATTTTTTTTTAACAATTGTATTATTCTGTACTGTGACCACTAGATGGCAGTGTTTGTTCGAGAAACCGGATACTTTGGATTAGTGTTTACTGTACAAACCCGAACTAGATTACGTTGCGGAAGACCGGATTATTAGCGATTTTGCTTTTAATAATCACATTTATTTTATTAAATCATTTTTTTTGATTAATTATTTTATTTAATCATAGATTTCTTTTATTTAAGTGTTTGTGGCCACTTCATTAAAGCAATGAGGCGCTCGAGGTTGTGTATTATTGTGAATAAATCACTATTTCTCTTGATGCATTCACAATAGTGCATGTCCTCCCTTGACATATTGCTTTAATAACGCATCTACAACTCAAGCACATTCGGTTATAGAACATCGGAACCCTGTAAGTGTATGAATTATTAAGCTCTGCGTACTTCTCCATCAGGCTACACTTTACCAGACCATAGAGCTCGACTTGTTCTTCGTCCCTGCAGCCTGCATGCAGGTTTTCACTCTGATGTTCTAAAATCCTGATGTTCTACAGTTCATTTCAGAACAGACCACTTCTGTGTCCATGTATGGAATTCACGAGGGGGAAAGAAAAAAAAGACGCCGTCTGAGATTCGGGGGTCTGAGACGCATAAAACGTCCCGTCTCACGGTGCAAAGTTCAGCAGCCCGTCTGAAACGTGTTTAATAAAGAGAGAATAGAACCCTGCACCATCACCCCCACCAACACACGCCCCGGCTCACGCTCAGGGAACCGGCTGTTTGTGCTGGTTAATAGCCAGAACGTTCCCTCGTTCCAGTTCTGTCCAAAGAAAACAATGGTTCTGTCACAAGAACTTGTCTCTACATCAGTGTGCTGCAGAGGACGGTGCAGCGGGTCCTCACCGCACTCTTAAACCCATTGAATAAGATGAATGTTTAAGACATCCATCCATTATCTTCAGCTTCATCCTCTACCAGGGTTGCGGGGGGGGTTCCCAATGCCCATCCAGGGCAGAACGTTTCGAGCGCTGGGCAGACACCCCCAGGACAGGGCACCAATCTAACGCTGGGCACACACTTACTCACACAAACACACTATATGGGGCAATTTGGAGAATACCCCTCATTGTCCGGAAGGTAAACTGGCTGCACTATATTGCCCCTATATAATGTGTGTGTGAGTAAGTGAGTACCCAGAGATAAATTGGCACCCTGTCCTGGGTTTATCTGCCCAGGGCCCGAAAACGCTCACCCCATGAATGGGAATAGGAAACAAGTTCAAGTTATTGATTTATATAGCACTTTTTACAACAGTACATTGTCACAAAGCAGCTTTACAGAATAAAAAGCCTTTAAACCTCTGAAGAGCAAGCCGAAGCGACAGTGGCAAGAAAAAACTCTCTGTTATAAACTTCCCCGAACTCCCCCAAAACCCCCACCATGACACGATAAGGGCAATTTAAAAGCAGTCAATTCACCTTGCATGCATGTTTTTTGACCATGGGAAAAAAACGGAGAACATGGAGGAAACACACACGGATTGAGATTCGAACCTGGAATCCCCAGTGCAGAGAGGAGAACATGCCAACCACTAAGCCACCGTGCCCTCGGTAACTTTTAATGAGAATTAATAAAGGTAAAGAAAAAATAAAACGAAATCAAAATACACATTGTTGACTTGAAAAATTCCGCAAACAGTTTATTATTTTGCATTTATATATTATTGTACCTTTTTGCGAATATTTGCAATAAAAAAATAAATATACATGTGGCATTACTTATTCACGTTGTAATACTAATAACAAATAAACTAATAATATTAAACATGTTATAATGTGTATAAGGCACTTCTTTAATGCCATGATAGTATTTCACACACCAGGTGTCATTAAGACCCAAAATAAGCACACACATAAATTAAAACATATACCTGGAGCCTCGTATACTGCGCACCATAATTTAGTAAAATACCCCCTCCTTAATTTCCTAGTAATAAGATACTCACAACCCCTAATTATTTTCTCACCCCTTTGCCCCTGAAATGAATTTAAGGTCCCCTGTCTTTGCTTTCAACTAGTATTGAGTCGTATTTCATCCGTGGTGCGTTCACATGTCCTCAAAGGCCACATTTTCAGCGCTTTTAGGGATAACTGCAGGTTGTAAATGATAATAATGCAGGAGTGATGTGGAGGTTATTCGTTGAAACACTTTACACCTCAGAACACGAATGCCACTTCCTAAATTGGTGCAAGCATTCATTCATTCATTATCTTCCGCTTTATCCTCTATTAGGGTCGCGGTGGAGTTCACCATGCTCATCCAGGGGAGAACATTTCGGGTGTTGGGCAGATACACCCAAGACAGGGCGCCAATCTATCGCTGGGCACACACTCACTCACACACACACGCACTATATGGGGCAATTTGGAGAACACAATTGACTTGTTCCATGTTTTTGGACTGTGGGAGGAAACCGGAGAACCCGGCGGAAACCCACGAGGACACGGGGAGAACATGGAAACTCCACCCAGATGGGGATTCGAACCGGGAATCCCTAGTGCTGAGAGGAGAACATGCCAACCACTAAGCCACCGTGCCGCCATGGAAGATAGTGAGATAAGATAAATAATTGTGATAATTAGTGAGGGTGGTGCTGTGGTTAGCACGTCTGCCTCTCCGCACTGGGGTTCCAGGTTCGAATCCCGATCAGGTCTATTAAGCGACCAACACAACGTTCAGCAACTTTCCTGTTATTTGGTTCCTCTAAAAAGGTTCCCCTCATTAGAGGAACGTTCTCTGTGCGTGAGGTGAGTGGGGATGGGACTTACAGGTAGTAGGTGAAGGCGCTGAGGCCGCCAGGGACGGAGCTCAGTCCTCTCCCGGAGCAGTCGGCTCCTCCGTCTCCGTCGCAGCGGCAGGAGGGCGAGCACACAGCCGGGGTGGAGGCTCCCTGAGCGGCGGCGCGCTGCCCGCACACGCCGATAACCAGAATCCAGACGGCCGGTGCGGGAATCATCGTGGCCTTTTGTTGCACGCTGCGCTCCGGAGCTCACACTCGCTGCTGGTTCCAGTCCCGGGCTCGGTGTCGGTGTCGCTCGGCAGCGGGCGCTCTTAACGCGTCCCCCGTGTTTATGGGTGCATGCCCCGGGTGCGGCGTGTGCACTCCACCGTGGGTTCCGCAGCAGGGCCGGTGGTGCTGCCGCTCATGCCGCACCGAGTCTTCCAGCACACGGACACCTTCCTCCCGTTTTCCGCGTCGCTTTCTGCCGCGAACACAGCGCGCTGCTCCCCGCGTTTGAAGCCGAACTTCACCTTTAATCACATTACAACTCCCCGGCGGTTTAAGAAGCCCGGTCGCGGCGCGGTTTCACCTTTTTTTCGGCGTTTGTTGCAAGAAAAACACGCCGAGCGCAGACGGCTCCTGGTCCTCTCTCTCTCTCTCTCTCTCTCTCTCTCTCTCTCTCTCGGCTTGGGACGCTCAACTCCGCACGAGCTGCTGAATATGCTAATGACCTCATGAATATTCATCACCAACAACTTATTACAGTGGACGACGGAATTGATAATTAAAATGCAAATTTAAGATTAAACAAATACAATAAAAAATAAATCACCCTTTTCACAATTAGTTTCATCAATTAAATGATTTGATCTCATTATTTAATTCAATTTAGTAACAATTGTTTATAAGTAAACGGCGGCATGGTGGCTTGGTGATTGGCATGTTCTCCTCTCAGCACTAGGGATTCAGGTTCGAATCCCAATCTGGGTGGAGTTTCCATGTTCTCCCCGTGACAACATGAGTTTCCTCCGGGTTCTCCGGTTTCCTCCCACAGTCCAAAAAAACATGGATCAAGTTAATGGAGTTCTCCAAATTGCCCCATAGAGAGTGTGTCTGTGTGTGTGAGTGTGTGTCCAGTGATGGAGTGGCGTCCTTCCCTGGGTGTATCTGCCCAGCGCCAGAAATGTTCTTCCCTGGATGGTCATGGAGAACCTCAGTGACACTGCAGGGATAGGAATAATGCCACCACCCAATAATCCCTGCTCTGTGGTGGTACTATTGGGGTCCTGGACATTAGAACAGAGTAAAGGGGAATAAGGGGTTATTGGATTTGGGCATTAGTCCTATTCCAGCAGTGTCACTGAGGTGGAGAAATGAAACTACAACAAACCCCCCTCACCACATCAGTGTCACTGCAGAACTGACCATAAACAATCCACCACCCTAATGATACCTGTTCTGTGATGCTGACCAATAGAGACCAGAGAACCAACAGGGGATTAACAACAACAAAGAACACAGATGGACTACAGTCTGGAATTAAGAACTACAAAGTCCATCTATATGATAAGTGGAGGAGATAGATGATGGAGCAAGAAGGGGGCGTGGCCAAACTTTTGGCTGGTACTGTACTCACTCTGGAGTCTGATAGTGATACGCATTACACCAAGGCAACTTTATATTTGCCCCAAACAGTCTTCATCTTGGCATGGTGGCTTAGTGTTTAGCATGTTCTCCTCTCAGCACTAGGGAGTCCTGGTTCGAATCCCCATCTGGGTGGAGTTTCCATGTTCTCTCCGTGTCTGCGTGGGTTTCCTCCGGGTTCTCCGGTTTCCTCCCACAGTCCAAAAACATGGATCAAGTCAATTGAATTTTCCAGATTGCCCCATATAGATTGTGTCTGTGTGTGTGTCTGCATGAGTTTGTTTGGGATAGATTGGCACCCTGTCCTGAGTGTATCTGCCCAGCGCCCGAAATGTTCTCCCCTGGATGGGCATGGGGAACCCCCCCCCCCCGCCCCGTGACCCTAATAGAGGATAAAGCGGAAGATAATGAATAAATGAATGAGTCTTCATCTTTTTTCTTGGAGTCTACATTTCTGTGAAGACCCCACAGAAGATCTAAAAAGCCTACAAGTCAGAACCTCATGCACCAATGAGAATCCTGGTATATTACAGGGTGCGAGAGCTTGTTTGGGGTTTTCAGGTGCAGGTACATTAAAGCAGAGCGACTGTAATTATCCCGATGACAATGGCTCTTCCAAAACAAGGCTTCTTGCTTTTAGCTCTGAAGTCGATGAGGAGTGAAGGTTTGCAGACTCCATCAGTGTCTTCGTGTTGTCTGTATTAACTCTTAAAGACATCAAGAAGCTTTTACAGATGTGGGGCTAATCACAAAGACATGCACACACCCTGCGCTGTAGCACTTCAGGGATTAAGACTTCTGACTCACAGGCAGCCATGCCAGAAGAGAGAGCTGAATGTTTGGCCAGTCGGCCTCGGCGGTGTAAAATCTTCCATATATGTCACGTCAGCGCAGTCCGGTTATCTGAAGGTGCGAAAGCTTGTTTTTCCAGCCGCGGATTTGTCTAGACTTTGCAGCATTATCTTATCTGACAACGTTCTGCCATGTGCCTTTATTATCGGGTTGCGTTCGACTGTGTCGTTTCTCACTCTGGCACTTGGTTCATATTTCTTGCCCGGCAGAGACACCTTCTGCGGCGGATTCCTGTTCGGTTGCGTGATGTGAAGTGCAGATGAGAAACTGAGAAACTTTACAAATCTTTAATAAAGATATGATCTGTGGGAGGGGTGGCACAGTGGCTTAGTGGTTGGCATGTTCTCCTCTCAGCACTAGGGATTCCCCGTTCGAATCCCCATCTGGGTGGAGTTTCCATGTTCTCCCCATGTCCGCGTGGGTTTCCTCCCACAGTCCAAAAACATGGATCAAGTCAATTGAATTCTCCAAATTGCCCCATATAGAGTGTGTCTGTGTGAGTGAGTGTGTGCCCAGCAATGGATTGGCGTCCTGTCCTGGGTCTATCTGCCCAGCGCCCGAGACGTTCTCCACTGGATGGGCATGAGGAACCCCCCTTCCCCAGGTCCCTAGTAGAGGATAAAGCGGAAGAGGATGGATGGTTTTGGATGTGGCCTCTCAGCGCTGGGAGTTTTTATGTTCTCCCCATGTCCATGTGGGTTTCCTCTGGGTTCTCCAGTTTCCTCCCACAGGACTCAAGGTTGCGATATTGACTGCTCTAAGTTACCAATATGGAAATTGCGCAGCAATGGGATGGATGGAGGGATTATATTTCAGCAATCAGTGGGATGATTGGCGTTCTGTCCTAAGTGTATCTGCCCAGCGGCCAAAACGTTCTGGCGGGAGGATACGGTGGTCATTCCAATTTGCATATTTATCCGCTTCCATACATCCTGGTATTTTGAAACGAGAATAAAGATGGAAATACAAATCCTTTCTTCGCATTTGTTGAAGATTCGCTTCATCTGGTTCAACCCAAGCGTGAAGAGTGATGACAAGTAACGTCAAAGTCGGGAACGTGCAGCATTCGTCCCCAGCAGCGGTGGCTGCAACACTGGCTCTTACTGTTCGGGCCTCGTTCCAATCTGTAGGCTCAGTGTGCGTAACCTCATAAACTGCCGAGTGTTCGGCGGGACAGGAAGAGCCCGCGAGGCATTGGGTTTTCATGCAAATGCATTTTGCATAAGCAGCACTGGAATGGAGTCGTGAAAAGGCGGCTGCGCTACTTGTTATGACAGGCGGCTATAAGAGGAAAGGAACCGAGCTGGAACACATTTGAATGGCACATATCAAGATTCCCACAGAGACACCGGCTATTAATACGGATTTATCAAAACCCAGTGTCTGCGTGCGGGGGGTGGGGGGGGTGAACCAGTGAGACGTCATGTGATTTATAGCTACATTATATACGACGCTCGCTGTGAATCCTGCAAAAGCATTTTGGCTTTTGATTATACGTGATAAGTGTGGACACTCTCCCATCCATCCATATTGGGGTCGCGGGGGGGGGGGGGTCCCCATGCCCATCCAGGGGAGAACATGTTGGGCGCTGGACGGAGACATCCAGGACAGGACGCCAATATTTCCCTGGGCACACACTCACTCACACAGACACACTCTATATGGGGCAATTTGGAGAACTCAATTGACTTGATCCATGTTTTTGGACTGTGGGAGGAAACCGGAGAACCCGGAGGAAACCCGTGTGGACACGGGGAGAACATGGAAACTCCACCCAAATGGGGATTCGAACCATGAAGCCCTAGTGCTGAGAGAAGAACATGCCAACCACTAAGCCGTCCAACTTTTGATATAGTGTGAATATTTAATATTTCAAGTTTTGGCTGAAGGTGGTCTAGGGATTCCCGGTTCAAATCCCCATCTGGGTGGAGTTTCCATGTTCTCCCCGTGTCTGTGTGGGTTTCCTCCAGGTTCTCCGGTTTCCTTCCACAGTCCAAAAACATGGATCAAGGCCAATTGAATTCTCCAAATTGCCCCATATAGAGTGTGTCTGTGTGAGTGAGTGTGTGCCCAACGATGGATTGGCGTCCTGTCCTGGGTGTATCTGCCCTGCGCCTGAGACGTTCTCCCCTGGATGGGCATGGGGAAACCCCACTCCCTGCATCACTAGTAGAGATAATAAAGCCGAAGATGATGGATGGACGGTTCTGGATGTGTCCTCTCAGCATCTCAGCATTTCCTCCCACAGTCCAAAAACATGGATCAAGGTCAACTGAATGCTCCAAATTGCCCCATATACTGAGTGTGTTTGTCTGTGTGGGTGAGTCTGTGCCCAGCAATACATTGGCGTCCTGTCCTGCACCCCCCCACCTCCCCGCGACCCTAATATAGGATAAAGCAGAAGATAATACATGGATGGACGGTTGAAGGTAGTGTTTGCAGTGAGGTGTTCTGCGGGGTTCTGTGAGCGTGATGGTGGAATGTGCTCAGCTTGGCGGGGCCCTCACGGGGCCTCACTCAGACAGCGGTGCTTATTTACAGATGAGTTAAGCAATTGTGTGTTGGCGTGAATTGTTTAGGTTTGACATTTTCAATAAGACTGGTGACGACTTGTCTTGGGTTGTTAGGGTGAGGCTTTGTTTTGCTTAAGAGGCTATAATTACCCTCTCCTTATAAAAAGCTCCTCTACCACCCCGACTGAGCTCCAGTTTTACAAGGAACCCTTTCTCTGTCTTCTTTCTTCTTTTCGGTCACATAAATGAAACACATTAGTGGAACGAGGAATGAAAAGCCATTCCTAATAATATTAAATACTAACTAAAGGCATTTTAAGTCCCGCCCCCTCATTGAAGTTGTGTTTATGATCCGTCTCCCGTTCCTCATTTTGCAGCTGATTGCAGGTCCACTAAAGCAGAACAATCCAAACACTGAGCAATTAAAAGGTCTAACAGGAATGCAAGTGTCGTAAGACACTTAATAAGCGCAGGAACGCTGGAGGACAACCCCGGGGATCAGGACCTGTGTCATAACAATACGCAGGACACCTGGATTCATCTGTTTGTTCTACAGTACATACTGTGTACTCTGTTCTAATGCCCAGGACCCCAATAGTACCCCCACAGAGCAGGGGTTATTGGGTGGGTGCATTAGTCCTATCCCAGCAGTGTCACTGAGGTGGAGAAATGAAACTACAATAACCCCCCTCATCACATCAGTGTCACTGCAGAACTGACCATAAACAATCCACCACCCTAATGATACCTGTTCTGTGATGCTGACCAATAGAGAACCAACAGGGGACTAACAACAAAGAACACAGATGGACTACAGTCTGGAATTAAGAACTACAAAGTCCATCTGTATGATAAGTGGAGGAGATAGATGATGGAGCAAGAAGGGGGCGTGGCCTAACTTTTGGACTGGTTCTGGCCAGAAAAAAGGTCACATACTCTAATATTTGGGTCAACCACCTCTTGCTTTTAGCTTTGATGACATCACATATTCTTGATGACATCGTTGCCATAAACTTCTGCGGTCACAACATTCGTTATTTTGTTTTATATATATATATATATATTCATTCATTATCTTCCGCTTTATCCTCTATTAGGGTCACGGTGGGGTTCCCCATGCCCATCCAGGGGAGAACGTCTCGGGCGCTGGGCAGATAGACCCAGGACAGGGCGCCAATCCATCGCTGGGCACACACTCACTCACACAGACACACTCTATAGGGGGCAATTTTGAGAATTCAATTAACTTGTTCCATGTTTTTGGACTGTGGGAGGAAACCGGAGAACCCGGAGAAAACCCACGCAGACACGGGGAGAACATGGAAACTCCACCCAGATGGGNTTTCCTCCCACAGTCCAAAAACATGGATCAAGTTAATTGAAATCTCAAAATTGCCCCGTATAGAGTGTGTCTGTGTGAGTGAGTGTTTGCCCAGCGATGGATTGGCGCCCTGTCCTGGGTCTATCTGCCCAGCGCCCGAGACGTTCTCCCCTGGATGGGCATGGGGAACCCCACCGCGACCCTAATAGAGGATAAGCGGGAGATAATGAATGAATGAATAATGTTATATATTATAAAAGTGTATAAAAAGTTTTATAAAATACTTTATTAAAAATTATATTTCCAAAACCACTTTATATTTCGATCTATAGAGAACATTCACTCATAATTAATCAGTGAGGCTTCTGCACATTTTAATTTATTGTTTTAAACTTTATAATTTGAATTATAAATTAGAATTCAGTGTCGAACATCTGAATGTCATGAGTGAGTCGATATTAGTGTGGAGGAAGCGTGAAAGAAAGCTTTGGTAGCAGTGCCATCTGCTGGAGGAATCAGGGTATTACATTAACACGACGTAAACAGGGTCGAACACACAGCGACGCAGAGAGGGTTAAACTCAGACACACTGAGCTGCAGGCAAATCCACAGCAGCCTTGAGAACAGACAGACAGACAGACGGACAGACAGACGGACAGACAGACAGACAGGAAAGTAAAGATAGACACATTTAACCATTCAGGTGGCAAAAGAGAAAAACCTTGAAAGACAGACAGACTGACAGAGTGTTGGATGTACAGACAGACAGACATACAGACAGAGTGTTGGGTGTACAGACAGACAGACAGACAGACAGAGTGTTGGGTGTACAGACAGACAGACAGACAGACAGACAGACAGACAGACAGACAGTGTTGGGTGGACAGACAGAGTGTTTGGTGTACAGGCAGGCAGACAGACAGACAGTGATGGATGTACAGACAGACAGACAGTGATGGATGTACAGGCAGACAGTGATGGATGTACAGGCAGACAGTGATGGATGTACAGACAGACAGACAGTGATGGATGTACAGGCAGACAGTGATGGATGTACAGGCAGGCAGACAGACAGACAGTGATGGATGTACAGACAGACAGTGATGGATGTACAGGCAGACAGTGATGGATGTACAGGCAGGCAGACAGACAGACAGTGATGGATGTACAGACAGACAGTGATAGATGTACAGGCAGGCAGACAGACAGACAGTGATGGATGTACAGACAGACAGACAGTGATGGATGTACAAACAGGCAGACAGGCAGACAGACAGACAGACTAAGTAATGGATATACAGACAGACAGACAGAAAAAAACATATAAACAAATTGAGGTATAACTGACATGTATATAGATGTAGACATGAAGACAGAGAGACAGACAGAGGGTTGGATGTGCAGACAGACAGACAGTGTGATGGATGTAAAGACAGACAGACAGACAGACAGACAGACACGCATTCACACAAAGTTTGGCCTACAGACTAAATTCTGACCGAAAGTGGACTGTGGGTGTCCAGATGTGGAACTAGACAGATGTGGACAGACAGACCGTCAGACTGACAGGCAGAGCGTTTACATGTTGACATACAGGCAGAACTAACAGAACACCGAGACGTTTCTAGCTGCAGACAGACGCAGACATGAAGAAAGTCGCGGCTGCGGACAGACAGCTGCAGACGGACGGACCCTGCAGTAAGAAACCCAATCAGCTGCGGTTTGAAACTCAGCAGACACCGCAGACCGCACGCACCGGAGCGGCACGGGCCGCGGCACGCGAGTCTGGCACCCGCCGTTAATCGCCGACTCGGCGGCTTTCCTCATGCGGCACCCTGCGGCTCTGGAGCAAAGCCTGGTGTAACCACACCACACCCCAAACCGCGACACACTGCGCCTGCTGCCCAGCAGCAGCAATCAGGACACGTCTGAACCCGGGAACCGAGGCCACGGCCAGGGACGTCTCAGCGTCGGCTTGGATTATAGAGGAGCACTGTGCCATCCTCAGTCCTGATGCGGCACCATGCGCCGCAGGGCGGGTCACGGGGTCGACGCAGATCAACAGGCACCGCTGACCAGAGGCATCCTTTAAAGTTCAGACGGAAGAGAAAAAAAACCCGAGACGAAGCGCAACACGGACAAAGACGGGGCTTTAGTTTAGTTTCCCGAGATGACGCCGCTGTGGAGCCAACAATTCTGTTTTGATGTCGGCATCATTTCAGCTTTTCATATTCAGCATAATGCTTACTACACTAGGGTGGCGGGGGTTCCCCCATTCCCTGTGCAATGTAGATCGGGGCAATTTAGAGCAGCCAATTCACCTTGAATCCATGTTTTTGTAATGTGGGTGGAAACCGGAAAACCCAGAGGGGTCGAGGGGGTTTGCCCATGCCCATCCAGGGATGCACGTTTCGATGGAGCTGGGCAGATACACCCAGAATAGGGCTACGCAATTTAGATAGGGGCAATTTAGAGCAGCCAATTCACCTTGAATCCATGTTATTGGATTGTGGAAGGATACTGGAGAACCCAGAGGTGTCAAGGGGGTTGCCCATGCCCATCCAGGGATAAACGTTTCAGGAGCTGGGCAGAATAGGGCTACGCAATTTAGATAGGGGCAATTTAAGGCAGCCAATTCACCTTGAATCCATGTTATTGGACCGTGGGAGGATACTGGAGAACCCAGAGGTGTCAAGGGGGTTGCCCATGTCCATCCAGGGATAAATGTTTCAGGAGCTGGGCAGATACACCAATTTAGATAGGGGCAATTTAGATAGGGGCCATTTAGAGCAGCCAATTCACCTTAAATCCATGTTATTGGACCGTGGGAGGATACTGGAGAACCCAAAGGGGTCGGG
>JAFMOD010000078.1:673052-685134 GCA_019802435.1 Corydoras maculifer
TAGAGTGTGTCTGTGTGAGAGAGTGTGTGTCCAGCGATAGATTGGTGTCCTGTCCTGGGTGTATCTGCCCAGCGCACGACACGTGCTCCCCTGGATGGGCATGGGTATGGGTATGGGCATGGGCATGGGGATGGGGATGGGGATGGGGATGGGGATGGGGATGGGGATGGGGAACCCCCCCCGCGACCCTAATAGAGGATAAAGCAGAAGATCATGAATGAATAAAAGAACATAAACACGGTGGCTTAGTGGTTGGCATGTTCTCCTCTCAGAACTAGGGATTCCCGGTTTGAATCCCCATCTGGGTGGAGTTTGCATGTTCTCCCCGTGTCTGCGTGGGTTTCCTCCAGGTTCTCTGGTTTCCTCCCACAGTCCAAAATCATGGATCAAGGTCAATTGAATTCTCCAAATTGCCCCATATACAGTGTGTCAGTGTGAGAGAGTGTGTGTCCAGTGATAGATTGCTGTCCTGTCCTGGGTGTATCTGCCCAGCGCCCGAAACGTTCTCCTCTGGATGGGTATGGAGGAACCCCCCCCCCCCCCCCGCGACCCTAGTGGAGGATAAAGCAGGAGATAATGGATGGATGATGGTGTGATCATAGAACCGGAGGAGTCAGCCCTCTCCTCACATACACACACATCTCGTCCATGAGTCTGGACACCAGAAAGACAGCAGAGCTACACAGCAGCTCTACCAATTAGATGCTTTACAGGTCCTTGTTAACCCCCTACCTGCCCGTCTGAGCTCTGCACCGCCGAGGTGCGAACGCGGCGTGCTGGCTATGACACAGGAAAGTCGAGGGATGTCAAACACCATCATGTCTGTACCTTGTCCACGGACCTGCTGAGAGCAGATATGAGACGTGTCACAACACCCCGCGGCACAGACGCCCGAAATACCGTCCTCTCACGGCCGAAAGTCAAAAACACGGGTTTAACTTTAACAGCACTTTACTTTATAAAGAAATCCAACCCAAACGCACCAATGGAAGGTAAAGGAACCAATGGAGGGGGGAGGGGGGTGATTAGGATCTCTAATGTACCGATCGGCATGTCTTTGGAATGTTGGAAAACCCGGATTAAACCCAATCAGGCATGGGAAGGACATGCACTCTAGGGATGTGGGGGAGGGGGGAGGGGGGTGTTTACCACATGCCAATCCAGGCGAGAACAATGAGAGCACAATGCGCCAATCCATCACTGTACACACACTCACTCACACAGACACACAGTATATGGCCAATTTAGATAGGGGCAATTTAGTGCAGCCAATTTACCTTGAATCCATGTTTTTGGAGTGTAACAGGAAACCTCTCGCCTCTCAGAGCTGGGAATACAGCCCAAAACGTTCTCTCCTGGATGGGCAGGAGGTGTGTGTGCCCCCTCTGTTGGCGACCCTAGTATAGGATTAAGTATAGAAGATAATGGATGGGGGCACGGTGGCTTAGTGGTTGGCATGTTCTCCTCTCAGCACTAGGGCTTCCCGGTTGGAATCCCAATCTGGGTGGAGTTTCCATGTCCTCCCCGTGTCCGTGTGGGTTTCCTCCGGGTTCTCCGGTTTCCTCCCACAGTCCAAAAACATGGATCAAGGTTAATTGATTACTCCAAATTGCCCCATATAGAGTGTGTTTGTGAGTGTGTGTCCAGTGATAGATTGGCGCCCTGTCCTGGGTGTATCTGCCCAGCGCCTGAACGTTCTCCCCTGGATGGGCATGGGGAACCCCCCCCATGACCCTAATGGAGGATAACGTGGAGGATAATGGATGGATGGATGGAAGATGGTGTAGTGATCAGAACATCTGCCTCTCAGTGCTGGGGATTCCCGGTTCGAATCTCTCTCTGGGTGGAGTTTCCATGTTCTCTTCATGTCCGCATGGGTTTCCTTCGGGTTCTCCGGTTTCCTCCCACAGTCCAAAAGCATGGCTCAAGGTCAATAAAATTCTCCAAATTGCCCCATATGTGTCTGTGTGAGTGAGTGTGTGCCCAATGATAGATTGGCGCCCTGTCACGTTCTCCTCCCCATGCCCAAAATCTGTATCATGACCCGGTGTGTGGTACGTGGAACCGATTCACAGCAACCCAATGACATCAAAGCATGCAATTAATTTCCCAGTACTTGGCATGAAGGATTAAAGGTTTAAGAAGAACCTTAACCTTAGACCCGTACCCGAATTAAGTTGGGTAAAGTAAAAGGAAAGAATCGATTGGTCACGTTAAGGTGAGAAGCCTTTAAGAGCCACAGATCAGGAGTGTCAGGGTCTTGTTCTGTTATTTTCATGGTCAGAGTGGATGCTGGAAGCGAGCGAGAACACTCCCTCCTCCCCGCCGCTCGGCAAGTGTTTGTATGAGGCCATTGAGTTTGAGTATGACTCACCTCCGTCTCTATTTCTCTCTCGTTCTCTCTCTCTCTCTCTCTCTCTCTCTCGCTCTGTTTTCCTTTCCCCTCCCATTCACACCAAGCCATGTGGAGCCATAATGAAGACGCTGCAAAAGAAGAAGAAATGCAAACAAAAGCAGCTCTGGACCGTCAGCGAAAACCCGGACGAATGCAAATCCAGGCCCTTCAGGTATGTCACCAAATGTTCCCGCCAACAGGACGTCTGTTAAAGGCAGGGGACGGTCGCTGCAGAGTTCAGAGTTTGTCAGAAATGCAGCTTGATCTGCTGTATTGTTTGGATCCATCCATCCATCCATTATCTTCTACTAGGTCATGGGGGGAGGGGGGGGTTCCGCGTGCCCATCCAGGGGAGAACATTTTCACCATTTTGGGCGCTGGGCAGATACACCCAGGACAGGGCGCCGATCTATCGCTAAGCACAACACTCATTTACTCCATATGGGGCAATTTGTTGAATTCAATTGACCTTGAGCCATTTGTGTGTTTGTAAGTGAGTGTGTGCCCAGTGATGGATTGGCGCCCCGTCCTGGGGGTATCTGCCCAGCGCCCAAAACGTTCTCCCCTGGTAATGACATCATTCTTCATGTTACAACAAATAGTTTCAAACTATTAAAGGTATAATTTCTTACCATTCTGTAAATCATCTGAACAAACTTCATTCCAATTAATAAAAGAATTAAAATGAAAACGGTCCAAATCAGGACTCGTTAACTCTGGTTGCATCATCATCATTATTAAGGTATTATTAAGGTCTGTGTGTGTGTGTCTGTATGTCTGTGTGTGTGTGTGTGTGTGTGTGTGTGTGTGTGTATTTCCCACCACCCACCACTACCACTGTAATGTGTGTTTTACATACATAGGTGAAAGTCTGTGTGTGTGTGGGGGGGGGGGGGACACAAGACATCTCACCACCTCTACTTCGTTCGAGCAAAGATTCCAGTGATTGGTGGAGAGAGCATTTAGTTAGACTTGTGCAGGTACGAACCCCGATCTGGGTGGAGTTTCCATGTTCCCCACCCTGTCCACGTGGGTTTCCTCTGGGTTCCCTACTAGAAAATTAAGTGGAATATATTAAATGAATTATTGTCACCTTGAATTCATAGGGGCAATTTAGAGCATCCAATTCACCTTGAATCCATGTTTCTGGACTGTGGAAGCAAACTGGAGAACCCCGAGAAAGTATACAGTATATAGGGACAATTTTAAGGTTCCAATCCCCATCTGGGTGGAGTTTTCATGTTCTCCCCGTGTCCGCGTGGGTTTCCTCCGGGTTCTCCGGTTTCCTCTCACAGTCCAAAAACATGTATCAAGTCAATTGAGTTCTCCAAATTGCCCCATATAGAGTGTGTATATGTGCGTGTCTGTGTGAGTGAGTGTGTGCCCAGTGATAGATTGGCGCCCTGTCCTGGGTGTATTTGCCCAGCGCCCCCCCCCCCCCGCCCCTTCCCGCGACCCTAATAGAGGACAAAGCGGAAGATAATGGATGGATGGATTAAGTCTGGCTGCATCGTTATGATTATTAAGGTCGGGCCTCCTGCAGACGCTGCGGGTCGGAATCGTGCGGCCGGCGCGGCGTGTGTTAGTGTGTAGGTACGTGGTATGCCTCTTGTTGATGTTCTGGGTTCTGGCACAACGACAGCTGAGTGCCCGCCCGCCCGCCCGCCGGAAAGCTCGTATTCATTTACTCACAGCGCACAAGTGAAGATTTATGGAAGATTATCGAGGAGTTCTGAGTCCAGGCCTGTGAGTGGGCAGCGAATGGAGTCGCTCTGAATATTGACTGTGGGAGTTCTGAAGCTAATTAAGATTCCAGTCATTTTAAAGCTGCAGAATTCTCCTCTGACTTCGGTTCGGGGTTCGTTGATTCGATTTCGCGGCTCCGTCAAAGCGTTTGGACTTGTGATCGCCGTCCTGTAATGATTTGCGTTTAGGTTTCCACACGTTGTTGACTTCATTACCAAAGATGTGCTTCACTGTATGATCAATTCTGTTACAGTGCCGCTCACGGAATCGCAGAACGTTCGCATCGGAACAACAGAACATGAGAGGTTGCTTTATTAAACTGGGGTGTGACATCACAATGCAGAGTGATGTCTTTATTTAACTGGGGCAATCATATCACCTCTATGCATTCTGCTCTTAACCGACACCCAGGTCAGTGTGTCGGTCTATTGCTGGACACACTCAGATTACACGTAGGGGCAATTAAGAGCAGCAAATTCACCTTGAATTTACGTTTTTGGACTGTGGGAGGAAAACCCGGAGAAAGCCCACTAGAATGCAGGGACAATAGAATATGTGCTGCCCTCATATCATATCATATCATATCATATCTCATAACATATCATATATCATAACATATATAACACATCATATATCATATATAATATCATATATCATAAAATATCATATCATATATTATATATCATAACATATCATATCATATATCATAACAAATCATATCATATATTATATTATATATGAAATATCATACCATATCATAGATCATATATAATATCATAAGATATCATATATCATAACATTTATATCATAACATATATAACATATCATATATCATATATAATATCATATATCATAAAATATCATATCATATATTATATATCATAACAAATCATATCATATTATATTATATATGAAATATCATAACATATCATAGATCATATATAATATCATATATCATAACAAATCATAGATCATATATCATTTCATATCATATATTATATATCATATCATATATCATAACATATCATACATCATATATAATATTATATATCATAACATATCATATCCTTTATTTCGTAACAGCTAGAATGGATAATGATCAGGTTTTTCTACAGTGTAGCTGTTTTTTCATTTGTACGTCGTTTTGGATAAAAGCGTCTGTTTAATGACTAAATGTAAATGTGATGTAAAGTAACAGAGGTCTCTCCACCTCTGATGATACTGTAGAGAGACAGAAATACAGAAGCCATTCAATAATTCTGATCAGAATCGTCTAGTTCTCTGTAAATAAACCTGAAAGAGATCCAGCTTTTGATCCCATACTCTAATGACACGGAGGGAAGAAAGGGCTTCGGCCACTGAGACGGCATCATGCATTCAGCGGCGGTGCGAGGCTCTCAGCGGACCTGGCCTTTCATTCCAACCTTTTCTCTTTCTCGGGCTCTCTGTGTCTGTCTGGATATTTATTCAGGCATTTTCCTCTTGGCTTTCCAGATCCGTCTCGATTTTCTTCTCCCTCGGCGCTCTCTCTCTCTCGCTCGCCCGCTCAGTCTCTGGTGTTGGTGACTCATCTATTAACAGGTAGTAGGGGAGTGAACCGATGCCTTGCAGCAACGCTGAGCAGGAGGCAAGAAAACATCAGTGGTTGAGCGCACAGTGCCTTGTTAAGCGGTAAGTGACCCGCACAAAGGAAGCCGCGGTAAATGGACGGCTGGCAGAAGGGCGAGAACCATGTCTTCACACGAAAGTTAAAAGGACTGCCGAATTGAATTGAGTGCGGGGAGCGGCACACACCTCTCACACAGACGCCTTAAGAACCAGGACCTTCATCCAGAGCTCGTCCACAAGTCATTAAAACACTTCATAAAAGACATGTGGGTGGTGAGGACCCTGCTGCAGGGGGAGTCTGATACCACTGGGGTCAGCAGACATCACCCGGTACCCACCCCTCATCCACCCACCACTTACCCACCCACCCCTCACCCACCACCTCCACTACCACAAAACAAGGGCGAAAGTCTTTGTGGGTGTGTGTGTGTGTGTGTGTGTGTCTGTCTGTAGATCTGGGTGGAGTTTCCATGTTCCCCCCTGTCAAGGTGGGTTTCCTCTGGGTTCCCTAGTACAAAATTAAGTGGAAGGTAATAAATGAATTAATAATGTCACCTTGAATCCATAGGGACAATTTAGTGCTTTCAATTCACCTTGAATCCATATTTCTGTGGAAGACCATGGAAACTCCACCCAGATTGGGATTCGAACCGGGAATCCCTAGTGCTGAGAGGAGAACATGCTAACCACTAAGGCACCGTGCCACACGACACGGAGGCCGATCTGTTAAATAAAAGAGGCCTTTGTTGGAATTCTGGCCGATTTGGAATTAGGATTGATTTAATGGACGGTGTTCTAAACGCGGCGCTAATGAAAAGGTGCAGAACTGGGTGGAGCTAATCGGCGTGCTTCAGAACCCTCCTGCCATCTGTGAGCCACATGCCGCACATCTGCGTGAAGGATGGGAGCCTCCGAGGCTGATGACTTTTTGGGCTCCAGCAGTATATTCTCAGCTGGTTCCTATTTACAGTAGAATGATTTATCGTCCTCCCACGTGAACCCGATTCAAATCACATGTTCCGCCTGGTCCCATCCGGCTCGTTCAGAACCGTACTGTGGTTTTAAGCAACCAAAAGTGCGTTGAGCTCAGCGCCACTGCACCACCACCCACCTCTCAAAGGGATCCCATGATATTTTGGAAATAAACACAATCAGCTTTGTTTACAATCGAGGATTCGGCGTGAACCAACACTGTTCCGCTGACTTTGAGGAATGCGTTCCATGTGCTCTTCAATCTTCATCCATAATTTCGGTCATGAATTTCATTCCAATGTTTGGTCCCCCCGCCCCACCGTCGACCGAGACGCCTGGTTATGCAGCTTCAATTGTCCTTTTGGTTAAAAACGAGTGCAACTCGCCCGAAAAACCTATTCAAGGTCCATTTATCCATTATCTTCTGCTTTATCCTCTACTAGGGTCTTGGGGGGGGGTGGGGTTCCCCATGCCCATCCAGGGGAGAACGTTTCGGGCGCTGGGCAGACACACCCAGGACGGGGCGCCAATCTAGCCCTGGACACACACTCACTCACACAAACACACTATATATGGGGCAATTTGGAGAACTCAATTGACTTCAGAACCCAGAGGAAACCCATGCGGACACAGGGAGAACATGAAAACTCCACTCAGATTGGGATTAGAACCTGGATTCCATCCATCCATCCATTATCTTCCACTTTATCCTCTATTAGGGCCGCAGGGGGGGGGTTTACCATGCCCATCCAGGGGAGAATGTTTCGGGCGCTGGGCAGATACACCCGGGACAGGACACCAATCCATCGCTGGACACACACTCACTCACACAGACACACTTTATATGGGGCAATTTTAAGAACTCAATTGGCCTTGATCCATGTTTTTGGACTGTGGGAGCAAACCGGAGAACCCGGAGGAAACCCACGCGGACACAGGGAGAAGATGGAAACTCCACCCAGATTAAGATTGGAACCTGGATCCCATCCATCCATTCATTCATTATCTCCTGCTTTATCCTATATTAGGGTCGGGGGGGGGGGGGGGCAGTTCCCCATGCCCATCCAGTCCAGGGGAGAACATTTCGGGCGCTGGGCAGATACAGCCAGGACAGGACGCCAATCTATCACTGGGCACACACTTACTCACACAGACACACTCTATATGGGGCAATTGATCTTGATCCATGTTTTTGGACTGTGGGAGGAAACCGGAGAACCCGGAGGAAACCCACGCGGACACGGGGAGAACATGGAACCTCCACCCGGATTGGGATTCACCCCACCGCGCTCCAGGTAAATTGTCTGCACTAATTTGCCCCTATATACTGTGTGTATATTGTCTGCTGAGCACCTGAAAAGTTCTCCTCTTGGTGGGCATGGAACCCCTCCCCCCCAGACCCCTAATGGACAAAGCCGGCCTTTATATATTGTGTCTGCTGTTTAAGGAGACCGAGCTACATGCCATGCGCTGGTTTGGAGGATCCGGATTGAGTGGCAGGTTCTCTTTTCAGGAGAATGCTCCTTCGAAAGCATGATTGCCCCCAAATTGGAGGGTAACTACTATAATAGTGCCAAAGTGTTGGAAATTACAGGGTAACCCACCGGGAAAATATCCCTTTAGTATCAGCGCACACTGCTGCTCTGCAGGTGGAGGTTCTGAAGGAGTCGGACCCTGATGGGAGTGTTCTGCTGTGTGTGCTGCTGGGAAATCCTAGAGATGGAGATCTTCAGAGATCTTCAGAGATCTTCAGAGATCTTCAGAGATCTTCAGGGACGATGACTGGATGGAGGTGGCGTTCCTGGAGGCGTCATCAGCTCCTCATCCATGGTTCTGCGACTACCACGGTTTCTGGGCGGAACCTGGATTTCTATTGGACTGCCGCTATGGATTCCCGGTTCGAATCCCAATCTGGGTGGAGTTTCCATGTTCTCCCCGTGTCCGCGTGGGTTTCCTCCAGGTTCTCTGCTGTCCTCCCACAGTCCAAAAACATGGATCAAGGTCGAGAGGAGAACTTTTCAGGTGCTCAGCAGACAATATACACACAGTATATAGGGGCAATTTAGTGCAGACAATTTACCTGGAGCGCGGTGGGGTGAATCCCAATCCGGGTGGAGTTTCCATGTTCTCCCCGTGTCTGCGTGGGTTTCCTCCGGGTTCTCTGCTGTCCTCCCACAGTCCAAAAACATGGATCAAGGTCGATTGAGTTCTCCAAATTGCCCCATATAGAGTGTATTTTTGTGAGTGAGTAAGTGTGTGTCCAGTGATAGATTGCCCCCCTGTCCTGCGTGTATCTGCCCAGCGCCCGAAACATTCTCCCCTGGATGCCCATGGGCAACCCCTCCTTCCCCCTGGATGCCCCTATGGGTGGCTTTGCAATTTAGCATGTTCTCGCAATCTGGGTGGAGTTTCCATGTTCTCCCCTTTCTCTCCGCGTGGGGTTCCTCCGGGTTCTCCGGTTTCCTCCCACAGTCTAAAACATGGATCAAGATCAATTTGATTCTCCAAATTGCCCCATATAGAGTGTACTTGAGTGAGTGAGTGTGTGTCCAGTGATAGATTGGCGACCTCTCCTGGGTGTATCTGCCCAGCGCCCGAAAGGTTCTGCCCTGGATGGGCATGGAGAACCCCCCCCACCCCCCTCCACCCCCCCGTGACCCTAGTAGAGGATAACGCGAAAGATAATGGATGGATGATGGTGTAGTGATCAGAATGTTCTCCTCTCAGCACTAGGGATTCCCGGTTCGAATCCCCATCTGGGTGGAGTCTCCATGTCCTCCCCGTGTCCGCGTGGGCTCCTCCGGGTTCTCCGCTGGCCTCCCACAGTCCAAAAAGATGGATCAAGGTCAATAGAATGCTCCAAATTGCCCCATATAGAGTGTGTCTGTGTGAGTGAGTGTGTGTCCAGCAATGGATTGGTGCCCTGTTCTGGGTGTATCTCCCCAGCGCCCCCTACATCTATCCATCTTCATCACATCCACAGTTTCTCCACCAGAAGGATTAAAGGACTAAGAGTCTTCCTCCTAAATCCCGCCTCCAGAGGCTGTGTGTTGATCTCAGTGGCTCTGGGAATCCACACAATGACGCCATCACGTGTCCCCAGCATCATTAAAGCACCACATCTGTGCACACACACACACACACACACACACACACACTCACACTAATGGATCCGCAGGTACACTTGCCCCTCCTGCGTGTTGCCTCATGATTCATGGGCCGTATGGAAAATGTCTTCCAGTTTATTTTGGTTCTGGCGGATCAAACGTCCTCCGTCCCGCCTCTCTTTCTGTCCCGTCTCCATTCGTACTCCATCCATACGGGTTCTAATTGGACAGCCCATTAATCACGTGAGCCATTCGATATCACGCTATTTAATAATTAATCGCCCTCGCCGCCGCCGCCGCACAGGACGCCATTACAGAATTACCCCTGGCGTGGCGATACGGAACCCGCGTCTCGGCGGGTGGAGGACGTCTGGTTGGGTTGGGTTTTATTTCATCTGAGGTTTTGGGAGAAAGATTTGGTTCGCCTCCGCTGTCGGTCGGTGATCAATAACCTCGTTCACCGCCGCGTCCACCGCCGCGTCCACCGCCGCGTCCCACACTCAATACTGCGGTTCGGGGTCCATACACAAGACGTGTCCCATTCAGCCATATTTGAATAAACAGCATCATCATGAGACAGGAATTCCTCTCTGTCTGGTGTTTGCATCTTCTCCCCATGGAGGTGAGTGGGGTTGTCTGGTAGCTCCGCCCACCTCCACAGTAATTACTCATCTCTTTATCTTACACAGGTGGCACGGTGGCTTAGTGGTTGGCATGTTCTCCTCTCAACACTAGGGAGTCCAGGTTCGAATCCCAATCTGGGTGGAGTCTCCATGTTCTCCCCGTGTCCACATGGGTTTCCTCCGAGTTCTCCAGTTTCCCCCTACAGTCCAAAAACATGGATCAAGTCAATTTGATTCTCCGAATTGCCCCCTATAGAGTGTGCTTGAGTGAGTGAGTGTGTGTCCAGTGATAGATTGGTGTCCTGTCCTGGGTGTATCTGCCCAGCGCCCGAAACCTTCTCCCATGGATGGGCATGGAGAACCATCCATCCATCCATTATCTTCCACTTTATCCTATATCAGGGTAGTGGTGGGGTTCCTCATGCCCATCCAGGGGAGAACGTTTCGGGCGCTGGGCAGATACACCCAGGACAGTGGTTGGCATGTTCTCCTCTCAGCGTTAGGGTTTCCTGGTTCGAATCCCAATCTGGGTGGAGGTTCCATGTTCTCCTCGTGTCTGTGTGGGTTTCCTCTGGATTCTCCAGTTTCCTCCCACAGTCCAAAAACATGGATCAAGTCAATAAAGTTCTCCAAATTGCCCCATATAGAGTGTGTCTGTGTGAGTGAGTGTGTGCCCAGCGATGGATTGGCGCCCTGTCCTGGGTGTATCTGCCCAGCGCCCGAAACGTTCTCCCCTGGATGGGCATGGGGAACCCCCCCACGACCCTGATAGAGGATAAAGCAGAAGATAATGGATGAATGAATGAATTCTAAGTGTTCCTTTGAATATAATCAGTCTTAAAGTCATACAGATGTTTTTGTAAACCCCTCACGTCGGCCATTAATCAATAAGACTGCGCGTTCTCCAAATAAATAAAACAATACAATAATATCTGCCTTCCCTGCGCGCTCGCTTCCTGACATTATTAAGTCCTTTCTTCTTCAGTGGCTGAAGCTGCAATTAGGGGCAATCGATGCTGCGGGGGTTTAGTGAGTGTAACTCCGAGCTGATATGAAGCCAGGTGTGAAGGCTCCTCATGAAGAGCACCATCACTTCTGTGCTTCTGCTCCGTGATGAAGCCTTCGCTCAGTTCCCAAGTTCACCACTAGTTGGCAGTCCAGACCGACAGTTCCATGCAGAGTGAGGCAGGTTAGAGGACGAGGCTGCAGGTCGCCTGTGTGCAGAGGGATTCAGGAACATGGCCTTCATCTTTAAAGGCAGTCCCTCAGCATGCAGAGCAGATCGGTCAGCGTCCCCACGATCGATAGACATCTGCTGAAATCATGAGCCATCGCTCTGCTCTCGTTCGCCCACGCAATTAACAAACGAGCCCTTTAGCATCTGACCCACGTTAGCCTCATTATTGCATTAACGAGATAAGATTAAGCCACTCGGAGAAATATTGATCCCCACAAATGAGAAGTAAAAGATGGTTCCTGACCCCTGACAAGAAAATACTGTCACCATTTCAGTGAGAGAGAGAGAAAGAGAGAGAGTGACAGAAAGAGAGAGAGACAGAGAGAGAGAAAGAGAGAGAGAGAGAAAGAGAGAGAGAGAGAGACAGCGAGAGAGAGAGAGAGAGAGAGAGAGA
>JAFMOD010000780.1:46959-57430 GCA_019802435.1 Corydoras maculifer
CCTGTCCTCCCTCATTCTCTTACACTTTCCTTCCTGTCCTTCTCTAATCTATTGTCTTTTGATCCCACGTCCTCTCGTCTCTCGGTGTGTAATCATGCCGCGTTGCTGTTCACCCGCCGCCGTAATCACACGGCTGACAGATATTACACCCCCGGATTTAAATATCCGAAAACTGCACGGCGATGTGCCGTCGAGCCTTCATGTTCCAATTACGGGACACGTGGCGGGAAATGGGTGCGCAGACACGATCGGCCGCCTAGATTCCAGCGCTAACACGGTTACCGTACGTCATCAGACGCGGCGGCGCTCGAACCCGACGGTAACACGGTATTATTACAATAAGAATGAAACGCCTAACCAGAGCTGACATGATGTTACGCTGGTTTATTAGAGTTTAGCATGTTCTCCTCTCAGCGCTGGGGATTCTCGGTTCAAATCCCAATCTGGGTGGAGTCTCCATGTTCTCCCCGTGTCTGTGTGGGTTTCCTCCGGGTTCTCCGGTTTCCTCCCACGGTCCAAAAACATGGATCAAGTCAATTGAATTCTCCAAATTGCCCCCTATAGAGTGTGTCTGTGTGAGTGAGTGTGTGTCCAGTGATAGATTAGCGTCCTGTCCTGGGTGTATCTGCCCAGCGCCCGAAACGTTCTCCCCTGGATGGGCATGAGGAACCCCCCCCCCCAACCCTAATAGAGGATAAAGCAGAAGATGATGGATGGATGGATATATATATATATATATATATATATATATAATGCTCCAAATTGCCCCATATAGGTTGTGTGTGGGAATGTGTGTGTGTGTGTCCAATGATAGATTGCCCCCCTGTCCTGGGTGTATCTGCCCAGCGCCCAAAACGTTAATTTCCCTTGAATTTATGTTTTTGGAGATGGCGGCATGGTGCCTTAGTGGTTTAGCATGTTCTCCTCTCAGCACTAGGAATCCCCATCTGGGTGAAGTTTCTATGTTCTCCCCGTGTCCACGTGGGTTTCCTCCGGGTTCTCTGGTTTCCTCCCACAGTCCAAAACCATGGATTCAAGGTCAATTGAATTCTCCAAATTGCCCCATATAGAGTGTGTCTGTGTGAGTGAGTGTGTATCCAGTGATAGATGGGCGTCCTGTCCTGGGTGAAACGTTCTCCCCTGGATGGGCATGGGAACCCCCCCCCTCCCCCCCCCCACGACCCTAATAGAGGATAAAGTGGAAGATAATGGATGGATGAATGGATGGATATCTATAGGGGCAATTTAAAGCTTATTAGTTTAGCATGTTCTCCTCTCAGCACTAGGTTCGAATCCCCATCTGGGTGGAGTTTCCATGTTCTCCCCGTGTCTGCGTGGGTTTCCTCCGGGTTCTCCGGTTTCCTCCCACAGTCCAAAAACGTTGAACTAGGTCAGTTGGCGTCCTGTCCTGGGTGTATCTGCCCCGCGCCCGAAACGTTGTCCCCTGGGTGCACCCCCGGGTCTCCAGAGTCGTTAAGAGAGTCATGCTTAAACACTCTGTCATGTGACGGTGATGTCCCAAACCTAACGGCGCTGTGTTGTGGATGTCCCAGGCCTGGCGCGGCGCAGGATGGGCGCCCTCCTGCTCGTCAGCTGCGTGCTCCTGCTGGTCCTGAACGTCCCCGTCTCTCCCGCCGCGCTCTCCTCGGAGGACTACGCCGCCGACGAGGCGGAGCACATCAATGATGTCCTGTTCGACGACTACCGCGGCAAGGGCTGCGTGGACGACAGCGGCTTCGTCTACAAGCTGGGCGAGCGCTTCTTCCCCGGACACTCCAACTGCCCGTGCATCTGCACCGAGGACGGGCCGGTGTGCGACCAGCCCGAGTGCCCCAAGATCCACCCCAAGTGCACCAAGGTGGAGCACAATGGATGTTGCCCCGAGTGTAAGGAGCTCAAGAACTTTTGTGAATACAGAAGCAAGACCTACAAGATCCTGGAGGAGTTCAAGGTAGGAAGGCGTTCCGGCGTGTCCCGCCGCACCGTGAAATAGTCCCGCGGGAAGTGTGTAGTTCAAGGGTGGGGTTGTTACGTTTGCGTGTGCGTTTCGGAAGCGCTGATCAGTGTGAGGGTTCATTCTACTTACCATCTAGTTTTTTTTTAGTCCTATCCCGTCCATTACGCTTAATATCCTATTTATTAATATCTGCTTCAGCTTGGGAGCCGAAGAACCTCTCACACCATGGAAAAGAGCCAGGCTACTATATAGTTTGCACCCCCCCCCCCCACACACACTATATAGGGGCAATTTAAAGCAGCCAATTCACCTTGAATCCATGTTTTGGACTTTGGAAGGAAGCTGAATGTTACCAACTGTAGCGTTACTGTAGTTATATAAATCACAAAAACTATAGGCCCTGTATCAAAGTACAGTTAGGCCACGCCCCTTTTTTCTGCTCCACCCATTGTCCATGTTCTCAGTTCCACGTCCTGTAGAGATGGACGTTGTAGTTCTCCAGTTCCAGACTGTAGTCCATCTGTTAGTGTTCTACAGTACATATTGTGTTCTCTGTTCTCTAATGATCAGAACCCCAATAGTACCACCACAGAGCAGGGGTTATTGGGTGGGGGCTTTAGTCCTATCCCAGCAGGGTCAATGAGGTGGAGAAATGAAACTCCACTAAACCCCCTCCCCACCACCACCACCACCACCATATCAGTGTCATTGCAGAACAGACAATAAACAATCCACCACCCAAAGGATAAGTGGAGGAGCCAGAAGGGGGCGTAGCCTAACTTTGGACTGGTACTATAGATGTTGTTTGTAGTTCTCCAGTTCCAGACTGTAGTGCATCTGTTAGTGTTCTACAGTACATACTGTGTTCTCTGTTCTCTAATGATCAGAACCCCAATAGTACCACCACAGAGCAGGGGCTATTGGGTGGGGGCATTATTCCTATCCCAGCAGTGTCACGGAGGTGGACAAATGAAACTACAGTTTCGGGGCCTGGGCAGATACACCCAGGACAGGACGCCAATCTATCGCTGGGCACACACACTACATAGGGGCAATTCAGAGCATCCAATTCACCTTGAATCCATGTTTTGGGCATACACACACTCTATATAGGGCAATTTGGAGACATCCATTGACCTTGTTCCATGTTTTTGGACTGTTGGAGGACACCGGAGAACCCAGAGGAAACCCACGCGGACACGGGGAGGACATGCAAACTCCACCCAGATTGGGATTTGAACCTGGATCCCCAGTGCTGAGAGGAGAACATGTTAACCTCTCACGCTTCAGTGATATGTTTCAAAGCCCTGAACCATTCAGAGACAATATGATAATTACCCACAATTCCATTAGCGTGACCCCCGCGCGGCTGATAAATCTGAATCAATCAGCAGGTAAATATGAAGGGACAGACTGAATGGTAGAAGATAAAGCCAAGAGGCGCGTTTGGGTTCCATTAACAGTGGACTCAGACCATAATTAAAGCTAATGTGGAGGCTGACACACGGCCAGAGACTGCGGCGGCGGCGGCGGCGAGGGCGGCGACGCCCATAAACCGCTCAACGTGATGAAGGCGTGCTGTTAGAGTCCCAACAGAGATAAATGAGAACTGCGGGTTTGGTTCTGCAGGGGTGATGATGTATATATATAGATTCATTCATTCATCCATTATCTTCTGCTTTATCCTCTATTAGAGTCGCGGGGGGGGGGGGGGTTCTCCATGTCCATCCAGGGGAGAACGTCTCGGGCGCTGGGCAGATACACCCAGGACAGGACGCCAATCTATCACTGGACACACAGTCACTCACACACACACTCTATATGGGGCAATTTTGAGAACTTAATTGCCCTTGATCCATGTTTTTGGACTGTGGGAGAAAACCGGAGAACCCGGAGGAAACCCACGCGGACACGGGGAGAACATGGACACTCCACCCAGATTGGAATTCGAACCTGGAATCTAAAGTGTTGAGAGGAGAACATGCTAAACCACTAAGCCATCATGCTGGAGTTACCATAGAATCCAAATGTCCATCCAGGGAAGAATGTTTCGGGCGCTGGGCAGATACACCCAGGACAGGGGGGCAATCTATCACTGGACACACACTCACTCACACACACACACACTCTATATGGGGCAATTTGGAAAATTGAATTGACCTTGATCGGTGTTTTTGGACTGTGGGAGGAAACCAGAGAACCCGGAGGAAACTCACATGAACACGGGGAGAACATGGAAATTCCACCCAGATTGGGATTCGAACCGGGAATCCCTAGAGCTGAGAGGAGAACATGCCAACCACTAAGCCACCGTGCTATATATATATATATAGTGGTTTAGCATGTTCTCCTCTCAGCACTAGGGATTCCCGGTTCGAATCCCAATCTGGGTGGAGTTTGTATGTTCTCCCCGTGTCCGTGTGGGTTTCCTCCGGGTTTTCCGGTTTCCTCCCACAGTCCAAAAACTTGGATCAAGGTCAATTGAATTCTCCAAGTTGCCCCATATAGAGTGTGAGTGTGTGTCCAGTGATTGATTGGTGTCCTGTCCTGGGTGTATCTGCCCAGTGCCCGAAACGTTCTCCCCTGGATGGGCATGGGAACCCCCGCCCCCGCCCCCGCCCCTGCGACCCCAGTAGTGGATAAAGCAGAAGATAATGGATGGATATATATATATATATTTAGGGGCAATTTAAAGCAGCCAATTGACCTTGAATCTATGTTTTTGGAGAGACGGCGGCGCGTTGGTTTAGTGGCACTAAATTCAGATTTATCAGTTTATCACTGCAGTCACATGACCGGCTGTGCTCTTATGAGGTACTTCGATAGTTGTTCCTCCGTTTTGGATTCCCACAACCCCCCCTACAGGCCACTGGGATAATTCACCGTCTGGTCTCGCGCCCGTGGTTCTAAAAGTCCTCTAAATCGCAGGAAGCGCCTGGGGGAACGAGGCAACGTGCTTTATTATGTAAGCCAGCAGCCTGCACTCCACCTGAACTCCACTGCCCTGCATCTCCTGCATCCACCCTCAGAGTCCAGCCTGAAATAATAAACACCATCAATAATCGCCGAGCGCTGCCGCTTCAGCTGCATGTGAGCCGAATGCTTCAGCGTCTCATTAAACCCCGAAAATCAGAACCTGCATCATTCTGCACCAGAGCCCGGATTAATATTAATAATATTAATATAAAAAACATAATAATATTCAATCATACATCATCTTCCGCTTTATCCTCTACTAGGCTCGCGGGGTTGTTCTCCATGCCCATCCAGAGGAGAACGTTTCAGGCGCTGGGCAGATAGACCCAGGACAGGACGCCAATCCATCACTGGAGACACACTCACTCACACAGACACACTCTATATGGGGCAATTTGGAGAACTCAATTGACCTTGAGTGCGCCACGATGGCTTAGTGGTTAGCACGTTCGCCTCAGCACTAGGGATTCCCGGTTCGAATCCCCATCTGGGTGGAGTTTCCATGTTCTCCCCGTGTCTGCTTGGGTTTCCTCCGGGTTTTCCGGTTTCCACCCACAGTCCAAAAACATGGATCAAGTCTCCAAATTGCCCCATATGGAGTGTGTGTGTGTGAGTGAGTGTGTGCCCAGTGATGGATTGGCGCCCTGTCCTGGGTGTATCTGCCCAGCTCCCGAAATGTTCACCCCTGGATGGGCATGGGGAACCCCACCGCGACCCTAATAGAGGATAAAGCGGGAGATAATGAATGAATGAATTGACCGTGATCCATATTTTTGGACTGTGGGAGGAAACCGGAGAACCCGGAGGAAACCCACGCGGACACGGGGAGAACATGCAAACTCCACCCAGATGGGGATTCGAACCGGGAATCCCTAGCGCTGAGAGGAGAACATGCCAACCACCAAGCCACCATGCCGCCAACCATGATAATATTACTGAAATTAATAAAAACTATATATTATAAAAATAATATATAATAATAGTGGTTGGCAACCAATTGGGTAACCCAGACAGACACGGGGAGAACATGCAAACTCCACCCAGATTGGAATTCGAACCTGGATCCCCAGCGCTGGCAGGAGAACATGCTAAACTACACCACCATGCTGTCTAGGTGTCAGATGCAATCTACAAAGACCCCATGTGTCCCCCTACAACCCAAACTATAGCGCCAATCTTTGTAATGACTATCCCTAATGAACATTGGTTGCCACAACTACTATAATCCCTCATAATAATGATTAGCTACAGCTACCATGAAGCTACTCGTAAACAATGGCTGTGATTGGAGCAAACACCACGATATACACCAATAGGTTAGTGACCCTCCCCCTATTGTAACAACAAGCTAATAGCCCAACTATTGAGGAGAACATGCCAATTTCCCATAGCAATACCCTGGGCCAGTATTGGATTACCGAGATGTGACAGCGCCACCCCCAGGTGGACGTTCGAGGCTTTTGGGATTACACAGACGACGTGCTGCAGGTGCTTCGAGCCGGCGACTCGAGAGCCGCTTCGATGAATCAGCCATGCGGAGCGCCGTGTCGCTAATTAACGGCCGTGGGATCGACTTTCTAAATTAATTATCCCTCCTTGTTCCCAGCATGCCGTGCGTCCCGCCTGTTTTAATGCATGGTCACGATTCCCATGTGTTTACTCTCAGGATGAGGCCGAGATTAAAGAACGTGGCGGTAAAGATACCCAGCATTCCCGGCTCCAGACGTCCAGAAGGGGCGAGATGAGACGAGCCGGAGGAACAGCTGACCCGAAAAAAAACAAAAACCTAAAGCCGTCAATCAGGTGGCAATGGGTTCACGCTGAAATAATTATAAACACACACACACACACACACACACACACACACACACACACACCGAGGTAAACGACTGTGGCAACCGTTAAATACGAGGGATTATAGTAGTCATGGCAACCATGAGGGGTTATAGAACTTGTGGCAGCCAATGGTTATATGGGGTTATGATACTTGTGACAACCACTGTTTTTAAGGAATTATAGTAGTTGTGGCAACCGTCAGTCATGAATAGTTAAAGTAGGTGTATTAGGGGTTTCAGTAGTTGTGGCAACCACTGTTTTATAAGGGATTATAGTATATTAAAGTAGTTGTGGCAACCATTAAATAAGAGGATTTATAGTTTTATAAGAGATTATTGTCGCTGTGGCAACCGGTAAATATAAGGGATTGTAGAAGTCGTGGAAACCGTTGGTCATGAATGGTTAAAGTAGGTGTTGCAACCATTGGTTATTAGGAGTTACAGTAGTTGTGGCAGCCTGTTATATAAGGGATTATAGTAGTTGTGGCAACCGTTAAATGAGGGATTGTTAGTAGCCATGGCAACCATTGATAATGAGGGGTTATTGTAGTTGTGGCAACTATTGGTCATAGTAGTTGTGGAAACCACTGTTTTATAAGGGATTATTGTCGTGGCAATTGTTAAATACGAGGGATTGTGTAAGTCATGGCAACCATCTATAATGAGGGGTTATAGAAGTTGTGGCAGCTATTGGTTATATGGGGTTACGATAGTTGTGGCAACCACTGTTTTATAAGGGATTATTGTTGTTGTGGCAACCGTTAAATATGAGGGATTGTAGTAGTCGTGGCAACCGTTGGTCATGAATGGTTAAAGTAGGTGTTGCAATCATTGGTTATTAGTGATTATGGTAGTTGTGGCAACCACTGTTTTATAAGGGATTATAGTATTTGTGGCAACCATTAAATGATGGATTGTAGTAGTCATGGCAACCATTGATAATGAGGGGTTATTGTAGTTGTGGCAACCATTGGTCATGAGTGGTTATAGTAGTTGTGGCAGCCATTGGTTATATGGGGTTACGATAGTTGTAGCAACCACTGTAATTTTAAGGAATTATTGTAGTTGTGGCAACCGTTGGTCACGAATGGTTAAAGTAACAGTTGCCACAACTACTATAATGCCTTAAAAACAGTGGTTGCGCTGGGAAGATACACCCAGGAGAGGGCGCCAATCCATCACTGGGCACACACTCACACGCACAGATACTCAGGATTTGGGATAAATTCGAGCGCTCAGTCTACCTTAAATCTATGTTTTTTGGACTGTGGGGGGGAAACCGGAGAACCCGGAGGAAACCCACATGGACACGGGAAGAACATGCAAACCAAAAACCCCCGTTTTTGTCCTTTCTAAAGAACTGGAAGAGTAATTAAGGTGATGCTCGGCCGCACAGGGAGGATGGGTTCCAAGGGCTGTTCCTTAAAAACCAAGAACGCTGGAGGGGTGGGGGCGTGTTCCTTGTCACTGTCACTTTGGCATGTTCTCTAAAGGCTGAACCTTTTGTCAAACCTATTAATCAGCTACTGAACTATTAATCAGAAGGTTGGGGGCACTGCTGGACCACTGACAGGGTGCATTATGGGTAAAACGAGGGTAGCAGCGTTCCCGTCTGTGATGTCACCATGTCTCCACCGCTGATGGTTGTCCAAATGTTCTTCCAAATCCCAAAACTCCGGTCCACATCACAGAGATGACCGCAGATGGAACGTACCCCTGGCCCGACCATGAGAGAGTTCATCCGGTGCTAGACCTCCTCTCGAGGAGAGAATGCCAATCTGTCTCTTTGAATCAGGGAGAACGTTCTGACGTCCAGCTGTGAGACGGGCGGGTGGGGTGGGGTGGGGGGGGTAGCGTCCAGGCTACGGAGAACCGTCTCCAATTAAGAGAAGCCGACAGGTTAACCTTTGGAACCTTTGGCGTGGGACAGGCTGGCATTTCCCTCTTGCATTCTATGGGCCTGGCGTGGAGCGAGATGCCCCACTGAGACGGGACTGGACCTCGAACCCTGAGGATGAGGACGAGGACGAGGACGAGGACGAGGATGTGGTGGTAGTTGCTGCCGGTTTCTCCATCTGTTTAATGCATCTGTATCTTTAATAAAAGGTCAAAGATGTCCCCCCTGGGGGGGGGGTGGGGGCATATTGATATCAACTGAACACGATGACAAGAGACGTATGTGAGGTGTCATAAAATATCAGTATATCACCTTTAATGGAGTCACGGGGTGAGCTGCCTGGGCATGATGGCTTAGTGGTTTGGCATGTTCTCCTCTCGGCACCTCTCGGCACCTGTGACCTGTGAGTGTGTGTCCAGTGATAGATTGGTGTCCTGTCCTGGGTGTATCTGCCCAGCGCCCGAAACGTTCTCCCCTGGATGGACATGGGGAACCCCCCCCCAGACCCTAGTAAAGGACATAGAGGAAGATAATGAGATGAGGAGGTTGCATAATGGCTTAGTGGTTTACCATGTTCTCCTCTCAGCTCTAGGGATTCCTGGTTCGAATCCAAATCTGGGTGGATTTTCCATGTTCTCCCCGTGTCTGCGTGGGCTTCCTCAGGGTTCTCCGGTTTCCTCCCACAGTCCAAAAACATGGATTAAGGTCAATTGAATTCTCCAAATTGCCCCATATAGAGTGTGTGTGTGTGTGTGTGTGTGTGTGTGTGTGTGTGTGTGTGTGTGAGTGTATATCCAGTGATAGATTGCCCCCCCATGTCCCGGATGTATCTGCCCAGCGCCCAAAACGTTCTCCCCTGGATGAGCATGGGGAACAGGGGGTAACCCCACCAAATCACAATTAATTCCCCTTGAATCCTTAAACATAGATCATTCACTCAGTCTCTGATCTGACGGGATAGGACCAAATTCAAACCCCCTGTTTTGATCAGAGTTGAATGGTGGAACATCGGTTGCGACCCTTAAAAAAAGCTCTTTAATTAATTACAGCCCGAGATCAACCAATAAATACACAAGAATAATTACAGAACAGTTCGTTAACAAGCTTCGTGACATCAAGGTTCTAATTAACCCATTAATTAAAGCTCACTAAAGAGTTATAGAGCTGCTGCGATGCTGGGACATACACACCTTTACAGGGTAAGGACATAATGACAGTCCAACATTTATATATATATATATATATATATATATATATATATATATATATATATATATATATATATATATATATATATATATGGCGGCACGGTGGCTTAGTGTTTGGCATGTTCTCCTCTCAGCACTAGGGATTCCTGGTTCGAATCCCCATCTGGGTGAAGTTTCTATGTTCTCCCCGTTTCTGCATGGGTTTCCTCCGGGTTCTCCGGTTTCCTCCCACAGTCCAAAAACATGGAGCAAGGTCAATTGAATTCTCTAAATTGCCCCATATAGAGTGTATCTGTATGAGTGAGTGTGTCCAGTGATAGATTGGCGTCCTGTCCTGGGTGTATCTGCCCAGCGCCTGAAACGTTCTCCCCTGGATGGATAAGGGGAACCCCCCCCCCCCCCCGCGACCCTAATAGAGGATAAAGCAGAAGATAATGGATATACACACAGTGAGAATGGAGCCACAAACTGGATGAACAGTGAGCTGTACCTAATGAAATGGCTGCTTTGTGTGTGTGTGTGTGTGTGTGTGTGTGTGTGTGTGTATATATATATATATACATATAAAATTTATTCATTCATTCATTCATTATCTTCT
>JAFMOD010000780.1:161125-175871 GCA_019802435.1 Corydoras maculifer
GTGTGTGTGTGTGTGTGTGTGTGAGTGTGTCCATGATGTTCTTCTCATTATTCTAATCTGCCATTTACCTTCAGTGTGATTCATCTAATCCGCTGAGATGGATGTGTCTAACGCAGAGGGCTTTTCCGCTCGGGTCATTAGAACAAAGCGGAATCGTAATGACCTCTGAGAGAACGCCAAAGGTCACGGTATTTAAAACCAAAAAAAACAAAGAGAGCGAGTGGGCGGGCGAGCGAGTGAGAGGAAGAGGGAGGAACCTCATCGCAGGACTCACCTTGAGACAGGTGCTGGGGAAATGTTCCTCCATGAACCTGCTGATGGAGTCCACGCTGCAGGACGCCGACGTCAGGTACATCTTCACCGTGAAGCCGCTGCCAAACCTAATGGAGCCAGACACACCCCATCAACCAGTCAGCGTCATTAAACACTCCTTAAATCTGATTGGCTGAGCCATGACATCATTAACAATAACACACCCCTCTGAGCTTCACATTCATATCGATGTGTGAAATACAATACATTATTTTAAATAATTATTCACTCATTCATTCATTCATTATCTCCCGCTTATCCTCTATTAGGGTCGCGGTGGGGTTCCCCATGCCCATCCAGGGGAGAACGTCTCGGGCGCTGGGCAGATAGACCCAGGACAGGACGCCAATCCATCGCTGGGCACACACTCACTCACACACACACACTCTATAGGGGGCAATTTTGAGAATTCAATTAGCTTCATCCATGTTTTTGGACTGTGGGAGGAAACCGGAGAACCCGGAGGAAACCCACGCAGACACGGGGAGAACATGGAAACTCCACCCAGATGAGGATTCGAACCGGGAATCCCTAGTGCTGAGAGGCGAACGTGCTAAACACTGAGCCACCGTGCCACCATATTTTAAATAATAAAATACAGATAAATACAAACAGATCAGCGCTGAACCTGTTACACTGTTTAGAAACTGTCTTCTGTCATTTATCCACTAGATGGCAGTGTTTGATTGTTAGAGAAACCGGAATCCCGTTCACGTTATAAACCGGACTAGATTACGTCGCGAAAGTTCAGATTATTAATAATTTAGTTTTAAATAAAGACATTAATGAATCAAACCTTGTTTTTTTATTACAGTTTGTTTGTAAGTGTTTTATAAACGTAATCAGACTCTGGAGGTTGTGTTTTATTGTGAATAAATCACTTTAAAATGGTGGAACTGTACTGCACTCCACGTCAGGACTAATAACACCTCTTTATGGGCTTTATTCAGAATAATGCAACGCCCTCTCGTAACTTATTAATTTATTATTAAACGGAGAGTCCTGCTCCTTAAATCTGATTGGCTAAGCTGTTTGTCCAGCCGTGACATCATTAACAATAACACACCCCTCTGAGCTTTACATTCATATCAATGTGTGAAATACAATACATTATTTAAAATCATTAAATACAGATTAATATAAACAGATCAGCACTGAACCTGTTACACTGTTTAGAAACTGTCTTCTGTCATTTATCCACTAGATGGCAGTGTTTGATTGTTAAAGAAACCGGAATCACGTTCACGTTAAAAACCGGACTAGATTACGTCGCGGAAGCTCAGATTATTGATAATTTAGTTTAAAATAAAGACATTAATGAATCAAACCTTGTTTTTTTTATTACAGTGTGTTTGTAAGAGTTTTATAAACGTAATAATTCCCATAAATATTCTGGAATAAATTCGTGGAATAAGAGAACCTACTGACCTGTTCTTGATGTGCTGCAGAGAACCCAGGCATCTGAACTGGCCTTGGACCATGATCGCCAGGCGCGTACACAGAGCCTCACACTCCTCCATACTGCGCACACACACACACACACACACACACACACACACACACACGTTTACTTCACTAATCACCTAGTAAATCAGCCGTACCTTCAAATCTTCTAAGTTTAAGTTTAAGTTTGAGCTTATTTACATCTGAGGTTTTGTAAACCTGATCCCCAAAGAACAAATTCATTTTTTAAAGTAAAAACCTTGTGAGGACAACGACACATTAAATGGCCAAGCAGTGTGACAGGTGTCAATCAATCAATAATCAATCATTCATTCCTTCATTCATTATGTTCCGCTTACTCTTTGGGCCTATTGGGGCTGTGTGTGTGTGTATGTGTGTGTGTGTGTGTGTGTGTGTGTGTCAGGGGGGAGGTTCCACATGCCACATGGACGCTGGGCAGATACACCCAGGACAGGGGGTCAATCTATCACTGGACACACACTCACTCACACAGAGACAGTCTATATGGGGCAATTTAGAGCATTCCATTTACCTTAAATCCATGTTTTTGGACTGTGGGAGCAAACCGGAGAACCCGGAGGAAACCCACGCAGATATATCATACAGAACCAGTAAAAAGTTTGGCCATGCCCCCTATATATGTATATATATATATATCTCCATCCATTATTGCGGGGGTGGTGGTGGTGGGGGGCGTTCCCCATGCCCATCCAGGGGAGAATGTTTCAGGCGCTGGGCAGATACACCCCGGACAGGGGGGCAATCTATCACTGGACACACACTCACTCACACACACACACTCTATATGGGGCAATTTGGAGACCTCAATTGACTTGATCCAGGTTTTTGGACTGTGGAAGGAAACCGGAGAACCCGGAGGAAACCCACGCGGACACGGGGAGAACATGGAAACTCCACCCAGATTGGGATTCGAACCAGGAATCCCTAGTGCTGAGAGAAGAACATGCTAAGCCACCATGCTTATATATATAGATTTTCAATTTTAAAACTGGTATGAACCGGTTTTACCCTTGAGCCCCCCCCCCCCCTCACAGGGCTGTTATTTGATGTGGGTAATGACTTTGCAGTCCTTCTGTAATTCAAACAGAGCTGCTGATGTGAGGAACCCGCTTTAATAACCCGGCTCTCGCCTCTCCAGAGGGGGGCGCTCTGATTTATTCTCTGTGTAACGTGGCAGCTCAGCGGTTCAGGTGTCTGTCCATCTAAGGGTGGACTGGGGGTGGGGGGTGGACGGGGGGGTGGGGTACGAACCTAGCCATGCGATCTGCACAACCGTGTGCCTCCATCTGTAGTTTAGAGTAGGAACAGTTTGGGGAAGGCCCTTTTCAGATTCAGCAGCACAGCGGGGGGGGGGGGGTGGAGAACGTTATGGAAGGACGTGGGTTCTGGGTTTTTAAAGTCATGGATGAATAAAGTACGGCGGCACGGTGGCTTAGTGGTTTGGCATGTTCTCCTTTCAGCACTAGGGATTCCCGGTTCGAATCTCAATCTGGGTGGAGTTTCCATGTCCTCCCCGTGTCCGCGTGGGTTTCCTCCGGGTTCTCCGGTTTCCTTGCACAGTCCAAAAACATGGATTCAAGGTCAATTGAGTTCTCCAAATTGCCCCATATAGAGTGTGTGTGTGTGTGTGTGTCCAGTGAGAACATGAAAGCATGGACAATAAGTAGAGCAGAAAAGGGGCGTGGCCAATTTTAGCCTTTTTTGCAATTGTGATTAACATAGTTTATAGTTTCAATATTCTTCCCGTGTCCACGTGGGTTTCCTCCGGGTTTTTCTGAATTGAATTCTCCAAATTGCCCCATATAGAGTGTCTGTGTGAGTGTGTGTCCAGTGATAGATTGGCGTCCTGTCCTGGGTCTATCTGCCCAGCACCTGAAACGTTCTTCCCTGGATGGGCATGGGGAACCCCCCCACGACCCTTATAGAGGATGAAGCAGAAGATGGATGGATCGACGCCCCCACCTGTGTGACGTCAGAACCACGGCGCATTTCCCCATCACTTCCTCCGAGATGATCTTCCACAGGTGGCGTTTAGAACGCGGGTCCATCCCTGAGCTCGGCTCGTCCTGTGAGGGATTAATTAACAAAGCACGGTTACCTTATACCTAATTAAAGGTTTATAATATAAAGTAACAGTCCAAAGTTTGGCCACGCCCCCTTTTAGCTCCACTTACAGTAAAGATGGACTTTGTAGTAGTCTTTGTTCTACAGTACATACTGTGTTCTCTGTTCTCTAATGCTCAGAACCCCAATAGTACCACCACAGAGCAGGGGTAATTGGGTGGGGGCATTATTCCTATCCCAGCAGTGTCACTAAACCCCCCCACCACCACCACCACATCAGTGTCACTGCAGAACCGACAATAAACAATCCTCCACCCAAATGATCCCTGTTCTGTGATGCTCCTGACCAACAGAGAACAGAGAACCAACAGAACACAGATGGACTACAGTCTGGAACTGGAGAACTACAAACTCCATCTATATGATAAGTGGAGGACATAGAGGATGGAACCACTAGGGGGCGTGGACAAAAGTTTTTAGTTGTCCAGTTCCAGACTGTTGTCCATCTGTTAGTGTTCTACAGTACATACTGTGTTCTCTGTTCTCTAATGATCAGAACCCCAATAGTACCACCACAGAGCAGGGGTAATTGGGTGGGGGCATTATTCCTATCCCAGCAGGGTCACTGAGGTGGAGAAATTAACCTCCACTACAACCAACAGGGGACTAACAACCACAAAGAACTCAGATGGACTACAGTCTGGAATTGGAGAATAACAACGTCTATCTATATGATAAGTGAAGGACATAGAGGACGGTGCACAAAGGGGGCGTGGCCTAACTTTGGACTGGTACTGTAGTTTGTGCAAAAGTAATGGGACAGCTTTCTTTAATGCAGACCATAATGTGGCATCCTGTAGCATGCTGCCATTTATCACTACATGGTTCTAATTAATGAGATTCATGGGGTTTTGGCTCCGCCCATTAACATCATCCCAATATGGCAAAACCCACATGGACATGGGGAGAACATGCAAACTTTACCCAGATTCCCCCCCACACACAGACACTATATAGGGGCAAATTTGACAGCAGCCAGTTTACCTTGACGGCAGTGGTCAGTGCTGGGTCTGGGTGGGGGGAGTTTCCATGTTCTCCCTGTGTCCATTCTCTTATAGTCCGAAAACATGGATTTAAGGTGAATTTGGCTGCTCTAAATTGCCCCATATAGTGTGCCTGTAGCTGTAGGCCAAGCATCTGATTGGGATTGGAACCTGGATCCCCAGCACTGAGAGGTGGATGTGCTGACCATCACCGACCATGCCCCCTCAGACACTATATAGGGGCAATTTTTTTTTATTTACCTTGAATCCATGTTTTTGGACTGTGGGAGGAAACCGGAGAACCCGGAGGAAACCCATGCAGACATGAGGAGAACATGCAAACTCCACCCAGATCGGGATTTGAAGCTGGATGCCTATAGAAGCCATACCAGCGTGCTCTGTACCGCCCCAGGGGGTGTGTCCGAGGGAATTTTTGGCCAATTGGGATGAAGGGAAGAGCCGGCAATCTCACAATCTTAGTTCTAATTCATCCCTAGAGTGTTTAATGGGGTTGACGTAATGTGTGTGGGCCTTCCCCAAAATGTTTCCACAACCTACAATCTAACCCGGATGAGGTCATTAAGACCTATCCCAGTACTTTGGCCCCGTCGGGGTAAATGCAGCAGGAGGGGGCGTGGCAGACGGAAAGGAGGCGGCGGTTACCAGAAGCAGGATCTGCGGCTGTCCAATCAGAGCGAGGGCGGTGGAGAGTTTGCGGCGGGTTCCGCAGCTGTAGCGTTCGGTGATGACGCTGCGATGGTAACTCAGCTCCAGCTTCTTCAGCAGATAGTTCACCACCTGCAACAAACAGATTCAAGGTGAATCTCTCATCTCATTATCTGAGGCTTAACCTTCTACTAGAGTCGGGGCGGGAGGGGGGTGTTCCTCACGCACATTCAGGGGAGAACGTTAAACCCGTGGACGGGTAGATACACCCAGGACAGTGCGCCAATCTAACGCCTACAATCACACTATATGGGGCAATTTGGAGCAGCCAAATTCACCTTAAACCCATGTTTTTGGACTAGCCGGAGAACCCGGAGGAAACCCACACGTAAACAGGGAGAACGGGGAAACGCCACCCAGATTGGCAATCGAAACTGGATCCTCAGCACTTACCATTGCTGTCAAGGTGAATTGGCTGCTCTCAAAATTGCCCCTATATACGTATATATCTGTGTGTGTGTGTAAAAATCTGGATGGAGTTTGCATGTCCTCCCCGTGTCCGCTTGGGTTTCCTCCAGGCTCTCCGGTTTCCTCCCACAGTCCAAAAACATGGATTTAAGGTGAATTGGCTGCTCTAAATTGCCCCATCTAAATTGCCCCTATATAGTTTGTGCGGTGTGTGTGTGAGTGAGAGTGTGCCCAGTGATGAATTCGCAGGCGCCCTGTTCTCTGTGTATTTGCCCAGTGCCCAAACCCCCCCCAAGCGACCCTAGTAGAGAATTAGGCGGAAGATAATTAATAAATGAATTGCCCCTTTGGAGGCACGGTGGGTGGCTTAGTGGTTTAGCATGTTCTCCTCTCAGTACTAGGGATTACCGGTACGAATCCCCATCTGGTTGGAGTTTCCATGTTCTCCCCGTGTCCACATGGGTTTCCTCCGGGTTCTCCGGTTTCCTCCCACAGGCCAAAAACATGGATCAAGGTCATATGAATGCTTCAAATTGCCCCCCCCCCGCGACCCTAATAGAGGATAAAGCGGAAGACAATGGATGGATGGAATTGCCCCTATCTAAATTGCCCCATATAGTATGTCTCTGTGTGAGTGAGTGTGTGTCCAGTGATAGATTGGTGTCCTGTCCTGGGTGTATCTGCCCAGCGCCCGAAACGTTCTCCCCTGGATGGGCATAGGGACCCCCCCCCCCCGGGAGTAAATGGAAGATAACGAATGAGATTAGATGTGACATTAATTATTGTTTCTGCGTGATCCCGTCATTCTGTTCATACTGTTTTATTAACGAGTTTTTTCCTCCTCCTCCTTTAATTAATGGAGCACTAATTGCCCTTAAGGAAACTTCACAGGTTGGTGGAGCAGGAGGAACATGTGCCGCGCCGTAACGAACGTCGTTCATTAAAACCCGTGTGAAGTCTGAGCAGCAGAACCTCGTCATGTGACCCGTGAATCTGTAATTAATTACATTCCCAACATCAAACGAGCTAAACTGACAGATTCCAGGGTGCCAATCAATCATTGGGCACACACTCACACAAACTATATGGGGCAATTTAGAGCAGCCGATTCACCTTGAATCCCTGTTTTAGAACTGTGGGAGGAAACCGGAGAACCCGGAGGAAATCCACACGGACACGGGGAGAACATGCAAACTCCACCCAGATATTCACACACACACAGACACTATATAGGGGCAATTTGGAGAATTAAATTCACCTTAAATCCGTTTTTGGACTGTGGGAGGAAACCGGAGAACCTGGAGGAAACCCACACGGACACGGGAAGAACATGCAAACTCCACCCAGATTCACAAACACACACACACAGACACTATATAGGGGCAATTTTGACAGCAGCCAATTCACCTTGACGGCAGCGGTCAGTGCTGAGAATCCAGTTTCGATTCCATGTTCTCCCTGTGTCCATGTGGGTTTCCTCTGGGTTCCCCTGCTTTCTCTCATAGTCCAAAAACATGGGTTTAAGGAGAATTTGGCTGCTCTAAATTGCCCCATATAGTGTGGTTGTAGGTGTAGACCAAGCGTAAGATCGGGATTCGAACCTGGATCCCCAGCACTGAGAGGTGGATGTGCTGACCATCACCAACCATGCCTCCCTCAGACACTATATAGGGGCAATTTAAATGGGGCAATTTTTTGAGCAGCCAATTAACCATGAATCCATGTTTTTGGACTGTAGGAGAACCCGGAGGAAACCCACACAGACATGAGGGAAACATGCAAACTCCACCCAGATCGGGATTCGAACCTGGATTCCCAGCGCCGAGAGGCGGATGTGCAAAACACCATGCCACTGTGCCCCTCTACACACTATATAGGGGCAATTTAAATGGGGCAGCCAGTTCACCTTGAATCCCTGCTTTTGGACTGTGGGAGGAAACCGGAGAACCCAGATGAAACCCATGCAGACATGAGGAGAACATGCAAACTCCACCCATCCTGCCCGGGAGGCGGATGTGCAACCCATCATGCTACTATGCCCCCCTACACACTCTGTAGGGGCAATTTAGATGGTTCAAAATTTAGGCTGCCCGTAATAGGTGCGCGTGCTCATTAATCAGGAAGCTTAATCGAGCACCTACACAGCAGAGGGACCTGATCCATTAACGACGGCGTTGATATTTAACTAACGACGCGTCGGCCGGGTCTTTTCGAGTCCAATTCACCCGAGTCAGCACGGCCTTAACGCAGGATCCACCCTGAGACGGATGAGTTCCCCTCACCGACGCTGCGACGGCGAGCCAATGCCTAATGAGGCTCCCACATTAATCACCATGGAAACGCGCCAGCCGTCAGACCCACACCCCGCGCTGCATAAACATGACTGTGGCACGAGGGTTGGCACCAGATAATGGGAACGACGTGATTATTGAGATCATCTAAGACTGAGATTCAGAGATGTAATGGCTGACGTTACTGTTGCTACCGAACGATGAAAAGGTTGTGATTTAGACATCGACAAAGGAGGGCAAATGTGATTTCAGATATTGATTCTGTGACATTGGCGTAACTGATGATACCATATAGAGAAAGAAAATGCTATTTCAGGGATTTAGACTGTGGCATGACTGCTATAACCATTTGTTATATATATATATATATCCATCCATTATGTGCTGCTTTATCCTATATTAGGGTCCCCCCCCCCCCCCCCCCCCCCCCCCCCCCCCCCCCCCCCCCCCCCCCCCCCCCCCCCCCCCCCCCCCCCCCCCCCCCCCCCCCCCCCCCCCCCCCCCCCGGGATTCGGACCGGGAATCCCCAGCGCTGAGAGGAGAACATGCTAAACCACTAAGCCACCCATGAATTTACATTTACATTTGATCATTTATTGGACGCTTTTATCCAAAGCAACTTACAAGGTGGCGGCACGGTAGCTTAGTGGTTTAGCATGTTCTCCTCTCAGCACTAGGGATTTCCGGTTCAAATCCCCATCTGGGTGGAGTTTCCATGTTCTCTCCGTGTCTGCGTGGGTTTCCTCCGGGTTCTCCGGTTTCCTCCCACAGTCCAAAAACATGGATCAAGTTAATCGATTTCTCCAAATTGCCCCATATAGAGTGTGTCTGTGTGAGTGAGTGTGTGCCCAGCGCTGGATTGGCGCTCTGTCCTGGGTCTATCTGCCCAGCGCCTGAGATGTTCTCCCCTGGATGGGCATGGGGAACCCCACCGTGACCCTAATAGAGAATAAAGCTGAAGATAATGAATGAATGAAGGTGATCACAGGGTTCATCACAACATCCCTGGAGCAATGAGGGTTAAGGGTCTTGCTCAAGGACCCACATTAATAACTTCAGCGGACCTGGGATTTGAACCCCCAACCTTCAGACTGACAGCCCAACGTCCTGACCACTGAGCTACCACTCCCAATAATTTATATAAATTTATATATATATTAGGCATCAGCCAAAGACATAAAACGCAACATTAGAGATTTACTACAGTAGCATGAATGTTTTCAGGAATTAAATCTGTGGCATGATTGTTGGTACCAGACGATGAGAAAGAAGTGATTTTAGGGATTTAGACATTGGCATGACTGTTGGTACCATTTGTTAAAAATGATGTGATTGTAAGTTTTCACCTTGGCATGAAGGCATGAAGGTACCAGAAGGATGGGAAAATGTAATTTCAATGTTTATACTGTGGCATGATTGTTGCAACCATATGTAAAATTATTATTATATATATATAAATTATATATATATATATATATATATATATATATTTTTTTTTTCATTCATTCATTATCTCCCGCTTTATCCTCTATTAGGGTCACGGTGGGGTTCCCCATGCCCATCCAGGGGAGAACGTCTCGGGCGCTGGGCAGACAGACCCAGGACAGGGTGCCAATCCATCGCTGGGCACACACTCACTCACACACACACACTCTAAATGGGGCAATTTTTGAGAATTCAATTAACTTAATCCATGTTTTTGGACTGTGGGAGGAAACCGGAGAACCTGGAGGAAACCCACACGGACACGGGGAGAACATGGAAACTCCACCCAGATGGGGATTCGAACCGGGAATCCCTAGCGCTGAGAGGAGAACGTGCTAAACCACTAAGCCACCGTCCCGCATATATATATATATATATATATATATATTTTTTTTTTTTTTACATTTTTTTTTAGTAAAAAAGTTTTACTAAGTTTTATAGAGTAGCATGACTCTTGGTGCCAGTTGATATTGTAGACATTGACATGACTGTTGGTACCAGAAATTAAAAATATTGTGATATTAAAGGTTTGAATGGTTATTTGATCTTTGGCATCAGATGGAGGAGGAAAATGACTGTGGCATGATTGTTGGTACCAGACGATGGGAAAGATGTGATTTTAGGGATTTAGACATTGGCATGACTGTTGGCACCAGAAGAATGGAAAAATGTCATTTAACGGTTTATACTGTGGCATGATTGTTGCAACCATATGTGAAATAAAATACATTTATATATATATATATATATATAGGATGGGTCAGTGGGGGTAACAGGGGAGTTGAAACGGGGTGCCGTAACTGCCCTACCTGGTCGATGTTCCTCTTGGCGATGCCCCTGATGCGAGCGTAGAAGTACAAATGCTCCTCCCCCGTCAGCAGGTCATCCAAGGCGTCCACCTGGGGGCAGTAACCGATATTTACCCCCTCTGTCCGGCAGTCTATGATGTCCACCAGCCGCCTGGAGATAAGGGGCAAGATGGGGAAAGGGTTAAAAGCATCTACGTTATGCAGTATATATACAATTTCATGCAAATGAGCAAACATGAGGTCAGACACTGATGTTGGACAAGAGAGCCTGGCTCACAATCTACATTCCAATTCATCCCAAAGGTGTCTGATGGAGTTCGGACCGAATAAATCAGAGGGATTTAATCATTAGAATAGTTACATAGGGGGCATTTACACTCATTTACACTGCTATTAAACTAGAGCTCACGTGGGGAGAACATGCCAAACTCCAAACGGAAATGACAATAAGGAACACTCTCCGGAACACACTATATGGGGGCAATTTAAAGCAGCCAATTCACCTTGAATCCATGTTTTTAGACTGTGGGAGGAAACCAGGAAAAAAAAAACAGCACGGAAAAGAAGAGAACATGCAAATTCCACCCAGATCGGGATTCGAACCTGGATCCCCAGCACTAAGAGGCACACCTTATTGGCCTTTCTTTTTCACCGCAAACACTATATAGGGGCAAATTAAAGCAGCCAATTCACCTTGAATCATTGTTTTTAGATTTTGGGAGAAAACCAGAGAACCCGGACAAAACCCAAGCGGACACGGGGAGGACATGCAAACTCCACCCAGATGGGGATTCGAACCTGGATCCCCAGCGCTGAGAGGAGAACATGCCAACCACCACACCAATGAAATTAAGTAATATTAAAAATCAAAGAGTGATGATCGGGTTCCGAGGGCGGGGGGGGGGGGGGATACGTTACCCGTCCCAGTCGCGCACTCGAGCTGAACCCTGTGTTGGACTGATGTCTCCGGTCAGCATCTTGAAGGTGGTGGTTTTCCCGGCGCCGTTCACCCCGAGCAACCCGAAGCACTGCGGGACGAAAGACATTCAACACGAGTCTGTCAGTCAACATGTGGGACAGTTTGGGGATAGGGGGGGGTTCTTTATACCCATCAGGTGGTGGGCAGGTACCTCCTGAACAGAATGCCAATCCATCACTGGGCACACACTTTACACTGACACTATATAGGGGCAATTTATATAGGGGCAATTTAATTAGAGCAATTTAAATACTTGTTTTTGGACTGTGGGATGAATCCAAAGGACATGGGGAGAACATGCAAACTCCACCTCGCACATCTTATTGTACAAACATGTAGCCTATTCGTTAATATATTTATCCCCTGCAGTTATAAGGGTGCTGGAGCCTATCCCAGCCTTCCTATGCTGAACTCCCTTACCCTTGTCCCCAGGTGGTGTACAGATAACGCCAGAACAGGACGCCAATCCATCACTGGGCACACATTTTACACAGACACTGTATAGGGGCAATTTATATAGGGGCAATTTAGAGTGGCTTATTCACCTTAAATACATGTTTTTGGACTGTGGGATGAATTCAAATGACATGGGGAGAACATGCAAACTCCACCCAGCACATCTTATTGTACAAACATGTTGTCTATTCGTTAATATATTTATTCCCTGCAGTTATCAGGGTGCTGGAGCCTATCCCAGCCTTCCTATCCTGAACCCCTTTATACCTACCCTTATCCCCAGGTGGTGGGCAGATACTGGGGCACTAACCCATCATAAGGCACACTCTCACAAAGACACTATATTGGGGCAATTTATATAGGGGGAAATTTAGAGCAACTAATTCACCTTGAATCTATGTTTTTGGACTGTGGGTGGAAACGATATTTATTCCCTGCAGTTATCAGGGTGCTGGAGCCTATCCCAGCATTCCTATGCTGAACCCCCTTATACTTACCCTTATCCCCAGGTGGTGGGCAGATACTGGGGCACTAACCCATCACTGGGCACACACCCACGCAGACACTATATAGGGGCAATTGAAAATGGGGCAATTTAGAGCAGCTAATTCACCTTGAATCCATGTTTTTGGACTGTGGGACGAAACGATTATTCCCTGCAGTTATAAGGGAGCTGGAGCCTATCCCAGCCTTCTTATGCTGAACCCCCTTACCCTTGTCCCCCGGTAGTGGGCAGATACTCCCAGGACAGAACGCCATTCCATCACTGGGCACACACTTACACAGACTATATGGGGGCAATTTAGTTAGGGGCAATTTAAAGCAGCTAATTCACCTTGAATCCATGTTTTTGAACTGTGGGAGGAAACCAGAGAACCCAGCCTTCCTATGTTGAACCCCAAATGGTAGACACATCCCCAGCCCACCGCAGGGAAGACGCTCAGTTTTGTCTTTATACCATGGTGTGTTTAGAACAGACCTGGAGAACATGCCAAATTCCCACAAAAAGAAATCTTGTTCTTCTGAGGCTAGAACCTGCGGATGGATGGAGAACACTGACCTCTCCTGCCGGGATCCCAAACGACAGCTTCTTGACGGCCTGCACACGCCGGTTCAGCTGCCGGTACACTTTGCTGAGCTGGCTGACCTGCAGGAGGTCGCAGCTGGCGGCGCCGCTGTCCACGCGCTCACTTTCGGCCTGGACGTCTTCGTCCACCTGCTGAGCGCCGCCCACCGTCTGAGAGGAGAACCTCACCCGACACAACAGCTGCCTAACAGCACGAAAAACGGAACGCAGGGGGTCATTCATCTACATCCATCCATCCATCATCTTCAGCTTTATCCTCTATTAGGGTTGGGAGGGGAGGTTCCCCATGCCCATTCAGGGGAGAACGTTTTGGGAGCTGGGCAGATAGACCCAGGACAGGACACCAATCTATCACTGGACACACACTCACTCACACAGACAAAATCCATATGGGGCAATTTAGAGAACTTAATTGACCTTGAATCCATGTTTTTTGGACTGTGGGAGGAAAGCGGAGAACCGGGAGGAAACCCACACAGACACGGGGAGAACATGCAAACTCCACCCACATGGGGATTCGAACCGGGAATCTCTAGTGCTGAGAGGAGAACATGTTAAACCACTAAACCACCGTGCCCCCTCGGCTGGTTCATCCATCCATCCATTATCTTCCGCTTTATCCTCTATTAGGGTTGCGGGGGGGGGGGTTCCCCATGTCCATCCAGGGGAGAACGTTTCGGGCGCTGGGCAGATACACCCAGGACAGGGGGGGCAATCTATCACTGGACACACACTCACACACACTCTTTATGGGGCAATTTGGAGAATTCCATTCACCTTGATCCACGTTTTTGGACTGTGGGAGGAAACCGGAGAACCCGGAGGAAACCCACGTGGACACGGAAGGAACATGGAAACTCCACCCAGATTGGGATTCGAACCGGGAATCCCTAGTGCCGAGAGGAGAACATGCCAACCACTAAGCCACAGTGCCTTAGTGGTTGGCATGTTATTTAATTGAAGGTTCTAATGGTACGCCTTCCACGTTTCGAGGGTTCAAGAGGAGTCCAAACACCGGAACCCAGGGGTCGGGACTTTTTCCACCCGGAGACACTTTAAGGAGTCATATGAGGAGTCGTTCACCTGACTTTGCGGATCAGCCACCTGTTGAGCAGGAGGCGCAGGGTGAAGCAGATGGAGCCCTGCAGGAACAGGGAGGTGAACATCCAGCCCAGCACGTCCATGCTGTACGGGTTCCTGTAGGCGTCCACCCCGTACGCGCTCAGGATCTGGACCTGCAGGTCCACCCGGGCCAGCTCCATCAGCCCGTTACCGAAGCTGAACTGAGGGAACACCAGGAAGACGTTGCTCAGGGTCCGGTACGTGGACTGGACGTTCTGTGGAAGGAGAACGAGGACAGAGGACGTGGGTTTAAGAGAGTTATGGTCAGGGCTCTAGAACCTACTAGAACCTACAAGTTGGTAATCTCATCTTATCATCTGCTTAATCCTCTACAGGGGTTCCCCATGCCCATCCAGGGGAGAACTTGGCATCCCAGGACAGGACGCCAATCCATCGCTGGGCACACACATGCTGTATGGGGCAATTTAGAGCCTTCAATTTATCATGAGTCCATGTTTCTGGACTGTGGAAGGAAACCG
>JAFMOD010000781.1:0-98877 GCA_019802435.1 Corydoras maculifer
CTCCGGGTTCTCCGGTTTCCTCCCACAGTCCAAAAACATGGATCAAGTTAATTGAATTCTCAAAAAATTGCCCCCTATAGAGTGTGTCTGTGTGAGTGAGTGTGTGCCCAGCGATGGATTGGCGCCCTGTCCTGGGTCTATCTGCCCAGCGCCCGAGACGTTCTCCCCTGGATGGGCATGGGGAACCCCACCGCGACCCTAATAGAGGATAAGCGGGAGATAATGAATGAATGAATGAAAAAGTATATTAAGATTCAAAAGAACTTTAGTTAGCAAACGAAACCCAAGCAAGCAAATTCAAATTGTATATGCTCATGATTAATTGTTCACAACGTATTTATTATTTTTATTTTAGAGTCCCTGCACTTGTTTTTATATTTTGAGTGTGCTCATTAACTCACCAAAAAGTATGCTGTAGCAGCTGGAATGGTACAGAGAAAATTATTAAAGAAAGTCTGTTAAATAAAAATTTTTTAATGTATATTATCCATTTATATATAAATATAAAAGAAGACAGGAGGGTATTCAAGGTCTGGCTTTATGACTGTAACTCATGTTTTAATGTTCTTGTCAGATGAAAATATTCAGTTCATAAAATGCTTAGTAAATTAAAAATTCTAAATTTTATTCATTATTGTTTATTGTGGTCTGTTTACAGTTACATTTTAATTGTTTGATTACTTGATTAAGTAAGTGTAGCACTGTTTTAGATAATGATGTAGATTACTAATGGGATCTTATCCCTATTTTAAAATGACTTTGGTTTCCCGCAACACTTTAAATGTCGGGATAGACAAACCATAAGGAAATAGAACCAACATTTAACATGCAAATTTTCATGGAAGCATTACATGCTCATATTTTCTGATGGATAAAACCAAACTTGATTAAGTCTAAAAGAAAAGCAATGAAAGATGAAAAATATAAACGGTAACTTTGGTCTCACATGTTCTTTATTGGTCAGTATGTTGTGGGAGAGTGTATTTAAGTATAAATAAAAGTTTTTATACACATAGGAAAGTTGGCCTTCATTATTATGCCTATCGAACTATTTATGCAACTGTTTCTTTAACCAGATAGATTCTCACATAATGCTGCCTCTACCGTCCTATTTCCAGTATAAAACAATACTAATTTTCTTTGTTACTTTAGTGTTGACTGATATGGACTAACATTTGATAATGAACGCTTCCCATAACATGCCAAGTTTGGCTTTAAAAAGATTAACCTTTTAAACCAAAGCAAACCAGTAAAACTGTAAAGCACAATGTAAGCGGTATTTTAGAATGAATGTAGTATTATAAGGAGAAACAAAACCAACCCTGACTGGTATTGTATATTATACTGAGAAGTCTGCATACCTCTGCTTTTGTTTCAACTACTACAATTGAAAGCCAATGATGCCAAAATACTAAGAAATTAGATGTACACTTTTGATCCACTTAAAATCCAATATAGTGATTAATACTATTAATAAACAGATTTTCTTGACTTCTTTTGAAGTGAGTTTTTGGGTGTAAAACTGTAATGCTGTGACATGTTGCATGGATTATTTTCGAAATTCTTGAACAGAATTTTTTTAGATTAGACTTATATTTAATTTTAGACTTGTGGACTTAACTGCAGGTATTCAGGCCTTTGTGTGTAAAAATGTATAGATATAACATTGGGGTTAGTGGACAGATTCTCAGCATGCTTTCAAGCTTCTACTGTGCTGTGTGAAATATTTGTTGCTGTTTTATGCATGCTGTCATACAATTAAACAGAGAATTGATGTATGTTTAGTATATTTGTTCAACATGAGTATGTGGAAAATTGAGTCACAACAATCAATTGAGGAGTTATGTTAGACATATTGAGATGTTTAAGTGTGCAGTCTTTCATATTTTGTTGATAATACAGTGAGTAGTATGTTAATTGTACAGATGAGTGTCTGATCTAATAGAATCCCTCATGTTAACAGAAACAGAGGCTCCATTATGTCAAATTGAGGTCACATTTACGGAGATAGGAATGAGGAGTGGTCAGGATGGTGGGGGCGGCAGGTGCAGTTATGTTCAGGTTTCTCAGATGATGTCACATCAGTGATATGACAATGAAATAAGTGCGAATGAATGAAGATAAGGAATGTTTGCAGGTTGAGATCACTGGTCGTGAGGGATTGTTGTCTTTCCTTAACTTGCATATATGTGGAGTAGACAAAAAAAGAGATTGGTTTGTCTTACCAACTTTAATTTGATTACTGGAATAAATGCTCTTGTGTACTGAATTTATTTTCAGGCAGATAAACAGAAGCAATGATTGATTAGGACAGTTGGACACTTGTTGCTATGGAAACTGTCAACAGGTAAATATCCGGCTAAACATGTCACCAGTCACTCCTCGGGTTAAAAGCATAAATACCACGGCCATTATTCCTACAAACATTTTCAGCCAAGTGCCCTTGGGAGTAAGGGTGGAGCAAAGCTTATTTCATTCCAATCCAATTACTGTGATAACAATAATCACTAAAATGCTAAATTTTGTGTTAATTATAAATTGTATTAGTTCACTTTTAATTAAAGGTATGTGTTCTGTTATTTTACTTCAGTAATGAGTATGTAAAACAAACAGATGAGCAGACATTAGAAGTAAAAAAGGATTGTGTTCTCAGAACCTGTCAACTAAGTCCCTTTACTGTGTAATAAAGGGCATACAGACAATGGTTGCCCTGCTTTCCAAGATTGCAGTCTAATATAATGCAGTTTGAATATTCAAGACCAATCTTTTGCTCTATTTGCAATGCTAGCACAATGTGCTAACTTTGTTAGCGTCTTCACACATACAAAGCACTTATTCAGCACCATAGTGCAGTGTGACTGGCATATGAAAGTGTTCTATAGTAGGATGAAATTATACTGTATATGCATTTAGTTTTTTGCTTTTAAAGTGAAGAGTAGTTTATACATAGGTTTGTTTGTATATCAGTTTTATGTGGATTGTCAAAGCAGAATTTTTATTTGACGATTAATACATTTAACAGATTTAAGGTTACCTTTGTTTCAGTCTTGTTTAGTGTTTAGTGTGGCACTCAAGTTCTAATTGTGGCTTACTGAAAATTCATGGGCTCAAACGATTGCACTAGCAAGTAAATAAAAAAAACATGATTTTTTTGTGGAGATTTTCTTTATGAATTAAGTCCGTTGCACAGTGTCAACGAAATTTCTTCATAATCAGGTTTGAGAAATTTTATGCTGAAGACCCCTTCATCAGAGAAAAGACTTCTTTTTGGTACAAAGATAAAAGTTTTTTATTTTTATTTTTAATTATTATTTTTTTTACTTTTGCAGTTTAGTGCACACAACTGATTTTGCATTAAGCATTTGATTTGCTTGAAATAATTTTTTCAAACAGTTTTTATATTATGATTTGTATTTTGTACTGCTAATTATGTTGCTCGACATAAACATTCTTTTTCATTCATTATCTTCCGCTTTATCCTTCTGCTTTACCCTATATTAGGCTCGCAATGGGGTTCCCCATGCCCATCCAGGGGAGAACGTTTCGGGCGCTGGGCAGATGCACCCAGGAAAGGGCGCCAATCTATCGCTGGGTACACACTCACTCACACAGACACTCACACATACACACTCTATATGGGGCAATTTGGAGAACTCAATTGACTTTATCCATGTTTTTGGACAGTGGGAGGAAACCGGAGAACCCGGAGGAAACCCACATAGACACGGGGAGAACATGGAAACTCCACCCAGATTGGGATTCGAACCGGGAATCCCTAGTGCTGAGAGGCTAACTTGCTAACCACTAAGCCACCGTGCCTCATAAACAGTGTGGCTAAAATGCAGCATAGAATGTAGAGTTTGGTTAAGATTAAATTTATAAGTCATTTTATTATCAGACTTAAACTCTTAAAGTTTATCTGTATAGTGCATCATTCTTTTTTTTTTTTTGTTTTTGTTGACTTTTTCCTGTATGACATGATGTCACATGGGCTGGCTTGTAAGGTAAGAAACTGAGTTAAAGATCAGATAATTAGATATAGACTAATGTTCATGTAATCATGAGGTCCAGTTAAATTTTAAAAAATTGGTTTGAAGTTCTGTACCTCTTGTGAGAGTTGATTTAGAAATAATACATGCAAATTCATACCATAGTTATTATTGACATTATCTTTAATACAGCATTTTCCTGTGGTTTCCTTGAGCTCAGTTATGTCTGTGTTGAGTGGCTCTGCTCTATACTCAAAAAGGGTTCATTAGGTCTAATATAGTGATTTGGTTTTGTGCTTTTGGAACTGCTTTATTATTCGATCATGCTTATAATGTATAGTGTGCGGAATATGTTGCCTTGTTCATGGATTTGTGATTTACATTTAGGATACTGAGGAATCTACCTGGCCATCAAATACTGACTTTAAACCCCATAAAACAGCCCAAAGTCCTGCTTGACTATATGTTGGCCATGCAAAAAATATATTTTCCTAAACCTAGTATATTTCTGTTATATGGTCTATATAAAAGTAGAATGTAAGTGTTTAGCATTTTTACTGCTATTAAAATGAAACCAAATAATATTTGTTTTTTTTATATATAAAATAGTATTCTTTTTTTTTTTACTACTTTATTTGTTTACTTTACAAAGATTATGTTAATATTCGGAGATTGGATACTGGAAACCCTGAATCCAAAATTTTTTTTTAAAATAAAAATTATAATTACTTTGCACTCTATATGCATGTAAATGGTTCAATTAGGTTTCAAGTAATAAAGACTATGTATATATGAAGCAAGTGAAATTCAAATACATTTTATAACATGAGGTTCCTCCGTGTTTTTTTACAGAAACTGGTACTAAAATTAACTGGCAATACTCAATATTTTAAAGAGTGTAGGTGGGATTTGTGCTGCCTCCTCAACTAAGCAATGTACTGCTTAAAGAATGTATAAGTTTGTGCATCCCTGTTGTAATGGGATATATATATATATATATATATATATATATATATATATATATATATATATAAAGGAAGTGCAGCAATCACAGCTAATCAAATAGGACACCCTCTCTGCGCCAGTGGAATTATGATGGGCTTAGTGCTTATAACACACTAATCCCCTCATTTACCATAAAGGTGCACTGTGTAAGGTAGGAAAATATTGGTAACAAAATCTTTTAGTATGTTCTGAATCATCCGGGTGTGTGGAAGAGCATTTAATATTTGGTTTATGAGATTGTGTGTGTGTTTAATGGCCTGTTGATTGTGCCTGGACTGGAAATGGTGGTCACTGCGGTTTCTTGCTTCCTCATTAACACTGGGGTGGGTGTGTGTGTTCGTTCTCATTTAGTCAGCCATGTGAGAATGTACTCACTGAATGATTCACTGCATTCTGATTGGTGGGTCTGTGTTTGTGTATAGTACACATCAGAATGAGCTGTTCTTATTGAATTCTATTGAATATCACACTTGTTTTAAACCTCCTCTGTACATTCTCCAAGTAGTCATAGTTGCACTACATGATGCACATGAATATATATATACGACTAAGTAATGTCACATAACATACATGTCCGGTCACTAACAAAGTTAGCAGACCATGAGGTGAAGATCTGCTTAATAGTTTTGCATAATATATGATGCAGACAAAACATCTCTACTGCTGCCAAAGGTGCTTTCAGCAGTAGCTTCAAATTAATGAGGCCCAAGGCTGTAATTCCTGCAGGCTTATGGTTATTTACCCATAATGCACTGCATAGTAAACACAGGCTTATGCCAAGGTGAAGGACACACCTTTACAGAACAGTGTTTACACACAAAAATTATTTCTTTTGGATACTGTTGCGATATGCAGCCTTGATAGTTCACACAAAAGGGGTCAGGAATGATACACACCTGTATTAGTCATATTGGATTGAGTTTGAGATCAAGGGGGGGGGGGGGATGTGGAGTAGTGAGCAAGAACCTAGCTTTTGCATGAATTTAGAACTTCTTAAACGCTAACCTTATTTCAAATGCAGTGACACAATCACACAGTCTTCCGTTTTCCATAAATTTAAATGACCGTTAGGTAGGTATATCTAATGAGTATATATTTGCTCCTGTACAGGAAGCCTGACAGACATATTGAAAATAGAACTGGACAGCTCTGAATGGAGGGGTGGAGTTCACTGTGGGGTGGGGGAGTGTTTTACATTCCTGTGTGTGTGTGTGTGTGTGTGTGTGTGTGTGTGTGTGTGTGTGTGTGTGTAAGAGAGCGATACTCCATTTGGGGTGGGTGTGGGGTAAAAGGTGTGTTTGCACTTTTTCATCACATGCTTTTGAAGTGTGTGTGTGTGTGTGTGTTGCATCATGATTGTGAAGCTTGTTGCCTTATAAGGAAAAGTGTGAGCAGCAGAGACAGGAAATGGCAGTTAGTGACAATGTGGAGGAGTAAACCGGCCCAACTAGCTCAGACACACGCGCACACGCCTTTTTGCTGTCCTGGAACGTGTGATCTCAGTTTGTCGGAGGTAAAGGAAATAAACTGATAATCAGATCAACTTAAAGATCATGTGTTACAACATACAGTAACACAATCTTATGTGTAAACACACAGGATTTTGTACAGCACAAAATCTGTCCACCAAATCTGTGGACAAAAAAAGCATGGCGCTAAATGTTCTGGACAGTATTTATGCTCTGGAGTGATCCTTTTTATGCTGATCTCCATTTAACTACTAAGCAATAAAGGGTGTATCCCACTGCCTGCTCAAAACAGGAAACCGGAACTAACAAGAACTTTGAATTCCAGCGTACAGTCTTTTTGTCGGCCAGGCACAGAGTTCACCAGCTGACACTAAAATAATTCTATTTGGCACTTTCCACTGTGGATACACCATGTGAATGAGTGCTAGAACTGTGTAGGTTCGCTTGCAGTGTTATTTTAGTTTGCAGGTAGCAGAACCAAAAGGGAATGAAAAGGAAGCATGAAGTTCTTAAATTTATTCTCAGTTCCCTCCATTGCTTTTTGCTTTGCTTTAACTGAGTTTATGATCTGATTGTAGCCAATTCACACACAGCTCCACCTACTTATGGGTGTGATTTTTGCACTATTTCAGTTCAGTTGAATAAAACCCAACTGAAGTGAATGTTAAATGTATTACTGGAGTTTTTAGGTCCTGTCCAGTTATGTATCTGTAAAAATGTAACAATTTTAGCCCAACCAATATTGATCAAGTGTGTGTAAATTCTTAAAGACAGGAAAGGCATTTCAAAACTCAGGAGCCTTGTAGAAGATTCAGAATCTTCACTGTGTGAACAAAGCTTACATATTCAGAATGCAATGTATTGTTCCATTTGTCCGGTTTCTAATGGGTGTTTCCCCATTTGTTCATTGTGAGAAAAGTTGTTAGAAAATACACGTGTGTGTGTGTGTATATGTAAATATTAATGGTCGGTTGGCTTTATACATTTTGAAGTGTAAAGCAATTAATTAACCAACTATATCTAATGCTTTAATTACACTGTCAATCTATAGCTATTAAAGTTAGTCATCTCAAACCACCACATTTTCCTAACCTTCACTCTAATGACAATTGTTTTCAGTTCCCAAACTGAAATAATTCAAATATATTTCAGTTATAAATATAATCATATTTAGCATTTTTATATTAATTTGTAAGTGAAAAAAAGGTAAAGTTATAAATTACAAAATAATGATGTGCAATATGAGCTTGATTTAACAATAGATCATCTTTATAAAGAACTGAGTTTCCCAATGAAATGTCATTCTGTCCATATCCAAAAATGTTTTGCCGAAATATGTGTAACTCTTCCGTTCTTTACTACTGAAGCCAGTAAATATGATAAACATTTATATTTAGTTGATTTGTAATGATTATTTTCAACTGTACTTGATTTATTCTTATGTCAAATTTATAAACTTTTTCCAAGGCCTGACCTACTTAGTTTTCTTTAAAATTTGTTTTCATGAGATGTTATCATGTGACAATGGATTAATAGGTCACTGAAGTGCCCTTTTTCTGTGTGGGATGACATTCATGGTAACAATGTTTGAGGAACAGAAGTGCATGATCTGATGCATGGAATAACTCCTATTACAAAACATTACAGAGTAGAAACAGCTTGTTTATAAAGTGGCCTTTTTGAGTACTCGATTCTGACGAACAACACGGACTGTTATTTTTGAATAGCAGTCTGCTGATCACTAGCAATGGCGATTGTCTTCATATCTTATTTTTAAGCTCTTATTTGTTATAATGTACAGTGGGCTGGTCATTATTACAAAATAAACATTTTATGAAAAGTCAAGATAACTGAGCTCTATGTCAAGGTCCGTCAGAGTTCTTTGCACTATTATAAATGTGTATATTAACCAAGAATCTTCACAGTAAATTAAATTAATCTTACAAATTTTAAATCATACTGCTTGTCACATCGTAATGCATTAGATTATTGTATTATGCTTGTGAAATGCTTAACATATCACATATTTAGATAAATCATTAATCGTACAATATTCTATTTCATTCACTCTTTATTATGTCATTCATTGTCCACAATATACAAGTAGTTGTGTTTTTGGGTTAAAAACAAAATTGGTGTAAATTTCAAAAACAGACTTTGCCTATTAATTGCAACTTTTATATATAAACAATTATATTTTATTATATTTTAAGTATAATTAAAAAAAATAAAATGATGTTGTTTGAGAATTTTGCTGTGTGCTTAGAGGAAGTGCACTTTGGCTTACTGGACACTTTTGTGGGTGATAGTACACAGAATGATTGTTCTGCATGTTTTTAGTAGCATGCTGCAACTTAGCTGTGAACTTGGTGCTGAGGTGTCAACCCGCTACCTTGTATATATGTAAATTCCCCTGTGTAGGTTCCAAATACAGCTTTAGAACATAAGGTTATATTTATACCATGTACATGAGATGAGCCATTTAAAGGTTTCAGATTGAGAACATGAAAATTTTCTGAATAATTTTTTTTTAAAGATCCTTGTTCTTTACTGATTATTTTTTAAAATAGATTAAAAACATCAGCTGCAATTTTAATTGCCATCATAGAAATGTCTAAAGGAAGCCTGAAGATGTATACATATCATGTGGAGTTCTGTTTAACTTTTGACTATTTGCAAGTTTGTTTAGAGTATTATTTTGGTTGTTTTTGGTGGATAATAATTTCTTCATGAACAATATAAACAATACACTTACTCTAGGTAGGGTTTCTTTTTTCACTACAAAACTGTTCTATTTAGCACCACTATAGAGTGGCTATCTTTTATCATTTCTTCGAGCTAGAACCAGTCTGGCCATTTTCTGTCAGACCCTTAGTAAATGGGCATTTCCGTGGGCAGAGCTGCCGCTCACTGGATGTCCCCCTCCCTTTCATTAGTTTATTGCACCATTCTTGAGAATTGCTAGAGCACATTATACTCCCAAGATATCACAGAGTTATAGAAGTGCTCTGACTAGCTGGTCTACCACTAACACACATCCCACAGCCTTATTAACTTGACCTATGTTCTTGTTTTTGATGTGAACATAACCAGAAGATAATGATAAAGAGCTGCATAATTTGAATTTTTCTACAGCTGCCACTCAATCAGCTTTGGTAATTTCATAGGTAACTACATGTACAGTTGTGTCCAATACTTGAAAGATTAGTACATCTGTGATCAGATTTATTATTTTTTTTATACTATAAATTGTTTTCATTTTATAGAACCCCAAATCAAGTGATGGAACAAAACAAACTTTTAAATTATGTGCTGATGTTCAGCATGATTCATATATATGAATCAGTATGAGTAAAGGAACAATTTAAACATAATTTCAAAAATTTGGTGCATTTGAATTCCAAACCAAGGCAGGAAGGGCATTCCAAAACGGAGGAGGCTCGTAGGAGGATACCCCTTTGCTGTGGTACTTGATATTTTAATTTTTTCTTGGGACCGTTATGTTTGATACTTGTCTAAAGTATTTGAGTAAATAGTACTTTTGTATGTTTTAAGGACCGTTATGGAGAATTATGTTTCCATGACATTACTTATTTAGGAACCATTTAGTTTTAGCAAAGACATTTTTTACAGCATACTGAACCACTGTGTCATTAATGCATTATAATTATCTAACTTTGAGTTTATTAAAGATGTTCACAGAAGTCGTTTTAGTAATTAAAGGTGTTTGCAGCCATAAAAGTCTGTTAACTCTAACCTGTAAGGGTGTATGTTTAAAGAGAATTTAGTGGTTTAGCATTGCTATAAAAATAACATGTCAGTTTTATTTTTAAAATATGCTTTTTTACCAATATACAGTGTCACAAACAAGTTACACAAGTCTGAATATAACTTGTACATGAGATGTTGGTGGAAAGGAAAAAGGAAAACTATAACATGGAAAATAAACTTTGGGAGGAATTGAGCTCAAAATAAAAAATAAATGCATCCTCTCCTGGTAGACAGAAAATGGAAAATAGATTTTCAGTTTTAAAAACCATACATGTACCAAAAAACACCATAAAATAAAAAATAGTTCTTGATATACAGAACAAATTGTTCTGGGGCATTTTACAATATTTATGTAGCCTACAAGTAAATGGAAATAGTACCTTTTATTTTTATGAAGCTAACAAGTTGGACTTGATCCATATTTGTTCACACATTTTGTCAGCAGGAACAAAATTCTTACCAGGTAATTAATTTTCTTTTCTTTTTAAATAAATAATAATCCCTTTTGAGTACCATACATGGTATTACACTAGGTTACTAGGTTTAGTCTAATCAAACTGATTTGACACCTGCTCTCATTCACACAAAACTCATCCTTGAATAATGCTGTGTTGTTTTCTTGTTTAACTGCCAGGTGTGTCAGTGAGATCATCACTTAAACTTAAACAGTTAGTCTGTGTGATGCTTATGTTAATGGTTAATGTGTGCCTGCATATACATCATGTATATTTATTCATTCATTATCTCCCGCTTTATCCTCTATTAGGGTCGCGGTGGGGTTCCCCATGCCCATCCAGGGGAGAACGTTTCGGGCGCTGGGCAGATAGACCCAGGACAGGGCGCCAATCCATCGCTGGGCACACATTCACTCACATAGACACACTCTATATGGGGCAATTTTTGAGAATTCAATTGACTTGATCCATGTTTTTTGACTGTGGGAGGAAACCGGAGAACTCGGAGGAAACCCACGCAGACACGGGGAGAACATGGAAACTCCACCCAGATGGGGATTCGAACCGGGAATCCCTAGCGCTGAGAGGCGAACGTGCTAACCACTAAGCCACCGTGCCACCCATCATGTATATTCTTAATAAAAATTCTGTTTAATTTAAATGAGATTAACTTTAAACATTTAGTATTTTAGCCGTCAAGGACTGTGTGTGTGTGTGTGTGTGTGTGTGTGAGAGAGAGAGAGAGAGAGATAGAGAGAGAGAGAGATTGTGTGCTTGTGTGGTGAGTAAAAGGTTAAACTGGGCAAAACTGAATCCATTCAGAGTTATACAATGACAGGAAACTGCAGAAACACCAACAAATAAACACACTACATTCCACAGAGGGAGGAAGTTGAAAAAAGACCCCCCCAATCAGACTCCTCATCACTTCTGTCAGAACAAACACACACTTTATAGTGATTAAGCTGAACTGCAGCTTTGTACTGTGATGTACTGGCGCTTGTAAGTTTTTGTTCTCATAATGACCTAGGCTTTCCTTCTTTACTGAAAGAAAATGTTTACTGAACAGAAAAAAAATCTGGTACTTAAAATGGATTATATGATTGTGAAACTGAACATGCAGAACCAATTGTTTTTTAGTTGGGTAGAATTGAAACTATTGTATGTATAGGTCAAAAATGAAAGTCTTATTAAATATTACTGATACAGTTGGAGTTCACCTAAACCCAGTAATATACACACCCTGTAAAATTAAGTCAACGTGGATCACGAACCCCAAAACCCTCCAGTGTGAGTGTGTGCCCGGCGTATGCTGCCTTCAGTGCAATGAGTTGAAGAGACTCATTCACTACACTCAATAAGCTCTTTGTGTATGTGATGTTTTCTTACCATGCCGTAGTATTTTGGCTGGGTGTGTATGGAGTCTTTTCTTTTTGGCTCTACGGCACTATTTTCTGTTCTTCCATGTTCAGCTCCATGTGAAGGCACTGTTGAGAACCTGGTTCACATCTAAAATGATTAAGTTAATATGTTCTATATAATTTACAGGGATGGTGGTTTTAGACTTTGCGCAATGAAGAAATTTTAAAACCATAAACTGTATTCGATTTGATGCTGTTTTGTTTCTCTCTAATGTCTGTCATTTCCTGTTTTACAGACTTTTACTGCATGGTGCAACTCTCACCTCCGAAAAGCTGGAACTCAAATTGAAAACATCGAGGAGGATTTTAGAGATGGGCTAAAGCTAATGCTGCTGCTTGAGGTTATCTCGGGTAAGATCTCCAAACATCATTACCCATCTTATCCAGCAAACTTAACCTACGTTCACATTTGCCTTACCAATTCCAAATATTGCACCCACTAAACCTCATATACCTCACCGTACCCACCAACATCCTGCTTTCATTCCACAGACCTTACCATTTTCACCTCACCCTTTTAATTATATACCCACCATACCAGATCCACTTAACCTCATGTAACCTTGTTCGTCAAATTTAGACAACTTAATATTAGAATCTAGACAAACTTTACCCATACATCTTCCTGTATTAAATAAACATCATGTTCCATAGCCTCATTTCCCAAACTTAACTAACCATACCTCATCCAATTTACTTACAATTTACACATACACTAAACCATATACACATTACCTCATTCACCAAACATTATTATCTTTCCATTAAACACTTTGTATTCTATAATAAGCCTCATCCATCTTACCTTTTTTATGTAACTATATCCAGTTCATATCATTCACCTTACTTAAACAACTTAATTTATTAGCCATATTCATTAGTTTAGCAAAAAGTTTCGGATAATTATGTTGCATCAAGTCCAACTTGTTAGCTTTATCAAAATAAATGGTACTGTTTCAATTATCGGGCAGCATGGTGGCTTATTGGTTAGCACGTTCGCCTCTCAGCGCTAGGGATTCCCGGTTCGAATCCCAATCTGGGTGGAGTTTCCATGTTCTCCCCGTGTCCTTGTTGCTTTTCTTCCAGGTTCTCCGGTTTCCTTCCACAGCCCAAAAACATGGATCAAGGTCAATTGAATTCTCCAAATTGCCCCATATAGAGTGTGTTTGTATGAGTGAGTGTGTCCAGCGATAGATTGATCTCCCCTGAATGGGTGTGGGGAACCCCACCGTGACCCTAGTAGAGACTAAAGCGGAAGATAATGGATGGATGTTTCCACTATATAAAATGTTAATTAAAACCTAATAGTAAATGCCACAGTGTCGATGGCAGATTTATTCTGGAGATCAGTTCTAATATTGCAACAGAGTATTTACACACAGTAAGTATTTGTTGCAATGTTTAGCACAGCAGCAAAAACAACATGACAGTCATGCTATGTGTTTCCCTGTGACAAGAGTGACTAAAATTGTCCTACACATAACCTGCGCTGTTTGTGTTTTTTTAAAAAAGAATGAATCATTAATGTGTATTATTTTGAATTGGAATTATGGTTCTTATGGAGTAAGGTTTCTGCTTTCAGTACACCAAAAGATTTCCTGTTTGTTTCTGCATAGATATTTAACTTTTCTGCCAAATTACACAGATGGTTCCATAAATAAGTAAACTTTATTGGCCCAAACCTCCAAACCATCCTCTTCAATCAACAAAAATAGTATTTGTTGTTGTGTCTTGTCTTTGCTGTGGTGTACCCTATAGTGCCTTCTTTAGGAAATTATTTCATAATGCAGTATATGACCAGGATTTTCAAACTATTTTCACAGCCACACCTAATTTCACATTTTAGAAATAACTTTGAGCACTTAACCACTGGCTTAAGTGCCCTAACAGAAGAATTCACTAAACAAGATTGCACCTGCATAAAGCAAAATAGTTTATGTATTACTTCATTAACAGAGATGAAACATCTTCCTTCCACCTCTAGATGATTAAAAGCAAGTTCAATTTTTTCTTTTCCCTACCTTTTATATGGCCTTGTGCACAAGTTTGGACACACCTGATTAAATGACATTTAATTTTGTACTGTGAAATACTTTAATAGAGAACTTATTCAAATATGACATTTGCGGCTGATCTTGATGAACAGTGCCTTTTCATTTTCAATTTAACTTGGGTGGACAAAAAATACTTAATAGGCCAAATCTATCATTAAGGCCATATTTTAGTTTTAATTTTATGTTTATATTTTTTGCAAAATATTTTAGTCCGTGAACAAACAGTAACTGTTTTCTACTTGTGAAGGACTTGGAGGTTTAGAATGTCAGTAAAGCAGAGAATGTGTCTGGGTTTTTGATTTATAAAATCCACATGATGGAACGACATCAGTATGTGATCCAAATATACTCTGCGATGCAATGCCTCAAAATCTTTATAACCTTTCAGAAGTGATTTATAACAAAATAATACTGAAAATGATTTTTGGCGAGACTGGAAAATTACACAAATTTTAAGTTTGTGTAACTTTATTAAACTAATACTATGCTGTACCACCACAAACTCGGAACGCTTTCAACAATGTTTACAAACTTAAACTAAATAATGTTGATTGAAACTGCCAAGAGATATCTTTTCATATTATACTTGCCTAAATTAAAACATTTTATCCTTGATGAAACGTACTTAAGGCTTTTTTCATAAAGATCTTTGCAGTTGTGTCCATATTTTTTTCATACAACAAGCATTATCAGTTTTTTTTAATCTTGTTTTCTGTGCGTGTTCTAATATTCAACAGTAAGTTCTCAACTGTAGTTTGTAAAACAAAATAAGCAAAACTGAAAGTTTAAATTAGTACCTTACATATGTTTTGAGCGTGCTCACAATAGAGTTTTAAAGAAAGAAGTGTGTTTGTGTGTGTGCATGGCTGAAGGCAAGTATGTGAATTTTGTATGCTGCACTCTGTGTGTCGGGGGGTTAATTAATTCTATGTGTGTCTGTAGGTGAGAGGTTACCTAAACCTGAAAGAGGCAAAATGAGAGTGCACAAAATCAACAATGTCAACAAAGCCCTCGACTTCATCGCCAGTAAAGGAGTAAAACTGGTGTCTATTGGAGCCGAGGGTATATATACACACATGTACTGACACACAATCACAAACATCTTAAACAACAACCTTTGTGACTTGGACACTGTCATACTGTCACACAAAAGCTTCTGATTTTCTGTCAAATTCAGCTTGTAAAAGAGAAATGAACTGCTTTTGTAGAAATCGTTGATGGAAATGTGAAGATGACCCTTGGTATGATCTGGACCATCATTCTCCGTTTTGCTATTCAGGACATCTCTGTTGAAGGTAGGAGTCTCAGTGTCTGACTCACTTTTATTTACTTGTGCTGTCTACCTCCTTTTCCACATGAATTACTTTTTTTGTTATTGTGATAACACATACTATGATAAAGCTGTATCTTTTGAACAAAAGTAATAATCCTTACAGATTATTATGTCTAAGATCCTTAGACATGTAACAGCAATAACATGCTGCAATAATGCTTCCTAATTGTGAATTAAATAATTGTAATGAATCTTTTATAACCAGATAACTGTTTTACTAGATTTGTGAAGCTTAATTCCAAACTTAATAGCTGTAAAAAAAAACTTTTATTTAGGTTGTTTTATTCAAAAACCATTTAGGCACAAATTTAATTTTTTTATATATATTAAGAAAAGTTAAATAAAAATTAACAAAAGCTTCATATGTTAGATTTACTACAAACACAGTTACACTGAACAGAATTCTACACTCTGCACTGATCTTTTTTTACAAAACATTTAACAACTGTGATGGTCTTATAAAAATTATGGAAACGTTGCTTATACAAAAAAAAGACCTAATTTTCATCACTGTAAGATTTCAGCTTTTTCAATTTAGGTCTGGACTCATTGCTGGTCAGTTGAAAAAAAATCTTTTTTTTTTATTTTCAATCATTTTTTTGGGTCATTGTCCTTCTGAAAGACCTTTACCTCTGACATAGATTTCTGATAATGGGGCACATATTTGACTGAAAATTGTCCTGATATTGTAATTCTTTTAACTGTCTTTTTAATAGTCGTCGTCTCCAGAACAAGAGGGAAGGCACACAGCTGCACTGTGTGACAGATAACTGTTTTACTGTGAGAGTGATATTTTCCAAATGGATATTTTGTTGCCCATAGACACATTTATGCACTATATTCTCTATAAGTTCCACTTTCCCTTTATGTGGCTATGAAACATTGTCCCAGTAATACTGAAAGATTTTCCATTTTTTTTCCTTTAGATAATAGCATTTCAGATGCACCCAAGCGATCTCACTTGTATTTTTCTTTGTAAAAAAAGGAATTGGAAATAATCAACCCCTTCAATAATTTATTGCTTGATTCAGGTCATCAACAATGAAAGTTTTTTTTTTTTTTTTTTTTTTTTTCCCCCCCCCCCCCCCCCCCCCCCCCCCCCCCCCCCCCCCCCCCCCCCCCCCCCCCCCCCCCCCCCCCCCCCCCCCCCCCCCCCCCCCCCCCCCCCCCCCCTCTTAATATTAATATTAATACTTAATATTAATAATATATTAATATTGTCTTAATACAGAAACTTCTGCTAAAGAAGGACTATTGCTTTGGTGTCAAAGGAAGACTGCTCCTTACAAAAATGTCAACGTGCAGAACTTCCACATCAGGTATGATCAATTGCAGACTTTTTCCTGCTCTTTTCCTGGGCTTGTACCATACACTTTGCTTTTTGTGGATTATATCCTGTACCTCCACTTCCTACAGCTTAACCTTTTTCATTCTGAAATCTGTCTAATTAATGTAGTTTATTATTTCTTTGCATATAGAAAAACAATTGTATGTTACAAATAGCCAAATATGGGCTGATGTGGCAATAAAACCCCAACAAACAAACAAACTTTGCATATAGTTTAGAGTTCTGCTTGGTTTAGACTTATCGCTACATACTAATATCAATGTATTGTTACGGTATCACAATTATAATCAAAGTGAGGTACTATATGCATGTTTTTTTTTTTTTCTCTGTACAGTTGGAAGGATGGATTGGCATTTAATGCTCTGATACACAGACACAGGCCTGAACTGATTGACTACGACAAACTACGCAAGGTTTCTATACACACATACATACACACATTTTGATAAGCTATGGTAAGTACACACTGATCCAGTAAATAATGTTTTGTGTGCTTGCAGGATGATCCTGTTACAAATCTGAACAATGCCTTTGAAGTGGCTGAGAAATATTTAGACATTCCCAAGATGCTTGATGCAGAGGGTATGCATTGTTGTGTGCATCCGTGTGCATGGGGTGTGTGTGTGTGTGTGTGTGCGCGCGCGTGCGCGTGTGTGTACTTTAGATAAGTGAGTTTAATGTGTGCTGTTTGTGTGTTTATATGTGTGCTACTAGTAAGTGCACAATCTGTATTTGTGAGTAGTTTGGTTGTGTGTGTGTGTGTTTTATGTATAGTGTAGGGTGGGTACCTGTGTGTGAGTGCATGTGGCATGTGTTGTATGTGTGTAATGTGTGTTTTCCTGCAGACATTGTGAACACAGCTCGTCCTGATGAGAAAGCTATAATGACCTATGTGTCCAGTTTCTACCATGCCTTTTCGGGAGCTCAGAAGGTACCCATCCACCTCCCAAACTGTCTTTTGACCCCCCCAGTTCGCCTCAACCTCCTCAGCTCTCTCCAGCATGGCTTTCCTCATCTGGACTCCTGCTTTTTCTCTGCTGTGTTGCCATGGTGATTTTGTAGGTCTCCCCTTAACAGATTGTCTGATACTGTGAGGGGAGGAGTTACCACAGCCCTTGGAGCCAGTAAAATTCTTGCTGTGCATACCTGAAGTCTAAACACACATGCTATAGGTTGCTTGGCTTCACCACTTTTCTCTCTCCCTCTCTTTTTCTCTTTTTTTCCTTCTGGGATGTGCTGTAGATATCGTTGGTACTCTCAGACCAGATGAGAAGGCCATTATGACGTACGTCTCCTGCTTTTATCATGCCTTCTCTGGTGCTCAGAAGGTGAGGGTATACTGTCTGACCTCTGACCCCTAACCCGTCTTTGGTTAAGGTTTTGAGTTAGTCATCTGGGCATATTAACAAGAACTAGAGTGGTGCTTGAAAATTATTCATCCTCCTTTCTCAGGTCTTAATGATGTATCTTCTACATGCAGACAGGCAACAATAATCTTTTGAGAGTGTAGCTTGGTAACCCTGCCATGTGTGTTATTACTGTTTAGTGTACTCCTAATTAGGCCTGGGGCAATGCATCGTGGGGGATCGTTAGATCAATCGATGGAAAATTAATCGTTAGGTTCTTCCCTACTCCCAATGATGGACTTTACGATTTGAGAAGACTAGAGATACTTAAGTTAATTTTTACTAATTTCCTACCTTTAGAATATTCTTTTATTAATTAATTTAGTTTCCTGTCATTTATGAGATTTCAATTATGGTCTGGAATAAAAAAACTAAACAAAACACTAATTTCATCCTTAAATAATCTGCTAATCTTAAAAGTTCTAATCCTTTGCCACTTACATGTATAGTACAACTATTTCCTCTGTATGAAATTGTAAAAAATCTTTGCTCTTACTCTTTTTATTGCATTTTCTTTATTTACATTTAGAACTCTATTAGTCTGGTCCTTTGGTCAAATTTGTGCACAAATTCATGTATTATTTACAGTTTTCAAGCACCAGTCTATGTACTTGCTAATTGCTGTACTGTATGCACACTGCCACTCTCTGCTTTAATACCCATTCAATTTTTCTGCTGTCACTGCAGGTTTCTCACAGTGCACGGTGTATCTTTTATCATGTATTATTTAAAATAATAAAATATAATAAATTATGTTTTCTTGGCTAGTAGCCTAAATGAACTTTTTAATTTGATATATTTGACAATTTAATTTGTTCTTCAAATAAATGAACATTTTCTTGAGAAATAAAATAAATGTCAAATATTAACTCTGTTGCCATTTATGCTATAATAACTATAATATTGTCTAATATAATATAATATTGAGTTAATAAAGTGAAGTTCGTTTAGTTTCAAAACCCCGGAACTGAGTCATAGTTTCAGTAGAGATGTTTCAACTACATTCACTTTAGCAGCTTTGTTATGAAATAGACCACAAATATCTACAAACAATAATATCTGTGAGAAACCTGTCGCATCTTTATAAAATAAAGATATACATATGTTGGCTAATTGTGAAGAGTAAATGGTGTATATATATATATATATATATTGTATATATTAATTAATTCTTATATATATATATATATATATATATATATATATATATATATATATATATATATATATATATATATATATATATATATATATATATATATATATACCACTTGAAATAAGGTTTTGACATCAGATTGTTTTTCCTTCACATTAATGGTTGTCATTTAAACATGTTTTTATTCACAAATTTTATTTTTTATCGCAATCTTTTTCACCATTATTGTAATAATTCCATGGTTATTATTTATGTTCAATTTCTGTATTATTTAGTTTGAACTTCTGAAGAGCTCAGCAGTTAGCGGTACACACCTAGAATGCTTTGCAGTGTCTGACCTCAGAAGCATGTTTTTTTTTTTTGTTTTTTTTCTAAAAAAGCCAAACACACTGAATGAAACTAGCATCCCACTTGTTTACTAATACTAGTGGTGGTAGCATGCAGTATGTAAAAGAGTTAACTATAACTATACTTTAATAACTAAAGATTTCTTTATCATTGTCTTCCACAACCCTTCATATTTGGATCGGAGTGAGTGATGGGCTAATTCGAGAGTATTTACGATTCACAAACCTAGTTTTCAGAAAGGTTTATAACCTTTATATTCTTTATGTTGTAGGCATTTTTTTTTTTAGCAAAGAATGTTGGAAAACATTTTTGTCCTTTTAGATTTTGATTTATAATGCTAATATGTATACAATATAGTATGTAAGTATACAGAAGAAATCTCTAATGGAACATTAAGTACCTCATACAAAGATAATAGCACCTAGTAGCTAGGGTTAAAAACTTAACAAAATTGACCTTGAAGTATACAGAATTTTTTCATTGAGTACTTAAGATATAAGGGTATACTAACCTTTGTGACAGTTTCTGATTCAAAAAATTTTTGTAGTAAGCATGTCTCTTTTGATCTTTACTAAACTACTAAACAAGGCTAGTGGTAAACAGCAAAGCCTTAATAAAAGTACCACAAGCTCAGCTTTAGGAAAGCCGTCTCGTTCTTTCCAAAATGTTGCCTTGACCTTGATTTTGACTTTTGTGCAATGAAACAGCACTAATGACGTCAAGAGAATTCACCATATTAAATTCACACCCAACAAATTATCAGTTGATCCACAGTAACGGTTTAGTGTAGTTTCACTCTTTTACATGACCGTTCCAATAATACAAGAGCTGCCTTTGAATGGTGCCTATATTTACACCCTACTCCGTACACATGCTTATTATCTACACTGCTAATGTAGTACGTGAGATTTAACACACACGAGTGATGCCACCACTTTAGATATAGGCTCACATATAATACCACATGCACGGTGTTTGGAGTAAACAGACAGGTTTTGACACATGCAGGCCAACTTGTACTTGTAGCTCAGGTGTGTTGACTATTTTCACTATGGGTTACTGACGCTGCATGTCTACATAACCACAAGAACCATTATTACCAGGCTCGTTGCACCGGACTGAGTGTTCTGTTCTCTGATAGGCTGAGACTGCTGCCAATCGCATCTGCAAAGTTTTGGCTGTTAATCAGGAGAATGAGCACTTGATGGAGGACTATGAGAAGCTTGCCAGTGATGTGAGTAATGTCTTGATGATTTATGTGCAATTGCGTGTACTATACAGTACTTCAGAAATCACTCATTGTAAGTCCTCTGTTGGTGTGTAGCTGCTGGAGTGGATTAGGAGAACAATCCCATGGCTGGAAAACAGGGCTCCAGAGAAGACCATGGTGGAGATGCAGCAGAAGCTGGAAGATTTCCGAGATTATCGGCGTGTCCACAAGCCACCGAAAGTTCAAGAAAAGTGTCAGCTGGAGATCAACTTTAACACTCTGCAAACCAAACTGCGTCTTAGCAACCGGCCTGCCTTTATGCCCTCAGAGGGACGTATGGTGTCGGTGAGCACACTTTATAGTCTGTTCTCCATTAGTGCCATCATAACCTTTCTGGTTTTTATTTAACTGTATTTTCATGTCTTTTAAGGATATTAATGGGGCATGGCATAAACTGGAGGGTGCGGAGAAGGGTTATGAAGAGTGGCTACTCAATGAGATCCGCCGGCTGGAAAGACTTGATCACCTCGCAGAAAAATTCAGACAGAAAGCAGCTATACACGAGAGCTGGACTGATGGTATTTACTTATATCCACACAAACTGACAAACAATCTTTGGTAAAAAATAAAACAAAAAAACTGTATTAAACCAGATTTCTTTTATATTAATCTTTTGATAGTTCTAACATTTAGGTTTCATAATTTGTCACATTTCATATTAAATGTGTTCTGAACCCTTTTCTTTTGTGGTCATTTCTCTTTTGTACATCACATAAGTTATATTGCCACATGCAATGTAATGCCACTGTACCAAAGCAGTAAGATAGAATATGGCAGATGTGATACTTCAAGGTCTGTCTTCTTTAAACGTGGCCACAAATCAATGAAAACAGCAATGTAACCATTCAACAAAGCTTGCATCTAACAATATTAGTATTATGACTCAAATGACGTCAGAATGTAGAGAATCCTGTGATTTACAATAAAAATATGTACAAAAAAGAAATCCAATGGCTTTGAAAATATTTACTACACAGTGTAATAAAGTCGATATAAATAAAAAAAACTTCATTTTCCCTTTTAGAAAACCTGCTTAGACCCACAAAAAGTTATTATTATTCATGAGATATGGTCTTGATAAATCACTAAAACGTATGTCTATGTATAGGGAAGGAATCCATGCTACAGCAGAAGGACTATGAAACAGCATCTCTATCAGAGATCAAAGCACTGCTAAAAAAACATGAGGCATTTGAGAGTGACCTTGCTGCCCATCAGGATCGAGTGGAGCAGATCGCTGCCATCGCTCAGGAACTCAAGTAAGGACTCCCACTGTAGCGCTTTAAATATTTGTACCTGTTACTCACACCAACCAAATATACACCAGAATTTTAAGAGTACATTTATATATTTAGGAAATTAACATTGCAGGGAAAACTGATTGCTAACAGATTAATGAACAAAGATGCTAATAAGAATCTTAAATTTTTAAGATGCAAGTAAGACGTCTTAATTAAGTGTATTAGTAAAATGTTTTCTTTTAATTCAGAACACCTGTTGTCCAAATCACTCTGTGCATTTCTGACTAGGAGCTGAGCAATTGCAGTCGTTTCATACGATTTCAAACTAATAACTTAAGAGCAACTTTACTAGGCAGCTACAGAGTGTACACGAAAAACGGGTAGCTACAAAGTGTATACAGAATACATGTAGCTGAATTGTCATCCAAATTTAATTGTGTTCTATCTAAAAAATAAGGGGAAATACTGCCTGTATATATATTCATTATATTGCTGCGCATTTCCAAAATGTGCAGTCAAAAAAAGTGTAGGGGTGATTGTTATTGCTGACAACTATTTAATCTAAAAGCATCACCGCAGGTGCACTGTTGGTGCATATATATTTTGCTTTGTTCTCTAGCTGTAGTTTGTTACATTTTTCTAAAAGAGCAAAACAAATTGAGTGGTATACTGCCCTCTGCTTAACAGTTAGGAACCTTAAAAAATGGAATTACCCATTAGGTAGGTTTTCTCAAAAAGTTCATACATTTAAGATTGAGTTGATTTTGTGCTGTTTAATTACAATGTAAATTTATATGAATATTTTAAATTATTGACAATAAGCACTGCGTATGGATCAGCAGATACCTTTGGTATCTTCTTTAATGCATTTGGGTCCTAGTTGTGATGAATGTTACCCAACAGGATCTAAAAATCTCTGAAATTGGGGATTTAAGAACAGTATTTATCATTTATTCAGGAGATTTAGTAACTGAGAACTGTGAAGTTCTGCTATTATCTGTCTTGTTGGCTACTGCTGGTATAAATTTGGGATTAGAGGTGATGTCAAATTAATCTCATTCCAAACCTCTAAATATAAGTATTCAGTAGTTAAATCTGTTGTCCATGTACTTCTGTGTTGTGTTCCAGTGAACTAGACTATTATGACTCTCCAAGTGTAAACGATCGTTGTCAGAAGATCTGTGAGCAGTGGGACATTCTTGGCGCTCTAACACAAAGCCGTCGAGAATCCCTGGAGGTACAACTTCAAAATGTCATTGACAGTCACCAACACACGCACATTCACACCAGGTACCAAGATATTTGTTGGTAGTGCCGCTTGCGCATTATTAGTCATCATATGTGCTGGAACTGACACAGATTATTACAAATTCATTCACCAGTACACAACTGAATAAATCTGGGGTAAATTTCTTGCACAATAAATGGCAATTGATTCCTTAAGTAAGGTTGTGCATTGATTTGATTTAATTTGTCTTTGGTGTCAGATATTTTTCCCCTCTGTAAGTTCAAATTAGACCCAGTTTGTGAGTTGTTTTACCTAAACCTTTAATCGATTTAGTGATATTAGTGAATTCTGAGACTGAAAATGTGTGATGTGTGCGTGCAGAGGACTGAGAAGCAGCTGGAGTCAATTGATGAACTGTACCTGGAGTATGCCAAGCGAGCAGCTCCCTTCAATAACTGGATGGAGGGTGCAATGGAGGATCTACAGGACATGTTTATAGTGCACAACATTGAGGAGATCCAGGTAGAGCATCTATGCTAACCTCAAACCGCTCGTTTTCTTCTAAACCATGTTCCCTGTTGAGCATTATACAGAACTTTTATACACTTTATTATATTATATCGGAAAAACGGCATAGATACAAGGTATTTATATCAAACAGAACTTCAAACGGAACATTAAGACGCCTGGTTGAATATCATCAAAAAAGTTGCTTCCACTCTAATGTTAATGTTTGCTCTAAATTTATCTTGTGTAATGATTAAGAAATTCTGGTTCTTAGCTTCTGTGGTTAATGTATTTTTATGTAAGGTTTTTCTTGCTGAATTCATAAATGTTACACCGAACTGCCTCCAGCAGTAATTGCTATAATTCTTATGCAGGATCCAAAGATGTGAAAGATCACTTGGTTCCATGTGTTCACAGGGTCTTATCACAGCTCATGAGCAGTTTAAAGCGACTCTTCCAGAGGCAAATAAGGAGCGTGAGGCTATCCAGGCCATTCAAGCAGAAGTGCAGAAAATTGCTCAGTATAATGGCATCAAGCTAAGTGGTACTAACCCCTACACCAGCATTACGCCTGCCAGTATTGACAGCAAATGGGATAAGGTATGTTCTGTAATGACATATTCTATAAAGTTGTTTTATTACCTCCCATCAGGGCTCATAATGATATAATGTATTCCATATACTCTGTATAAGTGGACAGTTTTTTTCTTATTTTCTCTTATTAGTATTGTTCACACTTTTTTCATAGTTCAAACTCTAGAACATGTGAAAACTGTACACTGCAAAAAATACTTATTTGTTTGTATGTTTACACTGCAAGAGCTGGTGATGATCCTAGGTTTAGAACCCTAATTTCAGTGACTGGTCCAGACACAGACAGCAGCATGCATCACTTATCTATAAACTTTGACTATTTAAATAATTATTAAGCATTAAAATGAATAAAAGCATTTACTAGTTTACTAGCATTTACTAGTGGAGTAGACCATCTGTCTTGTGTACTAATTAAAATAAGATTTTCATGTATTTATAAGAACTATGAAAATAGTTGCTGTCATTTTACACGCTGAATATAATTGACCAAGAGTTAAATGCAGTAGTAACTAAGTGTTCTAGCAATATTTTTAAACACTTTTAAACTGTCTATGGTATACAAGACCTCAAGCTACATTATTAATTACGCCTCTTTTTGCCCTTATTGTCTCTTTCATTATTTCCACTTACCATTATAGATGGATTTTGTAGTTTTACAAATTCAGACTGTAGGTAATCTGTTTAATTGTATACATTGTCCTCTTTATTCTGTTCTCTAATGGTCACTGTGATTGTGGGTGATTTTCAACACTATAGATATTCACATGTTGGTAGTGTGTAGGTGTGTTGTGCTCAAACAAAGCAGTGCTGCAAGAATTAAATTTTATTCCGTGTATCTGCCAACTGTGCACTCTATACACTTCAGTCTTATTTTTTTTGTAGATGCAAATAGGACACAGCAGTTCCACTTTTGCTGCATTATTTGTGCAAGTCATCCTCTTATCTTTAATCAGCTCTCACAGGATGCTGACTGGTGGCTTAACATTTTAGTCAATTCCTATATACCTGCAATGTGGTGGTCCTGTAAGAATTCTTACTTTTAGAGAAACCAGTAAATATGAACTTCAAATATGTACACAAGCAAATGGACTCTGGTCTGTAGTCATTATACTAGTGTGCATCTATATGGCAAGTAGAACTGATGGTATGTCTTGTTTAGATTTACTGTGCCATACAGTGCTATTTTGTGTGATATGGAAGAATATGAATAAAATATTACATTTCCATAACCAACTTGTCATTAACATACAATCAGGTCCAGAAGCTGGTTCCTCAACGTGATGGGGCCCTGCAGGAGGAACTGAACCGTCAGAAGTCTAATGATCATCTAAGGCGCCAGTTCGCTAACCAGGCCAACATGGTTGGACCTTGGATCCAGAATAAGATGGAGGTACTGATATTGTCTATTAATAAAAATGTTTTCATGATTTGATGAATGATTTAAGTTTCCACTTAAATGTTGAAACATTTACAGAATGGAAAACATGAGCATATTAAGTTATCTTGAACGCTGTGTTTCTGTCTGTGTGTAGGAGATTGGGCGGATATCGATTGAGATGAATGGCACTCTTGAGGATCAGCTGACTCACCTGCGTGAATATGAGCAAAGCATCATTGAGTACAAACCAAACATCGAACAGCTGGAGGGAAATCATCAACTCATACAGGAGGCCCTCATCTTTGACAATAAATACACTGCTTACACTATGGAGGTATACACATACACACACACACTAATAAACTTTTGTAGATACTGAAACATTCATTCATTCATTATCTCCCGCTTATCCTCTATTAGGGTCGCGGTGGGGTTCCCCATGCCCATCCAGGGGAGAACGTCTCGGGCGCTGGGCAGATAGACCCAGGACAGGGCGCCAATCCATCGCTGGGAACACACTCACTCACACAGACACACTCTAAACGGGGCAATTTTGAGAATTCAATTAACTTGTTCCATGTTTTTGGACTGTGGGAGGAAACCGGAGAACCCGGAGGAAACCCACGCAGACACGAGGAGAACATGGAAACTCCACCCAGATGGGGATTCGAACCGGGAATCCCTAGCGCTGAGAGGCGAACGTGCTAACCACTAAGCCACCGTGCCGCGATACTGAAACAGATACTGAAAAATGTTTATGATGTTCTTTTTGATCTCCAATGTTTGTCTCTTAGCATCTGCGTGTAGGATGGGAGCAGCTCCTCACTACCATTGCTCGTACAATCAATGAGATCGAAAACCAGATTCTCACACGTGATGCTAAAGGCATTAGCCAGGAGCAGCTACATGAATACAGAGCATCCTTCAACCACTTTGACAAGGTCACACACACAGTTTTATTTAAACCATACACATACACCTTGGTTTTTTTGTGTTTACAGAGACTTTCAATAATCCAACATCAGGAATAAACTAAAAAATCATCTTTTCCACTGGTTCTGACCTCACCCTTGTGTATAGTCGTGCTAAAATGGCAATTCAATATATATTCATGTTTCTATTTATATCTGAACTTCACTATGCAGTTGTTTTTGTTAAATGCCCTACATTGAAATGTTTAGTGTGTGTAAAAAAAAAAAAAAAAAAAAAAGTGTTGAAGTCAGAACCAAGCCCTAAACCTTACTGTTGATCTGTGCATAAGTTTCTATTGAGCAATTTGATGCTGTTCATTGCAACTTTTGATTTGTCTTAAACAGTTCTGTCAGAATGGAGAAATAGGATTCAAGGAGACTTTGTCATTTACGTAACATGTGGTACATGCTAAAATGTAAACGAAATTCCGTTTCTAGGACACAGTTTACCCTAAGTGGTAGAATTAAAAAATTTTTAATTTAAGTATTTTGCTAGGGAAAAAAATTAATAAATTAAGTATAGCAACATATGATAAAAATATAATAGCAATTAAAATATATTCATGATGTCTGTCTCATGATCATCTCACAAGTTCATCCCATTTCAGTCATTTTATGATTTTTTTTTTTTTTCTTTTTTTTCTCCAAGGTCAGATTTGTACTGTTAGAAGCAATTTATTACTTTATTTTTCATTTGCATGGGCTCAATTTAAAAAGTTGAATCAGTGGCCTGGGTTGATCTTAAGTTGATGGATTGGTTGGTGTTCAGGTGAGGGGCTTTGTGCTGAGAATCTAGATCAATATAATGATCTGTGGGTTGTAACGGTGTCTGGGATCTGTAAATTAGATTGTGATGTTTCGGTCTGAACTAAGTGCTTATTAAAAGCTAAATAATGAGTTGTTTAGGTTTGAAACAGTTATGAGTTGTATCAATTGTATTTTCCATTATAATCATTCATTTAAATTCATTTTTATCTTTGTCTATATTCCATGTTATGCTCCTACCTCCATTACGTCATTCTTCATTCTCCATGGTGTGGTGATGTCACAATCCTTCAACTTCATCAATTCATCTTCTGATTGGTGGTGTGTAATGTGATTGGCCTGCTGCAGGATCACAGTGGGGCTTTACAGGCCGAGGAGTTTAAGGCGTGTTTGATCAGCTTGGGTTACGACGTTGAGAACGACAAGCAGGTAAAGAGTATGTGCTGCTTCCTGTGCTGCTGAACAGTGCACGAGCTCTTGCATATGTTTACTCAGTCCCACCCCTGCTTCCTCATTCCTCAGAACCTCTCGCTGCTTTCTGCTGCTTGGTGCTGCTGACGTTCTAATGCTGCTTTTTTATTCTGTTTGTTTCTTCATCTCATACATCACTGCCTCTTTCCTACTCCATCTGTCTTGCTTGGCTACTTTCTGTGGCTGTGCCCCTTCATTCTGTTTCTCCTCTTCATTTGCTCTTCCGCCATACAGAAGCGCACAGGGATCATGGAAACGGACGATTTTCGCGCTCTGCTCATTTCCACTGGCAACAGCCTGGTACTGCTTTAACTGTCTCAAACTCTAGCTTTCTCTGTATGAGTTGTATTCCTTTCCAGTCTATTCCTTTTTCTCCCTGATTATGCCTCTAAATTTAATTTTCTTTATCCCCTTCCCCCTCTTTTCATTTTTTTCCTCTGTATTCTGATGTGCATTTTGCTGTCCTTCTGTTGAGTAGTTTGTAATTTCTTCTAGGGCAACACATTAACTAAGATGCATTATTTAAGTTTCAAAGTATGGTTGCCTGGATGACAAATAGATGCAAAAATGCAGTACCTTTTTATTTCCGTGTCGTTTTTCCTATTTAATTACAATAACAGCCTAGATTTTACCCCCACAATTATATATTACATAAATTATGTTATCTGAGTATGGTTGACCTTTTAACCTTGAATGCCAGGGAGATGCTGAGTTCAACCGCATCATGGGCATAGTTGACCCCAACAACAGCGGTGCAGTGACCTTCCAGGCCTTCATCGACTTCATGTCCAGAGAGACGACGGATACAGACACTGCCGACCAAGTCATTGCCTCCTTTAAGATCTTGGCTGGGGACAAAGTAAGCAGGGAATAAAAAAACATGACAATATTAATGATTTACCACTGCACTTGTAACATCTGGTACTGAACTGGTACCTGTTAAAGCCATACTCAAGGTACAACAGGTACAGTGGATACTGTTGCTATTTTGAATATAAAGTTGGTGTCATTAAACCTAGAACCTGGTAGAGATGGTTGCTGTAGCTGGTTAATTAGTACTGATGGTGGGGGTGGTGTAATGGGCTATATATTTTCAGTAATAGTACTGGAACAGAACTGCCATCTAAAGGCAAAGTGCAGTAACTACACACAGTTGCAGTTGAGTTATGAGTTCAGTGAATACTTTTGAAAAACATTGAATTGCTGCACAACATTTTTTATGCCTAAAACCAATTGATTGGTTGATTAAAGCATCTTTTCAGCTTAGTATTATTATATTTTTTTTGTTATTTGTAATTAATAAAGCTAGTTATGCCCCACAACCCTTGTAGGACACTACACACTATTTCTTCAATTAGTTCATTTGTTAGTAAGAAACAGCATTTTTTAAAACAATGCATGATGTTAATTTGGACATCCTTCCATGCAGAACTACATCACGGCAGAGGAGTTGAGGCGTGAACTCCCCCCTGACCAGGCAGAGTACTGTATCTCTCGTATGGCACCCTACAGAGGAAGCGATGCTGTACCTGGGGCCCTTGACTACATGTCCTTTTCCACTGCTCTCTACGGGGAGAGTGATCTGTAATGGGCCTCCATCTCATGCATTCCTTCATCTCCACCTCTCCGTTTCTCTGTCTCCACATTCTGTCCTCCTCAAAAGGACTTTAAAGCACATCTGAGAAAGGGGAAGGACATGATTGTGTGTGTGTGTGCGTGCGTGCGTGCGTGTGTGCGCGTTTGCTTTTCACGCTAAAGATTGGAACAAGTAGTATTGATTTAAAAGTTAAGTGAGTGAGAGAGAGGGGAAGAGATTGTTTAAGGTTGAGGCAGGCTTGTTTAGTACAAGCTCATTTTCTTTTTTGCTTAATTTCTAGTGCAGTTTAAGATGAAGAATGATAATTTCCTAATTTAGGCCTAACAAGCAGATTTCTCACCAGCAGCAATGTGTGAACGAATCAAACAAATTGAGTCAGTAATTATAAATGAATTGATTCTGAAGTAAACATATAGGAGGTGTAATAGTATATTAGTAAATGTTGGTGCTTTAGAGTATTCTGGGTTTCTGCCTTGTGTTCCAAAACATGCCCTCTTATGAGGGTTTTATGCTATTCCCTTTTACACTCTTAATATATTTTTTGTCATAATCTTCAGGTGGGGTGGTTGAGGCTAAACTGCTTTTGTAGAATGGTAGGATGAGGCAAGATTCCTGGTTATAAGGAGAAGGCATGGATGAGAGATCGGAGTGTGTATGTGTGTGTGTGTGTATGTGTGTGTTTCTCCTCACATTCTGGGTTTTTTTTTCTGTGCTGTACATACTCGTTATGTTTCTTCGCAGTTTAATAAACCATAATGCAGCCGCTTTATATATCACATCATTAAATAACAGAGATGCTGCGCTGCACCAGGCGTGTACCAACTGATACTACACTTTCATATCACAATATTTCTAACTTTCTATCACAGTTTGAGAGAGTTTCGCAATTTTGTATGAAAAATAAATGAATCAGTTCCTCGGTCTCTGAGTAGTCGCTTCTAAAATCTAGAGTGAAGGATTCTGATAAACTGCTTTCTTAATCTTTCCCCCTCAAGAAAGTAGTTTAAGACGTGAACATGTTTTCTTTAAAGCACCCTAGACACAAATACTGTGTACTCATGAAACTCAGCACATGCCTCTGCTGTCATACTGTATGTAGACTGGGACCTTAAACAGCAGAACTTCATGAAACCTGGTCCAAGATTTGATTTCTAAACACCTCGATTAAAAGAAAACATTCCCTATATAGCTGTGTGATTGTATTGGAGTGGGGGTGGCTCTAAGATTTGAGGAGTCTTATTGAACATTCCATTGTCTTAATTAAATTGCTGTTTAACAATCTATGCAAATCGATATCAACATTGAGTACAAATGACTGGGTGGAAATAACTGTACTGGTAAAAATGGTAAATAAAAGAAGTGACAGAGGAACACTCTCTGTGTATGTGTGCGCGCACGTGTGTGTGTAAGTATTAGTCATTAAGAGAGTTTTTGTGTGTATGAATGAATGCGTGCCTGTGTCCATGGAAATGCATGTTCAACATCAGTTATATTGATACTTCCATACCTAAATGAAGTGTAGAAACTTAATTACTAAATGCAATCATCCACTACATAAAATACTCATATAGCAATCTCCACCCACCAGGCTCTAACTGTATGTTATGTCTTTGTAAGACTTATGCAAACCCTGACAGATTTGTTAAAACAGTATTTGGATGCAGAAGGATTTTCAGGGTTTTATGGTTCAGGGTACAATAGGAATTCTCACATAGAGAATAATTCGGTACAGGTTACAATAGTCAATAGGTTTTATCTTCTAATTTATAAGAGTGAAGCCTGTGTGTGCTTGTGTTCCATTTCTTTACAACCACCACAAAGCAGCTCAAGATGTCTCCCCACCTCAATCTGGTTCGAGCAGCAACACCAGTGATTGATTTTCAAGAGTGTTTAGTGCTGTTGTGTACAAAAGGAAACTTCTATTTAGATTATGTGGAATTTGTTTTGTTTTGTTTTTTTTAATTTAATTCAGTTAAAGTGTCTTTGAAAAAATACATGAAGAAGCTACCAATTACAAGTAAAAGTACAAGCCGAGAAAGAGCTAATATATTTAAAAAGTCCACTGAACATCTATAATAATAGCAATTCATCATGGAAATTATACCTGGGCTTTGAATACACACAAAACCGAATAATTAAGTGCACTATGTTTATGGTGGCGGCACGGTGGCTTAGTGGTTAGCACATTCGCCTCTCAGCGCTAGGGATTCCCGGTTCGAATCCCCATCTGGGTGGAGTTTCCATGTTCTCCCCGTGTCTGCGTGGGTTTCCTCCGGGTTCTCCGGTTTCCTCCCACAGTCCAAAAACATGGATCAAGTTAATTGAATTCTCAAAATTGCCCAATTTAGAGTGTGTATGTGTTAGTGAGTGTGTGCCCAGCGATGGATTGGCGCCCTGTCCTGGGTCTATCTGCCCAGCGCCCGAGACGTTCTCCCCTGGATGGGCATGGGGAACCCCACCGCGACCCTAATAGAGGATAAGCGGAAGATAATGAATGAATGAATGAATGAATGTTTATGGTGTGGTACCTCAGTGTTGAAGGGTTTAAGCCCCTAAAAGTCTCCCAAAAGTTGTCAAATTAACCCTTGGGCAAGACCCTTAACCCTCATTCCGTTAGGGGTGCTGTATCATGGTGGACCCTGTGCTCTGACCCCAACTATCAAATTGCGATACTTTTTAATTGCTTTGAATTAAAGAATCTGCAAAGTGACATATTTCATTTTTTAATGTTTAGCGTCTATGCTTGTAGCCATGTACCACCGCAGCAGTTTTTGTTACACACAGATAAATTAGTCCACATTTCTGTACAGTGAATCACATAAACGCACACTGGTGAATTGAGAACATTGACCACAAGCGTATGACTACCCTATTAATTTAGGTTGTCCTTTTTGACCACTTACTGCTCAGACGTGTACTCGAATGATTTAAACGTTATATTCCGTTGGTAAAAACATCTGATTTTGAGCGTTTTGAGTTACTTTGTTAATGACTGTTAAAAGTGTGGGGCGAGAACATGGAGACTCCACCCAGATGGGGATTCGAACCGGGAATCCCTAGCGCTGAGAGGCGAACGTGCTAACCACTATGCCACCGTGCCGCCATCAAATATAATGTTATGATAAAAAAAAATTTAAATAAAAATTGAATCTGCACATTATAATCACAAACTATTAAACGTTTATAAGATAAAAACAAAACACTTTCAAATATCAAAAGTACCAATAATTTATATTGCATTTACATTACGGTCTTACTGCACTTAATACTACAGTCAGGCACTAGATGGCGACTGTAAGATGTTAATTTATACTTTGGACATAAGCCTCGGTAATCACTTTGTTCTCGTTTTCCCACAGAATGCCAAACAGAAGAGCTCATAGCACAGAATACGCCATGTGTAACACAGATGTGAGAGCACACACACACACGCTTGTTTAGAGTGTAGAGAAATATTTATCTATTTACTGACGAATGGCTGTCCCAAATCTCTAACTATATAATCATAACTAGTGAATAGTATACTATAGTTTATTAAAATAAAAAGACTTCTTTACAATTTAGCTTCGTCCTAACTCACACGCTGTTTCAAAGCAAACTAAAAAAAAGTGTTACTGGAATTGCTTTTCAGTGGTCTGACTGCAAAATGTAAACACAAGCCTTTCAGCTTTTCAGACGATCAAAGTTGAAAAGTAGCTGCCTATTAGTTGACACCTTTACTATTTTGGGTAAAAATAGTGATTTTTAACTTTTTTTTTTTTTTTTTTTTTTGATGTCTTACAATAAAAAACGTGTAGTCGTCACTTTTCATATGCCTCACAGTTCCACAAACCTTTTCCACTTCTCTTTATGCCTCTCAATATATGCCCCCATCCCTTGTAGAGGATTAAGCGGAAGACAAATAAAAGAAATGAGCACAGATTCGAGAAAATATTCCAAAAATAATGGTTCACTCTAGTGAACACTTTAGTGAGGTATTGATGGAATGTGTGAATGCACCCTTGTTTTTCTCCTCCCCTCTCAGTGCCCCTCACATAGTTTGCAAATTACTTACAGGACTGATTTGTGTCGAACTCTCAAAATCCCACTCACAGTTTCTCACGGTTCTCATTTACCTCTGTCGGTAACATAGCCCAATAATTTACCCTCCAAGTGTAAATATGTCATTGATAAAAGAACTTTAGATTAGTCATGATGTTATTGTTTCATTAAATGAGCAATGTATTAATGGTTGTAGGACTATTGCTTAGATTTGGAACATTGGTTGTGAAGATATTGTCTGATATGATGTAATAGAAGCTATTGCTGTTGTTTTTTTGGAGGTTATAGTTATAGCTTTATATCAGTCAAAAATGTAATTGTTGTTGTTGTTGTATGGTTGAACAGCCTCAGTGTACCAAAAGTTCTCTAATAGCATCCTCAAATCAGCTATACTAAGGAATAAAGACAATTGTATTTATTTTGCTTTATCACAGTCAGGGTTGTTTTAGGTTTGGCGGCCTAATCTTGAAACCGACACATTTACTAAAGGGGGAATTTTAGTATCTCTAGTAATAGAGAATGTTTTTGGAGAGTAAACCTGGGCTCCTGTAAGAAAGTACATAGTACATAGTACATAGTACATAGTTTCTCCACAGACAAGCTGACAACATCCTAACAAACTGATGACTGTTTTGCTGTAATATGAGTGGACCATCCAAAGTATCCCAGTCTTTAATAGTTATGTCACCATGTTTATTCAATTTTTTTTTCTTGTGATACCAAAGAAAAAATGACCATAACTAGTTTAAAAACTGTTTTTATCTTTGCATGCCAATGTTAGCTAATGACTGTTTACTTAAATTGTAGCATTCAACTAAAGATCTAAAAAAAAAAAGAACAAGTGACTTTTTGTTTACATTTCAGGGTTAAACATGAACTTTAGAACCTTCGTATTGTGCTACATTAAACAGAACAGAATCTTCACTTACATTTCTGCTAGTATGCTTCTTACAAACTGAATTCATCTCCTGGAGTTCAGGTCCTTTTATGTGTAGCTTGACATTTTACCATATATTATGACCTGGTGTGAAGCTGCAATGAGGCCAGAAAAAAACCATGCTAACATGTGCTTGTGACATGTGCTGTGAGCTACCTTTAGTCATTTCAGCACTAATCCCTTTATAAGCACAAAGTTTGACTCCAGATGTTTTAAAGTGTTCTCTTTTTGGCTGCATTGGGAATTACCCCCCCCCCACCCCCCAGCATTCCAAAGAACTAACAATAATTCAGTAGGGGATCATGGGTAATAAAGCTGAGAATGAGCTTTCAGCCAAGCTTCTAGGTCAGGCAAGGAAATGTATTATTAGAAAAGACTTTTTTCACATGCAAATGGGAATTCAAAGTGCATCACACAAGCAGAAGAGGAAATCAGTTTTTAATACATTTTTTAATTTAAAAATCATTATACAGTGCAAGATAAATTTAGATGTTATATATGCACTCACTGTGGCACGGTGGCTTAGTGGTTAGCACGTTCGCCTCTCAGCACTAGAAATTCCCTGTTCGAATCCCAATCTGGGTGGAGTTTCCATGTTCTCCCCGTGTCTGCGTGGGTTTCCTCCGGTTTCCTCCCACAGTCCAAAAACATGGATCAAGTCAATTGAATTCTCCAAATTGCCCCATATAGAGTGTGTCTGTGTAAGTGAGTGTGTGCCCAGCGATGGATTGGTGCCCTGTCCTGGGTCTATCTGCCCAGCGCCCGAGATGTTCTCCCCTGGATGGGCATGGGGAACCCCACCGCGACCCTAATAGAGGATAAAGCGGGAGATAATGGATGGATATACACTCACTTGTTTCCACTCTCATTGTTAATTTCATCATGTCTGCAATGAGTAATACAGTCATTCTGTTTCTCTGCATCTCTGCATACCTTTTTTGTATGCTGTTCTTTGTTCTCTAATAGGAAAGATCCCCACAGAGCAGGTATAATTTGGGCTGTGGATGATGTGCTAGTGGAATGTTAGTGTGTTTTGTATTGGTATGATTGGATCAGGCCTAGTATCACTGCTGGAATTTTTTGATCCCTTTGCTGTAAATCTGTTTAAAACATCTACTTCATTGCTCCACTTTGTAGAGACAGTAGCTCATTTGTTACTGCATAGTCCATGTTAGTCAGTCCAGCAGTGTCACTGAGGTGTTTAAAATCGCAATACTGCTGCATTTGATCCACTCATAACAACACCACGTCAAAGTCAATACAGTTTTGAAAATCATCCACCAACCAAATAATACCTGTTTTGTTCTGTGTGATTATTTCAAACATAGTTAAGAAGATTCAAAAGTATACAGAGAAACCAACATAATTGTACGATAATTCAGTGGAGCTACGTGTCAGTTGGAACTCCTGAAATGTTCAGTGAGTGTGTAACATGAATTTGTATTTAATACATTTGCTGGATGAGTGTGGAAAGGTGGCTTAGTGGTTAGCACGTTCGTTTCTCAGCGCTAGGGATTCCCGATTCGAATCACAATCTGAGTGGAGTTTCCATGTTCTCCCCGTGTCTGCGTGGGTTTCCTCCAGGTTCTCTGGTTTCCTCCCACAATCCAAAAACATGGATCAAGTCAGTTGAATTCTCCAAATTGCCCCATATAGAGTGTGTCTGTGTGAGGGAGTGTGTGCTCAGCGATAGATTGTCGCCCTGTCCTGGGTGTATCTGCCCAGCGAACGAGATGTTCTCCCCTGGATGGGCATGGGGAACCCCCCCGCGACCCTAATAGAGGATAAAGTGGAAGATAAGAATGGATGGATGGAGTGTGGAAAGTTAATACGAAAAACAAGGGTATATTAAAAAAAACTTACTTAAAGTAAGGCTTTTTCAGATTTTTAAATCACTATCAAATAATTATTTATAGTAATGATAATTACTATAATTACATGATAATTATGATTTAAATGTGCAATATTATACTATCACCTGACCCACAGTGCAATATATTTAAAAATTTTTGTTTAATATATATAAAATACTACTGACCCTTTTGGAACCCAATAGTTTACCTTTGCATATTCAGAACATTTTTTTACATAAGTAAACTGTTAGCAATTTCACACTAGATTTAACTTGTTAGAGTAAAAATGTAAAGATGAAGATAAATTCTGTTCGATAACTTTATTTGATATTTAGACTGAACCTGTAAACAGATTCAGTTAGACATATAATGAAACTGATACATGACCGTCTGGAACAACCTCATCCACTGCTTCCTGTAATTGTAAATGAGGACAGATGTGTCCAAGCATTAGCAGTGTCAGTTCACCATGTGCTAGTATGAATGCTGGTGTATGTGTTTTTCAAGTATTCATGTCCAGTATTGAGCTAAGGTCAGTGGAATGTTTCCTTTTTGGTGCCATGTGTGGAAGGAGCTCAGCCTTTTAGAAACGTCTGAGAATGCAGTGTTACTGTAAATGCTATTAGAATTGCCCATGTTAAACACAATTTAAAGTTCACATGCATACAAAATAATTAAAAACTGATCAGCACTTCTGCTTTTTATATTTTCATTAAGTGTTGCTGCTTACACTGAGTAATGATTAATGACATAATTGAGTAAGAATTAAGATTTTATATACACTTGATGAAAATGTACTAAACACATAATAAAAAAGAGAAACCAATTGTAGTGTAAATTATCACCATTTTTCAGATGAATTGAATAATTTCCCACAATATTTCTAGAAAAGCAAAGGGGTGTCTAATGTAAAAATAAAGTGAATACTATGTTTTTGCAACAGTAAAATAGAATATTGCAAAACGTGAACATCAATAGCCATAAAATCTAAAAAAAAAAAGTAAAATTGGAAATGATAATTTATGTATAATTATATGTAATAACAACAATGTACACTGTTATAGTTGTTAAAGCTAGTTTAAAGGGCACTATATACAGTTATAACGAGAACACAAGATTAGTCTTAAGGGTAGTGCTCTGGTTGTTGCAAGGGGAAAAAAGGAAAAAAACTTTTGTTAAGAATTATTTTTAGATTTTCAACTTTTTTTATACAGTTTTAGGTTGAATATTTGATCACTAAACATTAATTTACAGAAAGCCATAAATGAAGTTTAGAGCAAAAATTACTTATTGCAGAGCTCATAATAGCTCATAACATACGTCTGAAATGTGACCCAATTGTATACTGCTTTAAGTAAATCATTGATAGCAAAAGTTTTAGAAGTTTGATTTAATCTTGATACTTACTTACTGTAAGATAAATACTTAATGTTTATTATTATATTTGGGAAAATTACTTTTCTGTACAATATTGTTTTTCTGATTATGGAATTGAAGGTAGTAAAACGTGCAGAATTACCAGTGATGCATGGAACCATGACCTCACTTTCATTTACCGCCTTCCATGACTGTCCCACTACTGCTGCTACTACTACTACTCAATGACGCAAGTATGCAGTTATGTTCCAACATCTGGTACAAGTATCAGATTTACAAAGTCAGATAGATTCAACCTGCAATACATTCACTGTGAGACATGTTCCCTTTTTTAGACATCGTTGAGCTCATTTTCTCCAGTGTGCATTACACAATACAACACAGAAGCATGCATTGTCCATTCTATTAATAAATGCTTCAAAGAAGTTTTAACAAGTGAATGCAGAATAGGAATAAAAGATATAGTGGGTAAAGAAAAGACTAAATATTGGTAACAACAATTGCAATGGCTATACTAAGATCTTAACAAAGCTATTACTGTTCCTCGACCCTTAAGACAGATTAAAAAATAACTATTAAGATATAAAAGTTAACGATGTTAAAAGTTTCCAGTTTGGGCATTTTAATATTTGGGATCATTAGGTCACTGATACCTGAAACCTCATTAAATGTTGTTTGGGAAAAATGTTGTTACTGTTTAGTGTAACATTAATGCTGAAGTGAATCAAAATAAGATGTTAGAATTAAGTAAATCAGAATGATTCTGCAATTTAATTATGTTTCTGTAAATAAAAAAAATGTTAGGTGCCCTTGTAATCCAGGAAATATGGGAGATGCGGTGACATCTAAAACACTGTTTTCAACACCACAAATTGTTTCTTCACTGAAGAAATGTTTTACTTATCCAGAACCCACATCAGTTAGTAAAGTTGTCCAATGTTCCTTTTCATGTAAATCTTTATGACATTTGTCTGGGTTTCATATGTTAATTGTGGTCCCGACATACTTAAAGAGATTTTTGCTAATTAAAAAGGTTGCAATTATGGAATAGGGTTGGAGTTCTGCTATGTTCTGCTTTTTCCATGAGTAACTTTGTGCCAAAATCTTCATTTTTTATTTTGCTGCAAAAAAGGATCTCCTTTTTCCATTTGTCTATTGGTTAAGCATTACCGTCAGTGTGTCATCAATGCATTTGTTATAACTTTGTTCCTTATATTCTCAGTGGGGGATTTATGGAAATTATTATATTAGACAAATAAAGGCCAACATTAGCAAATGAGAAATTTTATTATTATATATTATAAAAACTAATTGGATATTTTTACATCAGGAAAAAAAGCATTTGTGTTTGTAAGTTCAAACTCTTTTAATCACTCTTTAAATCTTAAAAAAAAAAAAAAAAAAAAAAAAACTTTTGAAGTGGATGATAACGCTGATACTCAGCAGTACTGAATAATTTGAACAGTAAATATTATAACCAATATGTATGTAGACTTTGTGCTTTGGCTTCTAAGTTTATATTTGTACATCATTATCTTTCTATTTAAGGAAAATGAAACAGAATATCAGATTAATGTGAATAGAAGCTGTTAAGTTCCTCAATTAAGTAACTACTGAAATTCCTCAAAAGTTTTCCGGCTAAACAGCTGACAGACAGATTTCTAAACAACTAAACACATTATTAGAAAACAGGATTATTGAGACAGACTGAGAATAACTTTGTTAGATACAATCCTATTAGGTCTTCAATTATGAATCACATTAAGCGTTTGCTGATGAAGTTGAATTAGAATTTAAATAGCTAAATATTGTCCAAAGTAGGTGAACAAACAAACAAACAAATGTAATACATACATTTAAAAGCTGTGGTTAAATGATACCATTAATGACATCTGTGGAATAATGTGCTGTTATTGAACAGAATAGATGTAAACAGAGTGTCAATCCTCACTCATTTAGAGTTTATTGCTGTAGACATCAGGATTTATGAGGAGTGCCACTGTTTTTTATGTTATAGCACTAACTAAATACATAACTTCATTATTAAATAAAAGTAACTTCATTACTAAATATTATCAAACAAATTCCTTTTATAAATTGTGGGTTGTTGACTTAAATATGATTTAAGCTACACATTTCATCATAAAAAGTGCAGCATTGATACATATAATGCTTCACACATCTGGAAATGATAATGTGGGGGAAGTTCATTTATTTATTATTTTTGTAATACCAAAATTAAGTTATTGTTTTGTGTTTCATATGGTTAAAATTGCTAAAGGTAAAAAAAATTGTTGCAATTTTTATTTAATTCTGCTTGTGCTGAACCTGATTTTGTGTTTTGTGCTTCCACATCATAGCAAAATGGTCCAGGTTTCAATTCCTTGTGATGTGAAAACAGTCTTTTTAGTGTGAGGTGATATTTTTTCCACATCTAATTATGCTTATAGGTAAACTGTTGTAAACCATAGCCTTTGAGGTGCATATATCAGTGTACATATCTCTGCACTTACAGTGCCGGTCTCATGACTGGGTAAATTGGAGGGTTGTATCAGGAAGGGCATCCGTGCAAAGTTTATGTCAAATACATGGATTTTCTCCGCTGTGGACACCCCTTAAAAGAACAACCTGAAAAACAAGACAATTTCAGCATTAATTACTAATAATTACATTATTTATTAGTATTATAATTTGGTGTAACTAAATCTAAAATATTACCTATATAAAAAATTACTTTTTCTTACTTCATACTGCATTGGTTTTACCCACAGATACCAGTATTACACAAGCAGATTAGATATTATTGGCACTCATGATAAAGATGACGAAAAACAGATCTCTGAACATTCCAGAATGAGGGAGTAGTACAGTCTAAATCTAAAATACAAAAAATAGATTTAAACATTTGGTGTTTATGAAGAACTTGCAGAACAATATCATGTGATACGATATAATGATATGTGTGCATTGTTAAATCACTCATCACACATTAGTGTGTTCTTAAATGGAAACTCTAACAGTAGAAATTACAGACCAAAGTGCACAGTAGGCTCCTGTTTTGACTTTTTTAGCCACAGATAAAATTTCTCATACATGCACATCATCAGTTTTATTCTATTTTTAAATTAATTTATTTCTAACGTCTTTCTCTGTAACTGTCTATTTACTAAAACGTTATTAAAGTGTAAGAACCTTTAAACACAGTAGATGTGTGTTTACAGCTAACAGTTACTTTGAAGATTTTCTCCTCAAACTGTTGCATGAGCCAATAAACAATGCCCTTAATAATACCCTCTTCTTCAGGGGATAGTCGTGGTATATTGCACTTGTATGTAATAAAAAATACTTAAATGAATGAAGCCATGGAATCAGTGTAGATTTATAGTCAGGCATACTTTACATAACATAAACCTATACAATGTCTATTGCTGTTTACTCATGTACATTCAGGCATGTGCATTTTAATTCAACATTAGCATTTGGTCATTATTTTATGGCACCAGTTGTTTCTTTTTTTAGTCAGAGTCAAGCATCAAGCATTGTGTTTAGCTATAGTCTCTAGAGAGCAGTAATGCACTTACTGCAAAATAATATTTGCCATTGGCGCCAATCCATCACTGGGCACACACTCACGCACACATGCACACTCTATATGGGGCAATTTGGAGAATTCAGTTGACTTGATCCATGTTTTTGGACTGTGGGAGGAAACCGGAGAACCCAGAGGAAACCCACGCAGACACGGGGAGAACATGGAAACTCCACCCAGATGGGGATTCGAACCGGGAATCCCTAGTGCTGAGAGGCAACGTGCTAACCACTAAGCCACCGTGCCCCTATAACGTTTATACAATAAATTATTACAAGTATTAGGTCACATGATCGGTGTAAGAGTTGTCGATTTAAGTGCTATGTAACGGTGTTAGTCACCAGGGAAAAGGAGCGCATTCACATTCCGGATGTCTTTATATGGTCATGTCGCAGTTGAGGAACGCTCATGGTTTTTGGAAATACAACCCATTCCCCACATATGGACAGACAATGGGCGTGACTTTGTGTTACCCCGGGTTTATATAAGAGCGCAGCTGGCACGATTCAGTCTGAATTTAGTTCAAATACGGAATTTTAGATCTTTTTAATTTAACCAGTGACTCCACATCTGTCTTCCATAATGAACACGGTTTTCATCTTGTGTTCCTTGCTGCTCTGCACATTTGCTTCCGGTAAGAATTTTTATGACGTATATTTACTTTACCTTTACATTTATCTAAAGCCACTTATAAAGAAACCTTTAGAATTTCACAATCTGATATCTCCAATAAAACCTCACTTGAATCTTACCTTCTTAGTGTTCCGTACAGCAGATGTTTAACTTTGACCTGTTTTTGTGATTTTTACAGTCAGTCTAATAAAACTATACACTTTATATTGTTCTTTAATCATCTGCATTAACATTCCATATCAACTATATTGTTTAGTACTTTATAAAATGATATACATGTATAATGTAGGTCTCCTTTCTCCTACAACTTTTATCACTATGAATTCAGTGTAGAGAGAAAAAGATGATTTTGTTTTGGGCCTGTTGGCAAAAGATATAAATTTTTTATTAATAACCATTCTGACAAAAATCTAGGTTTCAGCTTCCTTACTTAAAACTGTTCAATGCATGTTATATTGGCAATAGTTTTAGAGTATTCTAAGTATATAGAGTATTTTTACTCTATGGAAGATGTTTTTAAAACCATACTGCCACTCCTTCATGTAAGGAATTGTACATGAAGTGGTGTATTGCACAATGTAATTTGGACCATCAAAGTTATGACGAGAATCTTTTCTAAAAGTCCTAGTTTCAGCCGATTAGGATTAGTGCACTCTACTTAAAACAGCAGTGCTAAAAAGTCAGCTATAACTCTATGAATGTTTTGACCACAGTTATAATTAATTAACTAATTTTAATTTTTATTAATATTAATACCTGTTTTCTTTGGCAGTATTTGGTGTACGCATATTTCCTCGAGCTCAAGACGTGACATGGTCATCTTACAACTTTAAAACTGTCCTAAGGTGGAATCCTAAACCCATCAACTACACGTGCACTGTTGAATTTTCCCGGTTTGTACTATCTTCACCTTATTGTTTACTTATAAAAGGTTGCTAGTTTATAAGTCAGTTTGAATTGAGTTTAATTTTGCATATATCATTCATTCATTTCTAAGCTTAAGTAACTTATTGGACACAAAAACATTTAAACATATTCACTTTGGGGATTAGTATCTTTATTTTTCCTGACATGCCTGCTGTATCTTTGAACGGTGGGAAAATAAAAATAGTAGCTTCAACTAATCCACTGTACCTCTTCATTATAAGATTAATATAATCATCAATAAAATAGTTTATATTTGTAATAATATTTAAGTAACATTTTAAAATAAGTAGTTCATTATAAAAAAGACTATTTGATCAGATTTGTTTTTAATATTTAATAAATGAACAAACTATGACCATCAAGTTTCAAATCTGGCTTACATCACTTACAACAAAAAACAAAGCAATTAGATTTTTGCAATAACTGTAATAATTAATAATAAAAGTTTCAGAATAACATGATAAATCGAGTTATAATAATGTTATGTTAATGCTGTCATCTCTTCAGTACTAAACTATGTGTGTGTTTGACTCTCTGTTGGCTAGGGTGGGTAAGGACAGACGGAGGAATCCTCACTGTATCCGGATCTCCCAAACTGAGTGTGATCTAACTTTCGACCTTACTGAGCTTAAAACTGCATACACTGCAAATGTTGTATCTGAAATTACAACTTCTGACCTTGTGGAGCTTCCATCTACCCCCTCTAAAAAATTCTGCCCTTATAATGACAGTAAGTCTGAATTTACTTTCATGTTTTGTTTTCCATTCCTGTCATTTTTTACCCAGTGTAGTTTACATTTCAATGTTGGGTATAATTTACAATATTTGAATGTTACAGCTGCTAGTTTAATAAGGCAAGTTGCTATTATGAGACAACTATCACCATAATGCTGATGATCAACCCACTGATAATGTAATTGTCTAAACTTAAGTTGAATAAATTGTATTCACAATTATAATTATACTAATCATTTTGTTGGACTGGATATTATAAGTTAATATCTATTTTTGATTGTGTTTATGCAGCTGTAATTGGAAGACCACAGTTTCAGATGAAGGTGGATGAGAATAAAATGATAACGTTGCATATGATTGATCAGCTGACAGCACTTTACAAAGATGGACACCACTTAACCATCCGCGATGTATTTCAAAATGACCTGAAGTACAAGATCCAGTACAACAAAGTCGGGAGCACAAGAACGGTGCATATATTTAAACTCTTATAATTTGTATTCATTTTTTTATTTATTACATCTAGGTTATCCTGGTACACCGTTGCTTAAAGGATTGTAAGCTCTTAAAAACCTTTTAGATCTCTGCATAAGTCTGACTTCAAAAGTTCTAAAAGTAGAAAATTTAAAAAACCAACAAATATTGCTCAACCAATTGAATACACACCAAAAACAAGTGTATAACTGTTATTGAGGTCATAATGGAATCCAGAGTTCTTTTTAGTGAGCTGAAGGCCCCTCACGCAATGGCAGATGTTAATGTTAATGATTAAAACCACTGAGTAACAACTGTGTACATGGCAGGGAAACTATTTTTCCCAAAAGGGAATTTCTTTTTATCTGCAGTTCGTTAAAAATTAGACTTTAAAAAAAAAGTTTTTTTTTTTTTTAAAGTTTTTTTGGTTTGAATTGAAGAAATTATGTTGGAAAACTAAATAGCTTTATGCTGTCTATAAAACTGTTTGGAATTTATCTGTTTTTCAAGCATACCAGCATGGCTTGCTAATTATTATTAACCTATTTACATGTTCTCATTATTAACATTTAGAACTTGTGTAAAAATACAAAAAGTAAAAACAGATTACATTTATATAATTGTAAAAATATAATTCAATTCACAAATTCACAAATTAAATTCACAGATCATGCATTTGAAACACAATGTTCCTTATGATGCTAATTTTAGCTGTTTTATTCTAGCTACCTACCCACTTAGTAGTACAAGTACTTTCTTTTATGAGAAAAAGTGGATAGAACTTGCTTGAAAAAAGGATAGCAAGTTTGATTCCAGAGCAAGGCAGAGTTCTTCCCCACGTCTCAGTCTTTTTTACAGTTTGCCTCTGATATAACCAGACTTTAAGATTTTTTAAATTCGGAAATATCAAATATCTAATTTCCCTTTAAATTGGTTGTTTTCTGTGTTTACCCAATGATGGATTGGCAACCTCGTCCGGATGTTTTCTTGACTTTAGACCAGTGAATCCTGGGAGAGGCTCTAGCAACAATCCAAATCGAATTGTTTGCACTATTCAATGGGTTGTTAGATAAAATATTATTATTATTAATGTGTTGTTCTGTATGTGTTTATGTGTATGCAGAAGGAGATGGTGGTGAGTGATAGTCAGGTCGAGATGAAAGACCTGGACAGGGAACATGGTTACTGTTTCAGTGTTGCAGTGTTTATTCCTTCACGTAAATTAAAGAGACTGAGCAGGTGGAGCACTCTGCAGTGTTCACCTGCATACAACAAAAGTCTGATCAATGGTGAGTTTATTTCTTTTTTTTTTTTCTTTCCCTACTTATGAGTAAGGATGATTTTGTTGATTTGAACAAAAGATGAGTTGGTTCTCTCAACCAAGAGCAGGCTTTATTTTTAAATACTGTCTTAAGATGTTTGCTGGTTGTGTAAATGATTCTATTTTTAAAATTGTAATATTACAGCAGAAGTGAACTAAATTATCATTTGTTTTTTTTTATTATTGACTCACTTAAAATGTATCAGACACTGGAAGTCAAAAAGTTTTTTCATGATCTGTTAGCTTTAAGTCCAACGTTTACACAAAGACATGTTGTACCCTTGTACAGTGGAACTAAGACACCCTGGAGTTTTTGAGTCATCAGGCCACTGAGAGCAGAACATTTATATAAGCATTAGAACATTTGTAGATCTCTCATGAGAAACTGTTTAAGAATTTGTAAAACATTCATGTATTTGTTGATCACTCTGCCGACTTCAGGATAAACAAGGAAGTGCAGCTTCCATGCCTTAGTGGTAGCTTTCAAAAGTGCTCAATGAAGATTTGATGACGCCACAGCAGATTTCTATAGGAGTTTTATTGATTAAAAATCACACAAACCTGTTAACAGTTATGGGTCAATAATTATTACACCCATTAAATGTATGTATATATGGTTTTCTATACTAATTATTAAACTTAAGTGTTATTTATACTAAGGGAAGTTGTAGGTAAGTCATTAATATGTTAGGCTGTCAGTATAAAGATTGGGGGTTTTAAATTGCTCTAAAGTCCTCTAAAGCAATATAACAATGTGAATCCTTGAGCAAAGCCCTTAACCCTCATTGCTTCAGGGATTCTGTATCATGGCTGACTCATACTCTGACCATTAAGTTAGGATATTTATGTCAGTTTTATTGTAAGCATCTGGTAAATACAGTACAACACAAATATATCTAAAAGATACATTGGAATATAGATTGTGAGATGTTCAAACAGAACACAGACTTACCAAAATATGAAAGGGAAACAAAGTCCACTAATTCTAATATGCGATAGAATGATCATACGGCAGGTGTATGTATCCTTTGGGAAACACATTCTTAATTAGTTTTCTGTAATACTGTTTAAAAAAAATTGATAGTATGTATTATTATTATTGTAATATTATTGCTGCTCAAATAAATTGCTTCCAAATTAAATAAGCTAAATGTTCATATTTATTGATGATTGATAATGTGTATTGTTTAAATTTTGTAATTATATGTTGTATCTAATTGTAGATATCAAAATCTGATGCTTGTTACTACAGTTGTATTTGGTATATACTTATTTACTGTAGCTACTTTGCATTACATTAGAAATCATACATTTATTTAGAATATTGTTAATTATGGTAGTTTTATCATACTCAAAATGCTATTTTCTGTTGCTAAACAGAGTTTGGACCACTGGTGCTTGGTGTGGGCCTGTTGCTGATTGTGACCCTGATAATCCTGGTGATAATTCTAATAATCTGTTGCTGCCGACACAAACAGAGGCAGATCAGGGAGAAGAGCAAGGTGGTGTCAGATGTGTAGTGGAAGAAGAATTTATCTTTGTTCTGGCATTATTGCACTTTAGTTTCTATGAAACCTGAATATTATAGGGTATGTTAAACATATCCATCATTTCTGTAGCACTAATACTATAATGACTTTCCCTCACTTCATCACTATTTATTATCCATTTTTATCCAGATTAGTTTTTTATTTGTATAATTGTAGAGATGTTTATTATGCATTCTTAGCTTTGTTTCTCTGTTCTTAATGTTGTTTTATTTTTTTGTGAATGTTATCTTTTATTTATTGTGATTGGAGTTGTATATTTTCCAACCATTTTTGATATAAAAATCATACAAAAACATACAACTCTTTATTTTTTACTGCATGATAAGCAAAGACATTTCCCATTTTCCTATTTTTAAAACTAAATTGATTAATATACTGGTAATGCTTTATTTCCACATGGTAAACATGCTCAAACTTTTTATTACCTATATATGAATTTTCTATGATATATACAATTGCATTTAGTTTAAATCAAGTCAAAACAGAATACATTAGTATATTATATAATTAAAATGGGTTTAAGTTTTAATTATGTCAAATGTAAAACAAAAATATCATGAGTGTGCTAACAAGCACAAAGCAAAATGCATACATTCATGTTTTGACCTAATTTGATAAAGGACCTGTAATTGCCCTCACAAAGCTTTAACCTCTGGGCCCAAAAAACACCTTCAGACAAACAGGTTTATTCATTTTGAGTCTTAAATACTATAACCTGATTTTCAATGTCACCCTCCAAAATATTGTAGAAAAGCTTTTCAGAAGAGTGTTGAGTCTCGGCTGATTTTGTAAGGTAAAACAATATTAGGGGTAGAGGTGACACAATAGCAACTTGGGTTTAATTCCCAGACAGAGCTGTTGTGTTCTTTTTTTATGTGTTATTCTTGTTCTTGTGTCCTTGTGCTTTTTCCCCAGACATACTAACAGATGAAATGATACAAAATTGTTACAGGTGTCAGTTAGTATGTGAGTAAATTTTCCAGGGCATTTCTCTGACCTCCACCCTGTAGGTACAAGGATAGGCTCCAGCACCCCTGACTCCAACCCTGACATCAGGCTTCATAGATAAATAAATAGTTGAATGGAAGTTGGTAGGTTAAATGTTCATAAGAGATGGATTTTTTTTATAAGAGGTTAGTTGGTTTATTCACTGATTTGCATTTATAGTGTAAACATGTCCCAAAAATATTCATATTTGAATCTTTCCATTCAAACTCCTATACTGATTCTACGCTTCGATAAAACTGACTTAAACAAGATGAGATCAATGGTAGCAGTGAGCGAACACGCTACATTGTAACAGAACAATCCAAATGCATAAATACTGTCAACAATGTGTCCCTACATTACAGCAATATGTTACAAACAGTAATTAATATGAGAACTTCATTTTTGTTCAAACCTCCGGCTCACTTGGATACTGCTTTATCTGTTTTAGCAGAGAAATTAACATAAAGTGTAGTATGTACATGCACAGTGCTATGTCTTATGACCCAAACTCCACCGTATCTTCAGTAATGCGCTTGAACTCATAGTTTCCTCTGCCATCCATGTGAAGATAAAACTGTGTAAACACACATGAATTATATTAAACATTTTAGGGGTTTCAATTCCTTCACACTATTTTAATCATTTTGGATATTGAATTAGGACATTGCCCAAAGAACTAATCCTCCAGTGATTGACAGGAGAAAAGTGGCCTTTCCCACTCAATGCCAAGAACTCTTAAACTGTGTAATTCTTTCCCTAATTCTTTTGCACAATGTGCTTTCTCATTTTTTTTGGGCCTTTGCCCATTTGGTACTTTTGTCCTCACAGAGGATTTGCATTCGATATTTACCTCATGATGTTTCCATAATGATTTTCTGTGCGATACAGTGAACAGTGTGATGCCGACCTGAAACAAATATTAAGACTGATTATTAACATTAATACACACATACAAAATTAACATATATTTGTTTTGTATGTTTTAATGCTTAATAATGTATTTATTAATGTCAGCTCCAACTATAATTAGACAATTCCCCCAAATCAATAAAATTCAACCTTACTACAAGTTAATTTTCTACAGACAGATTATATTTATGAGGACCTTAAGTCTGATTTAGTTGCAGTATCACTGTGAATTGCATTGAATTATATCATAATTGTCGGAAAGACTACAAAAGTAATCTTTGATGGTTCTCACTTTATCATCTATCTGCAGGTTTGTTATTTAGAAAATCTTCTGAACTTCAGCACCAGAGTTTAAAAAAAAGTTGGTAGAAATTAGGAATGCTCCTCTTTCCGAATTAGAATTTTTTTGTTGTTGTTGTATTCAGTGTGCTTAAAAGCTTTGCTGACACAAATCCAGCTACATCAGTGGCTACATCTTGAAATGTTTATTTAAGGGAGTTAACCCAGTTATAGAATTCCACTTGAATGTTTTTGGTATCAGCTACATTTTTCATGGGGTTAATCAGGTATAAGTACAACTTGCAATTACTTTTAAGTGATCTTTACCTTTTGAAATGAATCTCATACTTTTTGTAATTATGAGTTACTAATGTGTGTATGTACATGTATATATATATATATGTGTGTGTGTGTGTGTGTGTGTGTGTGTGTGTGTGTGTGTATTGTTGTGTTTATTTGTTACCTTTCGGCAGTGGCTGTAAATGAAATCTTCAACATCCACACTGACGGCACTTGTGCATTCGTCCAAAATAGCAAATTGAGGCTTGTGGTAGAAGAGACGCGCCATCTACAGAAAGATTTAAGTTTTAAGACAATTAAAACTTGGGAAAAATTGAGGTTGGACCTATTTCTTACAGCTTGTCTTAAATTATTTTACTTTACAAGCTTACTCTAAATGAACTCCAGTACGCTGCATGAAGCTAAGTAAATATAAATAATGAAAGACTTAATAAAAAACGAAAATGCTGCGATACCATAACTCTATAGAAATGTTTTTTCTATACTTTTTATTCTTAAACTTTTTAGAATAGGTTTTTTGAGAACATTAGTATGCTTATGATGTATTTAATAGTAGATTATTTAAAAGATCTTACAGCCATTCTCTGTTTCTCTCCTCCACTTAGAACATCCATCCAGTCCTGTTCACTCTCCCATCCACCCTCTCTCTCCAGGATGTGTCCTAACTGAACCTGATCGAGGTAATCCTTCAGCACCTGCACAGGCACAGTCTTCATGAATACAAACATCATCCTCAAATTACAGTATTCTTAATGAAGCTTTCTCATCATTAAAAAATACAAAACTATTATTTATGAATTTCGTTTGCTGATGTCTTGCTCCCGTTACTATTTTTAGTGGGAATTATGTAGCTATTTTATACATTATCACCTGTTTTTTCTGGCTTTATACATAGTACAGAATATTTGTAGAAGAATGGAACATTCGAGGTCTGTGCCACAGGAAATTCATGCAGCCTGGAAATAAAGTATTAACATCCATCCATCCATTATCTTCCGGTTTATCCTATATTAAGGTCGCGGGGGGGTTCGCCATGCCCATCCAGGGGAGAACATTTCGGGCGCTGGGCAGATACACCCAGGACAGGGAGCCAATCTATCGCTGGGCACACACTTACTCACACAGACACACTCTATATGGGGCAATTGGGAGAACTCAATTGACTTGATCCATGTTTTTGGACTGTGGGAGGAAACAGGAGAACCCGGAGGAAACTCACGCGGACATGGGAAGAACATGGAAACTCCACCCAGATGGGGATTCGAACCGGGAATCCCTAGCACTGAGAGGCGAATCGTGCTAACCACTAGTAATAACATTCATTCATTCATTATCTCCCGCTTTGTCCTCTATTAGGTTTGCGGTGGGGTTCCCCATGCCCATCCGGGGAGTACATTTCGGGCGCTGGGCAGATACCCGGAGTAAACTGGGCAGAGAACCCGGAGGAAACCCACACGGACACAGGGAGAACATGGAAACTCCACCCACCTAGCACTGAAAGGCTAATCATGCTAACCACTAGTATTAACATGATTTATTTAATTTAAACAATATTTTTGACATCCATGGCTATAGTTTTTGGCTACTTCGTACAACACGGCAGAGTAACGATGTGCTTTCACATGGTAATTAGGCTTAGATGCTTCCGCGATTTGCTACATGTGCAGATGCATCTGAAACCAATTTTTGGTTCCAGAGCTGAATGAATAAAAGTCTCAAAGATCCTACTACTAGAGCTGAGACATTCCACTTATTCAGAGGGGCACACAACTCTCACACAGCAGCACTTGGCTACCATTGCTGTGTACTATGCTGGCTACGTTTTCGGGGGCCATCTCTATTCCAACCGTGCAATGCTCACTTCCCACTTATGAAAGAACGTTCTCGCAGCTAGGAAAGGTCAAGGGCACGGTTAGTGCAGCACTGCAATGACAGGCTCAGTACATGCCTTTTACCCCTATGTTTATTCAAATACACTTTTTATGCCCGTATACAACCAGCATGCTGCTCGTAAAATATTAGATAATTCTTAGTTTTCTTATCGGTAAGCATAAGAAACACCATCATACCTGATCTGAGATTTCTTTTCTGCACTGATCCTCATAAGTATCAGGGTAAATCACCTGATCTCTGAGTGTACCCAGAGTCATGTATGGCCTCTACACACACAGACACATATACATTTAAGCACAGTAAGTTTAATACATTGTGATGTATTCTTAAGCCAAATTAAAATGTACATGTAGTTCTGTACCTGAGGAACATAAAACAGTTTTCCTCGCTCTGGTTTAGTGAGACATCCTCCAAATAGAGGCCACAACTAAAACACACATTTTTAAATATTTAAATACTTCATGCATTATATGAATTAATTTGGGTTTGTTGTGCTTGTATCTGTGTATTGTAACCTTACTTCTCCTAGCACTCTGAATAAAGAACTCTTTCCACAGCCATTTGGTCCACAGACCAGCACATTGGTGCCTGACAAAACCTGCACAATAAACAATAATGGACAAGGTGATTTAGCCACATATACTCAGTTATACTTAGTATACACAAGCATTTTTTTCTGCACAGATTCACCTGTACAACATACATCATAACATCATGGTCAGCAGTATGTTAGTTATGCAGTAGCATTAGCGTAAATTGAACGTTTTCAATATAACTCTTATTAGCATTATAAAACAACATTTAAAGAATTCAATGATGTTCAGGATTAAAATATGAACAGAAGAAAATATATAAGGTTCTAAACATTGATTCTTTACTTCAAAATCCCATTAATTAATCCTATTGAAAATTGCAATAAAAAAGACCCATAGTGCCAAAAATCTGCATAATGAGGACTGTTTAATAGTAATTTAATAGTCCCATAACTTTTTGATAGTAGTTAACTCTATATATGGTACATGTAAAAACATGTTTATTTGTGTTATTCATAGTTATAATAAAAACATTTATTATTTTGTTTAGGTAACACTAATAATGCAACAGTTGGACTGGATGGACTGGAGTTATTTAAGTATAACTTTATCAAGAAGATAAAAATACAGAACATCCGATTCTGTACATTAATGTAAAACACTAACCTCAAAGGATAAATCCTGGATAAGAACATCTCCATTAGGGGTTAATAGAGGAACGTGATCAAACCTACAGTTGCAATGATAATCATTTATACAAAATACATTAATAATAATAATAATAATAATAATAATAATAATAATAATAGTTTGATCACACACATCATATAAGGACACATCTGAGACCAATGTCTGTCTGCATTATTTTAGATCTGTAGTGTCTACATAATGCTTTTTTTGGACACATAAAAAGAAAGCACAGATGCGAGGGTGAATTTACTTGATTATGTTATTTGCAGTTACAATCTCTCTGCTGCCAGGAACTAGGTCTGTTTTCTCCCCTGAATCAGAATCTAAAAAAAAATATGATGATGAACAAACAGTCATCAAATCTTTTGATATACGTTATTGTAAAAACTGTAAATTGTAAAGTCTTTAGTAAACAAGATGTATGTGAAAGGAGTTACAGACCTGTTCCTCTCTGTGAGATCATGGTACGCTCATATCTACCAGAGTTTAAATCCTGAAGTACCTCCTGTATCTCAGTGATGCGCACTGTGAAACTACTCACAGAAACACCCCAGCACAGTTACTATACATATAATAGTAAAGAATGTATTATACTGTATTTACAGTATCAATAGTCCTCACCCTGAAAGTCGACTCATTTCTCTGCCTGCCAAAACGATACGACCCAACGCCTGAGACATGCTGAGTAACATTCGACCTGTCTGATAATATTCCTACTTACACATTTATACATACACACACACACACACACACACACACACACACACACACACAGAACGTTTTAAAAAATGTTTACTTAAAAAAATTGCTATTAAAATAATAAATATTTTAGGCCTATCTCTACTATGCATGATTTATGGACCAGATCTGTCTTTTGAATATGTAGGAAACATCATATGGTGGCATTTGACACCAATGACTATGGTCAAATGACTTCTATAAAGCAGGAAAGGTAAAAAATCCACTTTTAATTTCTTTGACAATTGAGTAATTTCTTTTAATTTAAGGTCTAGTTAAAAAATCAGATTATCACAATAATGATAACACTATGAAAAATAGAATGATTAACACAATCAGGCCATCATGATTATTATTATTCCACTTTAAAATGCAATGTGAAAAAATTGAAAACAGTTAAACCCGATATTTTGTAAGGTCTGACCTCAAGTCTCTGTGCATAAGAAGTGTTTACGTAATGTGTGTTGCTCATATCTAAAAACGGCCGGCTGATGACGAGGTATCCAACCACAAATGCAATGTCTGAAAAACACAATAACAAAATACAGTTTTGTATGTCAAAATAAAAAATGGGCGGATAATCTGCACTTTGGTAAAATAGAGTATGACTCCTCTGGCTTCAACTAGTGTTGACTGATTTCTCTAAACACAATACAAAGCACTCAAGTCTAAATAACCAATCAGAGCCAGAAAAAATATCTAATAGAATGACAATCATCAGGTGTACACAGCAGGCAGCTCAGTTTTCACTTGGTCAAACTCAGCCTCTTCTGTGCAAGGCGCGGTGGAGGAAGCAGTCAAGCTTTACTATTTCAGCAGGAAATTGTCAGGCTACATTCTACAAAGTTACAACAGAATTATTTCGCAGACAAGTGTGTGTGTCTGACTGGCCTGCCTGTAGTCCTCAAGTTTATATAATGTGTAAATAGAAAATAAAAGATAATGTAATAATGTGTAAATAAAAGCTCACACTTTGCAACGATGCTGTCAATCACGCCCATCGAGAAACGGAAAAATATGAAGCGTTTTAAATGTTCCATCTGTGTGACAAAATAATTAATCAACTACACAATCATCACTTAGACTAAAAATAATATAGTGAATAAACTGTACCAGCTTGTGGAATATATGGTGAATGATTAACTTCTCTCTTCTACCACCATTATAGAAGGCGATTTCCTCACTGTAACAAATACATGTCATAACATTATTATTTGTGAATTTATAGAATATGTTATGAAACCATTCAAGAAATTAAACCTAGCAGACATGCACATTATTACATCTGCATGCATATGATATTAAATCTTAAATGCTCCATGTTCCTTTACCTGTTAGTAAGAAGACGTGAGTTGGCATGTCTGTATTCTCCCTCATATTTTTGCTCTGTAACCGTCATTTTCACAATTGGTCGTCGTAACATTGTCAGTAACAAACCAGATAGTACAAGGTAACTTAGCAAGGTTGCCGGCCCCTAAACACACACACGCACACACACACACACCAGTGTAAAAAAATGGAAAAATAACAAGATGAAGTAAGATTTTAAAGAACTTGATTACATGCAACACAAACACCTTTCACCCTAATTTATAAGATAAACATAACTGCATTCTGTATACTAAATTTAAAATAAAAAATTTGTTTTTGCTGAATTATATAGCAGTACTGTAGACTATGTTTGCAGTATGACATGAACTTTTTACATGTATGACTGCCAGGGTTCAAACTAAGGTAAAACTATTTCTTAATCTTGACATTAGTTAAATAACAATCCTTGAATCTGACGGGCTGAGCCATTTTTCCAGCCGTGACATTGTTGACAATAATGCATACATCTGACCACTTCATGTTCCAATCAATGCGTGATATGAAATACATTATTTTAAATCTTGCACCATTAATGGGAATATGGATGTCTGGTATCCCATTACTCAGCAATCAATGTTCACTTTAAAAACTGCACTACATCACAATGTGGAAAACATGATTTTTAATAATTTTGTTTTAAATTAACATTATAAATAAAATTTAACTTATAGATTCATTACCATTTAATAAAGCAATAAGGCGTTTGAGGTTGTGCAATATTGTGACTAAATCACAGGACAGACGTTTAACGACACCGTACTCTTATAACTGATTCAATAATGCACCTCTCTAAAGCACCTCTCTTGTGCCTTATTGCTTCATTACATGTCAGAAGTTGAAGTCAAACTCACCAGAATCCCAACACCTGTGGTGAGTTTAAAGAGGTAGATAACGATGTCCAGAAGAGGCTGAAAAACAGAAATTGCCACACAAGATAAAATAACTTTTATTTTGTTTTTTAAGATGTTTATCCTGATTAGATTGGTGAGGGTTCATGGACTCTACCCAGAACTCATAGTCCAAAGCACACAGATAAATACATTCACACATGAGAGAGCAAACCATCAAACCAGAAACCTATAAATAAATGAAGAGAACATGAAACCTCTGAAAAGTTGATCATTATTACCTTGCTAATGTTGGAGTACAGATCCACTACACTGTTACAGAAGCGCTCGACGTCCTGCGTCAGTAACTGATCAGAGTTGCAGATACGATTATCCAAATTATTGATCTTATAATAAGTAAAGCCTCTGTGGGTAAAATTTTTATTTTTTACAGAATGTATTAGATTTGCTTCTCTGCTTTAGCCTCAAACAAAGTTAAAAAGTCTTAAAATTGATAAATGGAAGATAATCTGCCAGCAGGGGCCAGCAGAAAGCGGTAGTACCTGAGGTAGTGGTTGTACAGGTGTTGAGTAAGTTGCACTCGAAAGCAGAGTTTCAGGTTGTTTAATCCCAGCTTCAGAAAATTATTTACAACTGCAATCTGATTACATACAACAAACCAGAAATAAAATAAATATCGGCTTTTTTAAAATTTAATAGATAATACAGCATTTAATAAAATTTAATAAATAATGTCAAACGTTTTAAAAGAATGAAAGACATACGAGTGCAGTACCAGTATTTGACCACATGATGTAGCTAAATTTATTTAAATTCTATATTACTTTTTTTTCCACTTTTTGATTTATTAATTACACACATAGGTAAAAATAAAAATCGACTGCTGTGTAATTGTCCATTAAAATCAATTCAGCTACATCAATAAACAGATAATTGATAATCAATAATACACTTACAAAGGGCATGGCAGCGATAAAGTTGAATAAAAACGTTTTAAAATCTCTAGTTGATCGTCCAATGATTGCACTGCAAACCACACACACACACACACACACACACAATTACAGGAGGGTACATTTGTGTTGAGTATACACAAGACTGGAAAAACTGGCTGAACTGGAGTAAGATGGCGTGTTCAGTCTAACATCCAAACACGTTTCCCCTCTAAGACACATAGTTATATTAAACATAGATTATATTCTATTATTTAGAGAATAAATTAGAGTTTTTGTGATTCATACCTGTTTTTCAATGTATTTTAAATTATATGTTATTCTTAACAATAAAGCTGCAAAGTTTTTCATTTCAGATTTTGCAAAATGACTTCAGGGAACAGTCCAGAATTTAGAAGTAATAAATTCTCTTGAAGTAAACGTATTCTGTAGCTTAGTGATAAGCAAATTTAGCATTGTGTAATAAAGGAATTATGTAATAAATGTGTTATTAATCATGATCATCAATCATTAATGTTAGGTATTAAAGGTATCACTTAACACTGACCTCTCAATCATGGTGCCATTATGAATCATCCACACATCACAGTAGGTTCGAGCCATGAGCATAGCAGCAATGAGCATCAGATAGCCTGACTGAACACATTTAAATCATCACACTTAGATTCTCACTCATCCATCTGTGACTGCACTTCATTCAAATTATTGTTCAGGTGGTCTGTTTTACCTCTTTACATATGACCCGTGGCATCAAGATCTTCAGGACCTTATAGATTCTGGACACAAACAGGTTATCCACACCTGCTTTGACCTCTCCACCATTCTGCTTTAAGAAAAAACACTTTTAACATGAATCATACAAAATACTAATACTGTAATTTGTGTAATTAAAATCGTAAGATAATTACAGTCGGTATGGTCTTGGTTGTCCTGCTGTTTCTGCAGAAATATCACACACGAGAATTTCATAACTTGCATTAAAAATATAAATTTTTAAATGGATTAACGAATATGTTTGTGGAATAGATTCTCACTGGTTGTATGTGATCGTGTTCAGATCATCTATAATCAGTTTTTACTGTTGATCTCTTTTAACCAATAAATAATAATAATAAAAAAAAACTTTCTTACCCATTGTTGGCTTTTGTTAATGCTCGTTTGCGTTTAATCAGAAGAAAAGCAAGTAATGCCAAAGCACCTGTGATGGAAGAATTCCTGACTGCCAGGTACTTACTAAAAGCCGCCATTCTCTCTGTTCTTAATGAGGAAGTACGAACAATAAAAGCGCCTCCATCACTTTTACACAGCCTGGGTATTTAGTCCATCATCCAATTACATTATATTTAATAACACTTAATAATTTGTTGCTATTTCGTATTAAATGTAAATGCACATTCATATTTTAATTTGTTTACTAAAATGTGACTTTTAAATTGGAAAAACCTGTCACGCTGTAATTGCAAAAAGTTGCCAGTAGATAGAGCCAGAGACAAAGCTACAAAGAGTCTGAGAGACCTCTACAAAGAGTTAAACAAAAACAGTGTGTTTACAAAATAACAATTGCAAAATTTATGCAATGTACAAAGATGAAAAATAATAAAGAACAAAACACAAAGACAAAAGACAAAAGTAATAATTTATCAATATTGTTTCACAAACTGTCAGGTTTGCTAAAACACAATATTGAACATATAATACAATAAATTACAGTTATGATACATTTAGACTTTGTATCAATAAGTACTTTAAATTTCAGAATAGAATAGTTACTGTGTAGCTGTGAACAGCTTTAAACCCAGAATATTTAAGTCATAAAACAGTTTTCAAACTATAGAATTTGACTATATAGCATTCTGTATGTCCCATCCTGTATGTAACTTTAATGGAAGCTAATGTATTTGATCGAAATATGCCTTATTTCACATTAAGGTGATTATGTGAACTTAATCTTATTTTTATGTTTATAAAATGTGGATTATTATAGACTGCATAGCAACATTGATATCAACATGCATCATGTATAAAAAGCTAAAGATGATTAAAGATTTAGTATAATTTAACCTTCTTATTTTCTTATTCGCACATGTTTTGTTTTTATTTTAAATGGTTTCCAGTTTTAAGTGGATTCAAAACCTTATTTACTCAAATCAAAGGTTTTAGTGTACCTGTGAAAAATAGTCTTAAATTTAAGTTTAAGATGTTTAAAGGTTAAAGGGCTTGAACTAATACACCAAAATACACTACAACATTTATGTCATAAATGTATAAAGTTTTAGTTAAAGGTGCTGGTCTATCAACAATAATACATTTTATTTATAAAGCATCTTTAAAATCTCAATACCAAAATAAGGATTTTAGTACATGGACAGATGTTCTGACAGATGTCCACAAAAACCCACAGCATCGGTTCCTGTGTGCTGAGCCCCCTCCTGTTTACACTGTTAACATATGACTGCTCGACTATCCATCCGAGCTGTCATATTGTGAAGTTTGTAGACGACCCAGCAGTGGTTAGATGTATCACAGACAGTGATAAGTCCATGTACAGACAGGAGGTGGAACACCTGAAGGGTTGGTGCAGAAAGAACAACCTCTGTATCAACGTTAAAAAGACAAAGGAGATGATTGTGGACTTCAGAAGGGGCAAACACACCCACACCCCATTACACATCGGAGGATCTGCAGTGGAAGTGGTCTCCAGCTACAGGTACTTGTAACAACCTCACCTGGAGCACCAACACTTGCAGCTTGGTCAGGAAGGCACATCAGCGGCACTTCCTCAGACAGCTGAGATGAGCCGGACTCGGGAGCTCAGTTCTCACCTCGTTCTACAGATGTATGGTGGAGAGTGTCTTGTGCTCCAGCATCAACGTGTGGCATGGAAGCTGCTCTGCTGCAGATAGGAAAGCTCTGCAGAGGGTGGTGAAGGCTGCACAGAGGATTATTAGCATCAATCTCCCCACCACCACAGACATCTACACCTCCAGATGCAGGAAACGGGCCTCCTGCACTCACCCAGCACACCCACTTTTTGTTCCACTCCCCTCAGGCAGGAGACTGCGGAGCATTGAGTGCAAAACAAACAGACTAAGGAACAGCTTTATAGCAGAAGCTGTAAGACTCACAAACTCCATCTAACAAGACATTCACACATTTTTATCATCACTCCACCAAAATACCTCATCATCATCTTATCTCACATGTACCGTTATACACTTTTATATGCTGCTATATTTATATTTTATATTCTATGAGCGGCACGGTGGCTTAGTGGTTAGCACATTCGCCTCTCAGCACTGGGGATTCCCGGTTCGAATCCCCATCTGGGTGGAGTTTCCATGTTCTCCCCATGTCCGTGTGGGTTTCCTCATGGTTCTCCGGTTTCCTCCCACAGTCCAAAAACATGTATCAAGTGAATTGAGTTCTCCAAATTGCCCCATATAGAGTGTGTTTGTGTGCATGTCTGTGTGTGTGAGTGTGTGCCCAGCGATAGATTGGCGCACTGTCCTGGGTGTATCTGCCCAGCGCCCGAAAAATTCTCCCCTGGATGGGCATGTGGAACCCCCCCAACGACCCTAATATAGAATTAAGCTGAAGATAAAGGATGAATGAAATGAATAATTTATATCATATTCATATTTATTCTATTCTATACTACCTATATATATATAGTGTGTGTGTATATATATATATATATTCTCAAATTTATTTTTATATGCTGTATATACATATATTTATATATTATATTTATAGTTAAATATTCTATATTTGTAGTGGTATATTATATATTCATAGTGGTATACTATATTTTATTTCACATTTCACATAGCGATATGTGTAATTCTCATTTCTTCTTCAAAATTTAAATTTAAATAACAGGGTAATCGGGGTCCGTGACCCATAATTTCGTTACTATCTCATTTAACAATGTGATATTAATGATAATACAATTTTCTTGAATCTTGAATCTTGAATCAGACACTTACAGTCTGCGTTTGCGAGAGATTGGACGCGGTGTTACTTTCAACCAATTAGAATGCGCTTTTTGTGTCACGTGACGTCAGTAAAAGTTTCTCCGTATAGTATTAGCTTTAGCGTCACTCTCAGTCCTGCTGTGATAGACAGCTCGCAGATCTAATAGCTTTTAAAAAAAAAACATCGCACAGTGGATATATGTTTATCTCCATAATCTGGAGTATAATACTGTTTGGTAAGTCATTCTTTACTGCTTTCAGAACACGTAGTTAATCACTGATTGTCACTTAACTAGTTTTAGGTAATAGTAAAAACCATTAGCTTAGCACAAGCGCCTGCTGACAACTTTGTTAATTCACTTAAGTTAATTGTGTATTGTATTTCATAATACATCATTAATAACGGTGTGCTAAAAGATGGGTTTGGTTATAATGCTGTAATCAATTTGTTCGGTCTGAGTTTAAACTGCCGAAGGTGTGTGCACGCTGCAAGATAACAACCTCACATGGCGACAATAAACTAGACGTTATTCGCCAAAACCTCAGAAGCATATTTGTGTGGATGTGACTAATTATATGGTCGTACTCTGCAGTCTATCCTATTGGCTCCAGTCGTAACTGTTTGTAGGAAAACCTGCAATCGATGGTCCATTACTGAGGTGTCCTTCGGGACGGAGGTCAGGGCTCTGGGAAGTTTTTGCATAACAAACTCCTCAGCCCAATTTTTATCAAGCTTGATTTTTGGACAAGGACACAGGCAATCTAAAACAGAGATATGCTTTCTGTAAAGTCTTTATCCTGAATTAGAAACATAGGGTTTGTTTGGACACATTAATGTTAACTCGAGCCAAACACCTGAAAACATTAGGGGCATCTGTTGTTGTTGCTTGGTGTTTTGTTTTGCTGTGTGTATATGTATATTACAAATAAGGGTGTGTGTGTGTGTGTGTGTGTGTGTGTGTGTGTGTGTGTGTGTGTGTGTGTGTGTGTTCCCTATACAAATCCATGTCACACCACCTCTTCGTGGTACACGCAGCAACTCCAGATTCTGGCCAAGAGTAATTAGTGCCATTGTGCGCAGGGGAAACTTATATTTAACTTATGTTTGGTGTGTTTTTATTATATTTCTCTCAGTTAGTTTAATCAAACCAAGAAGTGACCAATTACACTCAAATTAACATTTATACTATTTGCAGGAAAGGTCATTGCAAGCCCAGGCGAAGAAGGGGCTAGTGTGTATATATTCTTTATACTTCACATTTACTTGCCATTTGATTAGGTACAGTTCATTGTTTCTCCACTTACCACATAGATGGACTTTGTAGTTCTACAATTCCAATCTGTAGTCCATCTGTCTTCACTCTGTTCTCTAATGATCAGGACCTCCACAGAGCATGTATTATTAGGGTGGTGGGTGACGGTACGATGCATGTATGTTTGGATTGGTGTACTGTTCTCACTCCAACAGCACTGCTGTGTCTGAGCTACTCATACCAGCACAACACACTCTAATGCAGTCAGTATCACTGCAGTACTGAGAATAATCCACCATCCTAATACCTTCTCTGTGGGGGTACTGATAATTAGAAAACATATCAGATTCAAACAGACAAATTAGCGTCTTAGTTGTATAACTATTACTACTGAAAAAAACACGGTGAGTTTATAAGCGAAGAGGTGTACCTAATAAAAAGGTTGTTGATTTATATATCAATGTATGTATCAATGCTTGATTATTCAAATTGAGCTCTGGATTATTTTATGTGTTCTTTTAAAATACTCTGCAAATACTTTTTTTGTTTGATTTCTCATATCACTCAGTCCTAATATAAGTAACGTGTGAATGTATTAAATCATATACAAAACTATTTTAGTTTAGTATGAAAATATTTTCTAAATCTGTATCCAGAAATGAGGATAATGATCTGTACACGTGCAGTGCTAAACGTACCCATACACTATCTACACTAAGTCTTTCACACCTCATGTACTCATTCTTCTCAATAATGATGATGGTCACTGATGTTCAACCACAAAGATTACATCTAAAATGTTTTTCATTTTTTACATAACAATAGCACAATGAAATCAGCTACTTCTTTTTTTTTCCTTTTTTTAATAATTAAAAGTTCAAGAAGATGTGACAATTGGGTTATCGGTCTCAATAAGGGATTTTTTGCATTATATCATTTTGTGTAGAAAGTTTGCTTTTAAAATATCAGATTTCTCTTTCAATTAGAGCACAAGAAGGCAGCAGACTAATATGCAAAAAGATTAGATAAACCTTTATCGATCCCACCCTGAGGAAATTCGCATAGTCACAGCAGCAAAGGGATAGTATTGTTTAAAGGTATATTTAAGAAATAGTTAAAATGATACAACAAATATATATAAAAAGGGAATCTCTTGAGAAATTGTATTTAAAAAGTATTATTTAAAAAAAATCACATTGACACATGTGAGTGTGACCACGATCACTTTATTTTTATTGAAATGCAAACGAGTATTATCATTTTTATGGTTCATATATATATAATTTTTTTTGCTTTGCTTTGCAGCTTTGCAGTTCAGGGAGGGGTGCAAGCTGATCCGTCGCTAAAGCTGTGTAAATCCCCACGGCATGCCGCCATGTCGCGTCAGTCCGACTCATTACTGGGCTTGGGCTCAATGGAGATTGCGGGTAACGACCCAGATTACATCACGCAGCTCGTCACTGATGTACGCCAGTTTGCTGATGTTCTGCTTAATCTGAAGGAGGCTTTTAATGCAAAAGGTGGGTTTTAAAATTAAAGTGCATTACCGATGTGCAGCTTTGTGTTTTGAAGAGGTTGTTTACTATCTTACCTTCTAATTAAAGACGGACACAATGATTTTGTATGACAAAGCGCCCCCAGGGCTTAACACTGGCATGTAAGCTATGGGAAAGAAAGGTGTTTATCTACTCTGTGGTCAGGAGCATACAACCTACAGATACAGACACTTTTAAAAAGACTTTATTGTATTTCTTGATAAATATTTACATTACATTTAAATAGTTTAAATATGATACATTTAAATAGTTTCATAATTAATTTAAATTAAGCTTCAAATAGTGACTTTAATTCCCTTCAAACTATTTTCTAGCATTATAGTGTTTTATGTATATTGCTGTTTGTGGATAGATGCAGACGTGTACTTTTTCCTTATTTATTTTTTTTTTTTTTTTTTACATAACATATATATAAAGGGTCCTATTTTAGCAAGCTGACAAGTGTGCAAGGTGTGTTTTTATCAAACCATGCAATAAAACACTTAGCAAGTCACTTGCATTCCTTTTTTGTGCACAATGATGCAATTTTGTCTTGATGTAGAATAATGTTATTCTATTTTATATTCAGCTCACTGTTGATGTTGAAAAAGTTTGCATAGCTGCTATCTGGCACGCACTTTGGGGTTTGTGCACTGCTGTGTGTCCATGTGTGTGTAACAAGTGGGGATGTAAACACACGTGTTGACAATTCTCTGCCAAGATAGCAAAAAACGTTTGCCACAATGTCTATACACAGCTCCGCCACAGCATTTCATTTGGTGGTAGGACTTGATTTTGACTGGGCTATGCAACCCCTTAATTCTTTTAGATGTGCTTGGGCATATTGTCTCACATTTGATTTTAAAATACTTTGGTATTCAAAGGTTAACTTACTACAAAGTACCCAGGTCCAGTGGCAAACAAGCCCAAATCACCCCTTCACCACCTTGGGAATTGTATGATCATAAGGACGTTGTTACTAAATTCTTAAGATTTTTTTTTTCCTGGCAACCCTTCCAAACGGGCCATTGTTATTTTTTATTATTTTTTTAATATTTGTGCTGAAATGAACTAGAACACTTAACAAGTTCTGTAGCCTCAGAGATGATTTACCTAGTTTTAAGATTTCTCAATTGTTATTTTATTGCATTCATATAATGAAAAATTATGGAATCAGAGAGGATGTTAATTTTTTACATGTTTTTAAATGTTTAATTGTTTACATTCTCAAGATTATGCTAGATAATGCGTTCCACACATGTAAAGTGGATCAATTTAAACCACATTGTATACCACAACATAACCAGGCTATATAATTGTTTAGCCAACTCATCTTATAACATATTTTGTTGATTTTCCAAATGTCCATTTGTTAAAATACTGTGTAGATATAGTATATTAAATATTTAATATTATATATATATATATATATATATATATATATATATATATATATATAAATTTTTCTTATTAATTAATTAATTTTTTTCTTTTTTGGTAACAAACTGTTTCATGACTTTTTATCAGACACATTTGATATTGCTTGTTCCAATATGTTACATTCAGTAAATGAATTGAACAAAAATTTTTGTTGCAATTTTTCTGCTGTATACTTTAGCTGCCCCCCCCCCCAATACAACCAGAAACTAGGATGTGGTTTTCTTAAATTGTTTCTGCACACAATTTTGATATTGTTTCCTCATGGATTAATACAGCTTCAGGTTGCAGCATTGATATAATTTAATAATAAATAAATGCATAATAACTTAAAATAAATACAGTAGTGAACTCTAAAGTTCCAAAGTTCTCCCAAGCCCATCTGTCTCTCTATTATGGTAGCATGACCGCTTTTACTGTTTAAGAATCTGATGGTCACACACATTCAACAGAGTTTCTGAATTTGACCTTTACACCCTGAACTTTCCTCTGAGTCTACACAATTTTTGATAACATGAAATGTAGATGTGAGAGACCCTTAATCTTTGGTGTCTTGTTCTATACAGCACTTACAATATTATCCAGCTTACTGTCCATTTTCACATGAAGGTTGTCACAAAGTGACAAACCACAAGTCTTTGGAGGATGCTTCTTTTTATTTAATGTTGGTACCAGTAAAAATGTGTGTTTTAGAATTGATCAGTGTTAACTGCTGTTATCAGTTTTATTTTTTTACTGTCCAAACTTAGTTTTGATTGTATTGCAGTCATACCTTTCTATCTGTTTTTATAACTGATGGAATCAAGTCATGATTACAGATTTTAGGTGCATTTTTAAAACATATTTCTAGAGATGGGGTTTGTACAAACTAAGATGCCTTTTGAACTGAAATTGTTTTACAATAGGTCGGTCTATTAATGTTTATTTCATTCTATAATATTCAGCATAGATACAGTTGTGTTGGTAAAACTCGCACAACTCATATTTGCACTTTTCAAAGATATTGAGTCGAGTACCAAGCAGGAGGCTCAAATCTGCATAATTTAAATTATTGCATTACTGCCATATTACAAGGTGTGCAGGTCTTTCTAATAGTGTTAGGGCATTGCATATACTGCTGATTTAATCACCGTTGTGTACATTATCAACACACTGACACCACGAGGCAGTGGATAACGCTGGTCCCGAGTCCTTGGTTTAAAGCTCGGGTTAAGTGCAGAAAAGTCCTTTCTATCTGGGGTCATGTGCATGCCCACTCAGTGCCAGTTTTCTGCTGAAACTCAAGCTTACCTCCCACAGTCTAGAGACGTGCATAGGTGAACTGAAATTAATGTTGCGTACCATGAATTACAATGTGAAATGTGAATGCACACCATTATGTTTGGCTTTTTTGGGCTGCATAGTTGGGCTTTAGAGAGCATATTTTATATCCTGCTTCTTTTTGACTGGTTTTAACATTTCCATCAATTCATCAGTATGTCCAATAAATTAAAAAAGTTTACATTACATTTTTCTACGTTAAAAAATTACTTTGAAAGAAATTTCAGACTGAAACTAAAAGTAAAATAACAGGTACGTGTATTCGCAGAAAAATCAACATCTTTAGAACAACATCTTTAGATATACCTTTTTGAGAACCTGACAAAAATATAATTTTTAACTTTTTTATAGCCAGCCATTGCATTAAAACTACCTAACTGCCTTTCATGGTTTTTTTTCATGGAGTTTTTTTTTCTAAACACATTTCAAGTCACATAAGTAAAATTATATTAACAACATTTATATGAAATATAAATATAAAATACTTTGAGGTGTATGGTTTAAATATATAGTTTATTGCTAATTATTATATTCCTTATTCTACCAAATTAATGTAACTTAATTCCTCCAGAGCTGTTACATGGATGATGTAACAAACACAACAGTTTTATCAGGAAAACTGATTATATTTTTGATATGTATGCTAAATTAATAATCTCATGTATAATTCTTACATGACATAACAGAGCAATCTAATCACGTAGTGGTTAGTGGTACTGTTGGGGTAGTTTGTGTCAGGAAAAAAAAATCCTGTTGAAACTAAAATCTCAGCATGAAGCTGCAAGGGCTAATTAACTGCCAGTTTCGCATCAGTCACAACAAGATTCAGATATTTCAGACAGGTTCAAACATGTCTATTCCTTGCTTCTGCAGTATCAGTGTATGTGTGAATCCCTGTCATGCTTGTAGTGATCTATGCGAGCTGTTAAAAATCTTTCTGTGCATCCACTTTTGGCATCAAGTTTCAGTTTTGAAATTGGAAACTTGGGTCTAAAAGTAATATTTCTGCCATACATTATAAGCCCATAATCAGAACAGCCCATATTTTATTAGAACCTTTGACAGTTTGCACCTGTGTGGTTTTTACAGTTCATTTTTGAGAAACTCCAAATTAAATATGTATCCAGTTTGTGGACATGATTCTAAAATTTACTGAATGCATTAGAGATACAGGTTGTTTCAAAAAACATGAGTATATAGCATTATTTTATATGTGTAACAATACGAAAGTAAAGAACATCGAACAAAATAAAAAGTGATATTGGTACATTCTTACATTTTTTTTGTTGTTGTTTTGAGTGATGCAACTGACTCATGTTAAAAAAATTGTATGCATATAAGCTGTTTAGGAGGACTGACAGGTAAAGGTCCCTTGCTCATTTGAATGTGATCCATCCAGATGAAAATAATATAGTCAGAAAGAAATCAGAATTTAGATGCACACATTCAGTACTAAGCCCTAATTCTGACTTGCAGGGCAATCTCTGAATCTACTCCCTCTTGTCTACACTGTTTTCCCAGTGCAGTTCGGTCACTGCACTCTGGTGACATATTTTACTCATTATTACTCAACATTATTCGGTGGAATAATCATCTTAACTGTGTAACGCTAAAACATAAAATCTCTAACTTAGAATGTGTCTTGAAAATGCTTTGAGACTTGTGCACTGTTTTGTATAAACATGAAGTGTCTGGTTAGCCATGCATGAATGTAAGTCTTGTGTTAGTGTTTGTGCTTTGCTTTTTTAGCTGGGGTTGGGGCATTTTCAGGCATACATTATAGCCAGACTTTCTCATCTGGTACATTTATTTATGGATTGTTCCTTATCATTGATTATTTATATAAATTCTATGTGTACTTTATACATTGTTAAATACTCTATATGGACAGAGGTATTGGAAACCTCCAGGTAATCACCAAATTCAGGCAGTTCATTAAGTTCGATATATATGTAAGCCACATATGTAAATAAAATCAAGATGTTGTCTGCATTTTGGGCATTTGTAGGCTTCCAATTTGTATCGGTTTGGGGAAGACCTCTTTCTGGTGCCCAATGCACAAAGCAATTTCAATAAAGACACTGCTGGATGTGTTTGGTGTAGAAGAACTTGAACTGACCTGCATTGAGCCATGACCTTAACTAGGGCTGCAACTAACAAATATTTTTAGCTTAAACTAACGATAATATTTTCGATTAATCGATGAATCGGATTTTAAAAAATAATAATAATTGTCTTTATCAAATAGGTTAATAAATGTCTGTTTTTTTAAAGTACGAGTTTAAGGCATCTAAGTATTTAAAAGAGCAATTAAACACAAATCTTACACACACACACAGGCCCAATATGTAGCATTGTGTGTAAAAACAAAACAAAACTAAATTACACAAATTTGAATAACTTTATATATGTTACCTCATCCCTGTCTAAATGCAATTCATTCTACCTCACTTCCATAGAGTACAGTGTCTTCACTCATACTTTAACGTGAAGTTTGATCATTAATTACCACCATTGTGTACAAGTTGTACACAATGTACAATGTATGTATTTATAAAGAAAATTCATTGTCAACACTTTTCATAATCAATTTGTATCGATATTTTTTATTTTTATTTTTTTTGATTCGTTGTTGCAGCCCTAACCTTAACCTTATTAGACAACTTTTAAGCACTTACCTGTAGTACAATCGAAACCCTCACAATTGTAGTGTATTATTGTTTATTTATGTTAAAAGCTTCCTCATCCCACTTATACAAATATTTTTTATATTTACCACAACATCCCCTGATACAACTTCTGGAAACTTGTAGTGGGAAGTTCCGTGGCAAGAACCACTTGACTTTGATGCCAAATTTGAAATCATAACACATGAACCTGTTTATTTAAAAGTCAAAAAAGCCCTATTAATTTAGCCAGAGTAGCAAGTAACATTTAGAGTCCAGGACTATGATTATTAACCACAAACACTGTTATAAAACTTTTGTGGTATTAATTTGTTGTAAATCATCTATTTTTATTTATCACTGCTAAATGGTGGAATGATCTTTCCAACTCTGTCTGAAAGGCTGAGTCGTTTTGCATATTCAAGAAACAACTCAAAACACATCTTTTCCGAAAACACTTGATAATGTAATGGAAAATTTAAAAAAATTCTGATAGGCTTTCATGTTCATCTGCACACTGGGATGTTATTACTTTCATTTATGATTAGATTTGGTGTTGAACTCTCAGTTAGTGTTCATGAGATGCACAGAGCATCATAACTGTTTCACACTCTGGATTTGATCTGTAAAATGCATTTCATCACAGGACTGAATATGGTTTTAAAGAACGACCTCTCAAAACAATTATGAAACCCCATTTACACTCACAGCTAAACATGTGATTGGATCACTTGAGATATATAACATCTATTGTAAACAGTTAAAGATCAGACTGTGTTCTGTACATCAACATCTTTCTTTGTTGGATAAAGTGTGTTTCTGTTTGTCTCTCTCTCTTTATCTCTTTTTTTACTTTTCTAATTTGTCTCTATAATTCTCCTCTCGCCTTGAAGATGAGCATGTAGGAGCTACAGTAAGTGACAGACTAAGTGAGTTGCTGCGGGTGCTGAGGCTGGTGATTGGTAAACATCAGACACTAAACTCAGAGGAAATTCTCAGTGCTGCTGGCACCCTTATTGCAAAGGTCAAAGGTCAGTATTTATATGTTTTAACACCACCAAATTTCTGTCTGTGAAAATTAAAATTTCTACTTGTAAAAAGTTATACTTGCAACAAAATTGTTACAGCAGTCTAATCGTTATGATAGAACAAACCACAGAATGATTTATAACTTTCTTCATTATATTTACTCAAAAAATACACCATAAAACGAAAACTACGTTACCACTTTAAAAACCACTTTATTTAGTGTTGTTTGACAAGCACAGTTGTCTTGCAGATATTGCAGTTTATTCTATTTATGGGTCACAGTTCTATGAAGGACGTTGGATTTCCTTTATTCCAAATCTCTTTGAAGTATATGTGATACATAAATTTGACTTTATATTAATAATTTAAAAAAAAATAACGTTCTCTTGGTTTTTGAAGTATCAATATATTATGCATCTTATATTTGTATTTATTTGTTAAATGAAACCTGATGTCACATTTTAATTGTCAAATTTATATATTTATATGTAAAATTCAGTAAATAATCCGTAACTGTATGTTGAAATTTTTGTTTAGGCTTAGGTGTATGTTCCTGGTTATGTTTTGTATTAGCTTTAGTTTTAGTTTACCATTTTACCATTTTCAATGTACATTATTCATACATATCAATATATTTTAATTTAGTTATTTAGCAGTTACTTTTATTTTTTCCTTTTATATTAAGGATACAAAGGAAAAAATTCTGTTTCATGGACCCAGTTTACCCTAAGAAGTAGAAGTTAAAATTTAAATATTAGGTTTGAATAAAATATTGCAGCAATCCAAAGCGACTTACAATGTGACTGGTACTAAAAGAAATCGTTCTTAAATTAGATTCTTGTTTTGGTTATAGCTGTGTGTGTTTTTCAGGAGATTCGGTCTTAGTTTGACTGTTTTGATTAGTTTGGGTTTGGATGGTATTAATAGAAGGATAAATACATTTGTAAATATCCTATTAATTCTAATAACATGAGCAGAAGTGAGAGATTGATAACGTAGTTGGTTTGGGGGTGTGTTATTACTGTAGTTCCTTATTTGGAAGGTGCCGCGTGCACCATTAAGGGAACAGGAGTGCTGCATTGTTGTGGAACTTCAGGATGTCCTGAGGAAGAAGAAGAGGAAGAGGTTAGCGTTCCAATGTTGGGCGACAGATCTCACAGATCAACTGAGAACCAAGGATATTCTCTTACTTCTTTTTAAATCTTTAAAGTTTAGCGGCTGGATGTGATTCGGTGGTGTGGAGCTGAAGAAGCTGCATGAGGAACTAGAAAGTGGAAAAGCTGAAGCTGTTTTATTTTTGTTTTATTACTCAGCCCTACTGTCGGAGGAAAACGTGGGATAGGTAGAACGTCGTGACCCAAGGTTTACGTTATGGAAATGATTTTTTCTAATGCTTTCATGCTGTATTTTTACATGCAATCCTCTTATTAATGGGTTATTAATTTTTTTGATGAATATACTAATATTTTAATTATAATATCTTTATGGTAATACCTGTTTCCTGTACTGATTTTCTGTCAGGAAATACTGAATGCAGAGGAACCTGATTGTTAAGATAATGATAATTGGAACTCAAATAATTCTTTTTATATATTTATTCACATATATTCTAGATATGTACATTTAGGAATGTACTGCAGGCTTTATTTGAGCCTAATGTTCCTTTTCTGATTGTTCCATTATTTCTGTGCCGACCTACGACAGTTTAACAAATCACGCAATAAGGAAGTATGGCAATGATGTGGTCACCCACAGATACACGAGCCCTGCTTGCTCTCTGATTGATGAGGCTATGCAGGACTATGAACATTAGAAGAAGGAAGAAATAAGTTCTAAAACTAATCCATGAGATTGGTTGTTACCAAATATTATATCAATATACATTTACACACACACATACAAAGTAAAGTAACTTTTCAAAAGCAGTATGTACCCTAGCAAAATGCCTTTGGTATGATAAAACATCATCAGTTATGTGGTGATGGTCATGAGTCTGTTTTGAAAGCACTATGATGATGTCTTTATTTGAAGGTGTGTTGCTGGTGTTGTAACATTCAGATAAGCTTTGAAAAGCTTTTATAAAACATAGTGATGTTTGTTTATGGCAGATTTCTTTCAATGTACTGATTTTGTATCCGTAGGTATTATAATTAATTGTCTGGGCGCCTCATTTTAAGAAATCCTTACATCTGAGAATTGTAGACAAAATTGTGCCTTAAGTTATAAGGGGCTAATGAAGTATTCTAATAAACAATTATTCATTTATTCATTATCTTCCGCTTTATCCTATAATAGGGTCGCGGGGGGTTCCCCATGCCTATCCAGGGGAGAACGTTTCGAACGCTGGGCAGGACAGGAAAGGACAGGGCGCCAATCTATAGCTGGGCACACACTCACGCACACATACACACTCTATATGGGGCAATTTGGGGAACTCAATTGACTTGGTCCATGTTTTTGGACTATGGGAGGAAACCGGAGAACCCGGAGGAAACCCACGCAGACACGGGGAGAACATGGAAACTCCACCCAGATGGGGATTCGAACTGGGAATCCCTAGCGCTGAGAGACAAACGTGCTAATCACTAAGACACCGTGCCACCTAATAAACAATTACTTCCTTGTAATTCAGTAAACAAAACACACAATAGGCTGCTTTTGCCTTGTGGGTAAAATATAATCACTCATGGTCAATTACTACAGGTGTATTGTGAAGTGATTATATTCTAAAGGGGTGTTGTGACATAATGAAATTACATTAAATTTATAGAAAGACTGTTCGTAAGTAGTTACCCTCAAGATTTGGCCCAAATAGATTTTTTAAAATAACAATAAAAAAAACATTAAATGTCGTTAATGTAAGCAAAGTCAATGCAATAGTTCAATACCAATCAATTGGGCTATCAGGACTGATGGATTTAAACAATGATAATGATTCTTTAGTAAATCTTTGTGAATTTTTTTCTATTAGATATTTAATGTGTTCACAATGTCACAAATCTTTATTTGGCTTTTGTCAACACTGCAATTCCAGCAGACTTTAGTGCACTAAAGATGTACTACAAATGGTTATAATTTATATTATTACTATATTATCCATCCATACTTCATCAACTTTTTATTAATAAATAAAAGAGTTATATGTCTGTGCATAAGTGCGCTGTCTTTGAGGAGCATTGCATTACACGTTTTACACATTTTTTACACATTCAAGTCATGTTATAACCTAAATAATGTAAAATTGAGATGTTGTTATGAGATGTTAAAATATATATATATATATATATTTCATTCATTATCTCCCGCTTTATCCTCTAGTGGGGTCGCGGTGGGGTTCCCCATGCCCATCCAGGGGAGAACGTCTCGGGCGCTGGGCAGATAGACCCAGGACAGGTCGCCAATCCATCGCTGGGCACACAATCACTCACACACACACACACTCTATATGGGGCAATTTTGAGGATTCAATTGACTTGATCCATGTTTTTGGACTGTGGGAGGAAACCGGAAGGAAGCCATATTATTAACAATTTTTTTTTTCTTGTTAATAATATGGCTATGACATTCAAAATTAAATGCTTCATGTTTTGATTACCATCATAGTGTAATAATGAAATAACTCTAATACAAATACATGGGAAAATAAGGTAGTTTATATGTTCTCTGTGCCAAAACATTAGCCATGGCAGAACAGAAAGCTAAGAATAAGATGCACCTTAGTTAGCTTTTTAAGCAGTACCAAAGAGGACTTGTATTAAACTTAGGCAAAAGTTAAAAGATCCAATAGATGTTTACTCTCTTCTGTGTGTATGCAATGAATAATCAAAACTTCTTTTAAATAATAAAAAAATATATTTTGATTATTTTAGTATATAATTTAAGATTTGTAGCTCAGTGGTGGTGATATTCTGATGTGTGGTGTGGTGACATAGGAATGGTCGGAAAGTTAAATGAAATCCTAATTTTAGGAAATGTGTGTTCGTGTATGTGTGTTCGTCTGTGTGTTTTTGCATGTGTATGCGTTTCCTGTGTGTTTTTCGGAGCGGAAGCTTGAGTGATCGTGAGTTTCTTGGCTAAGCATAGCATACATTCACTTGCTGAATAATTTCCTGTAGAAAGAATGCGCTGTAACCGCTAGCAAGTTTTAAAATGTAAATGGTGCAGGAGCAGGGGGATGGAACAACACAGGTAAGATTTAGATCTGTCTAATACGCAGGCTTTTTAAAGTGTGCTGTTTGCTTATATTTCAACGTTTTCATTCCCTTCCTCCTAAAAATTGTATGTGCGTACTAAAATGGTGAGATGAAAGGAAATAGTGTTGCTGAACTTCCCTAGAATGTCGAAGCATAACAGAAAGTCATAGCTCTATCACAAAGCACATCAAAATCTGATATATAGTTTGAAAGATTTAAGATATACCAGTGTTTGTCAGTTACAGGAGCTAGTCTTCATTACATCTTATGTAAAAAATTTTGACTTTATGAATGATACCATGACTTCCTAATTCGAGACATTCATCCATGTGTTAAAAAAAACTTTTAAATTTCCTGCCAAGCCTAAAAACTGCGTTTGTGTATAGAGAGCCTATTCTATAAAGAGTCCATTTATTGATAAGAAGTAAGAGAAAATGTTTGTGGTTGTTTATAGCTGTTTTTTAGTTTTAGGTTGCTGTGTGGTACTTGGAGTTGTTCTCTAGTTCCTCTTAAAATCGATTTTTGCTTTGCTAAATGAATATAGTCTAGTTGTACTTTGCTCCTGTTATAATATATTTATTTTTGTTTTGTTAATCACATTAGACACACCAGGTGTGATTTATGTCACATTATTTTCTATAATGCTGTATCTTGTAACATTTTGTCATATTGTAAGCTCTGTAACTCACACAAACCCATTTTTATCTTACGGTGTAGTTTAATCCTGCAGTCTATAAATAGCTAAATGTACATTACAGCAGATAAGATGAAATAATTACACTAAGTGTTTGTTTGCTTCTTAACATTTATGGAAATTGGTTTTGTGGTTTATTGTTAATGTTATTATTGCTAACATCAAATAGTTCATCAAATCTGTTGCTTATTTATATTGTCATGAAATAAAACCTGTCTGACATTAGGACATAAGGTCATTTTTAAGATTCATACAGAGTGACTTACAAGGATCCCAACTCCATGGTTGGGGTCAAAGCACAGGGGTGGGTTCAGCAATGATTTGGCACCCTTGGAGCAATGAGGTCCCTTGGAGCACCCTTGGAGCACCCTTGGAGCAATGGCCAACATTGGAAACTTTTTATAGGGCTCTGCGTTTGAATCCCCAACACCCTAATCATTAAACTACTACATTTTACTACATTAAACATTTTACTTTTAACTTTTATGTGTGTGTATGTTTAATCTGCATTACACATTAACTTTAAACCGTAGTATACAGTATTTATATTGATCACAAATAATTTTTTTATTCTGTACTGTTAATTTGTTCCCAAGAGTGGCTCAGTGTTTGGCATGCAGTGAGATCATTAATCATAATTATCTGTATGACAGTTAATTGTCAGCTATGGTGCATGGCAATCCCCAGCACATGTGTTTAACATCAGCTGCTAAACTCGTGTAAGTATGTTACAGAGATCAAGGCTATCAGAGTGCACAATGGCTAAAACATTTGCTTGTATGCTGAGAAAAACACTGTGATTCACTAACAGGTGAATAAGAGGAAGGGAGCTATGAGATCATGTACTGTGTTCAAGGACAGTAAACAAAGTGGTAATGCAAGCCGTCTTCATGTAGAGTGACTGATTAAAATGTGTAGATCAGCGTTAGAGCATGACGTGGAGAAAGAACATGTATCTGCATGAATGATGATTGTTGTTCTCATGTGGTTGTCACTTCCCACAGGACTGAATCTTAGGGAAGTGAACAAAGACAACAGGAGTGGTGATTTTCAGGAGATCTACACCTCCATCGACACATTGGCGTTCACATTTGGCAATGTGTAAGTATTTAGGGTGTGGTTAGTTGTTCTACAGTAGCATAGCAGTTAGATAATCAAAGCCACATCTCATTTTTAATACTTTTAGACTGTGAAATTAGAGTTGTAAAGATTTTAGATCTTGGATGTGCTATTTATCACTATTGTGTAACTTTTTGTTGCTATGAATAAATGTCAGAATGTGGCCCTGTATGACTTTTTACGTGTCCAGTAGCATGTAAATGTTACTATAAATAGTTAAACAGGTGGAAAACTTGTACTTAAACTGGTCTTGCAAAGGGTGTTTTTTTTACAAATATAATTGCAAGATTAGTATTCATTTTAAGGGGACAATGATGTGAATATTAGGACGGCTAAAAACCTGAAATATGAGGTTGAGGTCTCAGGTGAGTTTTGCTAAAGTCACAAAAGTTGATTTGCCTTTAAACACTGGCTTTACTTCACTTGTCATTAAAATAAAAAACAGACGATGACAATTTTAAACGTTAAGAAATATTTTAACTTTTTGAATCGTTTTAGGAATTCTGATTTTAGCAGCCGTATGCTCCTTGATGGCTGTCTAGACCCTCTGAAAATTTGAATAATCATCAAAGCAACATAAGGTTTTTTGATGATGGCTGGTACTTAATTTCGCAATGTGATTAGGCAATGGCAGAAGTCAACAAAAGTTAGCTATTGCAGTGGCATTTTTGCAGACCACTTGCTTTTTACACAAGGTTGACAAGTTTATGTTTAATATTTATTTATTATATGAATTATTCCATTCCATAGTATTTGAAACATTGGTTAGCACTATTTTTTGAATGTCTTAGATTTGTTTTAATGGCAGAATAGACAAGGTTGTGCTTGTGTGCAATCATAGCCCCTAGATGTGAATGTGTAAAATATATTATTTGCTTTCAGCTGTTCCCACTTTGTTTAAAACTGTCAGTCAACAGTGCTGTGGATTTAAAAAAAAATCATTCAGTTAACCTCAACCTGCCAGAGTAAATGAATAAATTATTTTGCACTTTAAAATAGAACAATTTGCTATAAAACAAATAGTAAATAATATATTGCTATATTCCTGACTCAGAGTGTCCGATTTCCTTATGGGAGATGTCGACAGCAACTCCAGCGTGGAGCTCTCTCAGACCCGGAAGAGCAAAGTGAGTTTTAATCCTTATAATTTTTAAAACAATTTGGAATATATATGCAAATTAAAGTACAGAAATGATTGTGCTGTGGAAGTGTCTATGCCATTACTTTTGTTGTAGAATTTCTACTGGTTATACACACACACACACACACACACAGACCAGAATGTAAGTTTACAGTAACTAGAGGCAATCCGGTTGGTTTTCTTCTTGCATGTGTTGCAGGTAACATACTGTATTTTTTTTCAACAAAGATACGACATGGTGTAATTAAACAGTGTTTACAGTTTCACACACATTTTATGTGCTATATTAACAAGTGCTTTCTAGTTAGCAAGGCTGACACGATGGTACAGTGGTTATCACTTCCACCTTACAAAAAGAAAGGTCCCACGTTTGATTCTTAGTTATGGTAAACAAAGGTCCTTTTTGTGTGTAGTCTGCATGTTTTCCCCATGTCTGTGTTGGTTTAACTTTGGGGACTCTGGTTTTCTTCCACATTCTAAAGTCAAGCCAGTAGATAAAGTGAAAATAAAAAAACAAAATGCCTCAATGCTGTCCAGACATTATACTGCCTAAAAACAAACTGATTAGCATAACTGTTAGCATTGTTATAAACCATTTTTTTCTCACAGTAAAATTATTCCATTATAAGAAATTTCACCTCTTTTGCATGTTTTTTAATCCTATTTATCCTAAATGAAATGTTAAGATATAGTATTTGTCCATCCTAATGACCAATTAAATGTCTCTTTTATAAGCAGTATCTGACATACCTGCAAGATGCTCATTTGAAGTCAATGATACTGTACTATTTGAAAATGTGTGAAACTTTCACATTTATACATTTAAATGAATTTATACATTGTATAAATTCAAACCCCCCTCCCCCCCCCACACACATATATATATATATTATCCTGCAGAGATTTGTTCTTAACTCTGACTTGATACAGGTTGACTTGTTTCTGTCCCTTCTCTTTGTGTTTGAACTTTTGCTTGTACTTTTTTATCCTTCTGCGCTTGTTTTGCATATGTATATTTAATGCTGATTTTATGAAAAAGTCTTAGAATTAATTCATGCCTTTATTTCTTAATTATTGAATCCACTTATCCTAATAAGTGTCACAGATCCTCTTCTAGCCTATACCAACACCCATAGTGTAACAGGTGCAACAACTGCAACAAACAAACACATTCACAAATAATTTTACTATCGCTAATTCATCTGAATAGCATTTATGTATGTGTATAAATACATTTACAAAAATTAACTGAACTGTTGTAACAGAGCAGTATATTTAACTTGTTGTGTTGCTATACAGTCCTTTGAAAATGTCTCTGGAGATTTAAAAGATTGCGGCAAGGTGCAGCCAGGTGCGTATTCTTCTTTATTTCTCTGTCACTGCATCTTGAGCTGTATAATACTCTATAAGGTGGATATGAGCATTGTTCACTGAATAGGGGGTGTGGTTTAAGAACTACAAAGTGAATTAATGGTTATTTTGTACACTATAAAATAAATGAGGTGTGTTTTGTGACACATAATAATAATAATAATAATAATAATAATATCTAGTTAACCAGTGTACAATGATTGTTGCTGTAGAATTAGTGTGACAGTATTTAGTTTAGTACCTATTTATATATATATATATATATATATATATATATATATATATATATATATATATATATATATATATATATATATAAATGCTTGCACATGTTGATATACTAGTATTCTGATTTCTTCAGTTTAAGTTTAATTTCATTGATCTTTAGCTTTAAAGTGGAAGTGTTTATCTGTTTTTCTGTAGTATTAAAGTGTTGATTTTGCTTGAGTGTGTATGGAGGCATAAAAACTATAGGCTTTCATTATGATTTGTGTTTGTGTTTAGACACAGTGCTGCATGCATTTCCTGAATTGTCTTCGGTGGAGAGGGTGGATCAGGTGCTCCTGCAGAATGACAGTGGAGTCGAGTCAGCTCTGCTTTATGCCAAGGCTTGGTCAAAATATGCCAAAGATGTTCTGTCCTGGGTGGAGAAACGTCTCAGTCTGGGTCAGTCTGTTTAATCACACTCTTGTTCTCTCGGTGTGTATGTATGTATGTATGTATGTATGTATGTGAAATGAGTTTTTACACCTAATAACATTACGATACACACACGGTATGCATTTTTTAATTTTTTATTTTTTTATTTTTATTTTTTTTTTTAAATGTGAAGTTCCTGTTTGAACCACACAACATGTCTTCTAACTGTAAGTCAGTAGTTGTTGTGGGTTGCAAACTGCATTAATGGTTTGTGAGATAATGGGCACAAAAAATAACCATGGATGCCTTTGCCAAGATTTAAACAATGTTTTCTTTCTTTTTTTGTTTAGTCAGACCTGTTGATATAGAACTTCTTACCAGAGTTTTTCTTTGAACCAACGGCTTGATAATCACTTAATGCTTGATGCAGCACTTTGCGCACTACAATATTTTTAAGTACTACATTATTTAGCCTGCTGGATATCTTTCAGCACATCAAAACAACCTCTATGAGAGCTGGTTGGAGTCTAAGGACTATTCACATATACTGATCAAAGGAATACTGTTTTGCCTAAGACTTGGTTCTGTGACTTAAAAAAATCTTGAGATTAAATAAAAAACATTTCTTGTAAATTTAACTTGCTAAAATGTTAATACATTTGTAAATTAGGTTCTCACATTTTGTCACACACAAAGGATAATCATTCTTAATACTTTAAGAAAAAACTTACAATTCCTCAGATATATACTTCCTTGTAAACACCCAATATAATTTTAAGAGAGAATGCAGGAACTTGTAGTTCCAAAATACAGTGGTTTGATGTAAATAAATAGTGATGTTAGTAGTGACTGATATGAAATAAATAAGTAAAGTTAATTTTGATTGTAAATAATCAATATTAAGTAATACTTATTTTGTAAATAATAGACGAAATAAGTATTTATTAAAGTATTTCATAAGTATGTCTGCGTAGGTTTCTTCTGGGTTCTCTGGTTTCCTCCTACAGTCCAAAAACATGGATCAAGGTCAAATGAATTCTCCAAATTACCCTATATAGAGTGTGTATGTGTGTCTGTGTGAGTGAGTGTGTGCTCAGTGATGGATTAGGGCCCTGTGATTAGGTGAGTGTGTGTCCAGCGCCCGAAATGTTTTCCCTTGGATGGGCATGAGAACCCCCCCCACCCCCGCGACCCTAGCAGAGGATAAACCGGAAGATAATAGATGGGTGGAACATTCTATCATCAATGCAAAGTGCCTTCTGAAATTTCCAATATAAATGGTTAGCTAAATTACCTAAATTTAAAACATTGTTTTCTTTGCAAAACATATGTTGGTTGTATCTGCATTTGTAGTGAAGATTTAAGTTAATAAAGTTTTTTTTTGTTTCGTTTTTTGTTATACAGAAAGTACTAATCCTTAACAAGAGGCTTATAGCTGATAAAATAAATCCATCCATTTTCAATGTTCGTCTGAATGCATTGTGCACAGTTTATAGGAACATGTGAAGTGCTAACTGATATAATTTGCAGCGCCAACTAAAAATAGTGCTTAAACCTAACGTGTTTCCCTCTACAGATATCGAGTGTGCTAAGAGCTTTACCAAGATGGCAGAATCAGCAAAATCTGTAGCAACTCAACAGGTAAGAAATCACACTCCCCTTAACTGTTGTTTTAATTATCTATGAAAAAAAAAAAACTTTTACCTGATGTTTACATTTACATAATTAACAGTAACATATTTAGGCTGACGTTATAGGGATTTGCCAGTTACAGAGAAATATTGCAATCTATTTTTTTTATTTTTATTTTTTACCTCTGTAGCGTAAACACAGACACAAATTTCCAGAGAAGACATATTGGCTGCATATGTCAATGTCATTGTCTGTATTGTACAGAAATATGACCCTCAGCACTTATACCTTCACATTCATGTTTATTATACATGTTGTGGGAACTCATGCACCTCTATACTATTACATATGCTTTATTTAGTTTTTTGGTTAGTTACAATCTAAATGGCCTTTTTCATCTTTCAACCTTATTTTTGCTCTTTGCCAAAACAAACTGAAACTGGACTCTTTTTACAACAGGAAATGTTTCCAGCTATTTCCACCCTTGGCTTTAACATGCAGGGATTTTCCCTGACCTTTAATATTTTCATGGTACTATAAACAGCATATTGTGAAAATTCTATGCAGTCAGGTGCTGTGCTGAAAAAACATTGTCTTTAAACTGACAATTCTTTCACAAGGTTTGGCACAATATGGTGAATCATGTGCACAATGTGGTGAACCCATCCTAAGCTTTTTATGATGCATGCTTTATAGACAAAACTGATGGCACAACCTGTTGCTTGAATCTTTACAGCCTTCTGTTGCCTGTGTCATAACATTTTTAAATTTGTTTAACAATTTGTTTATAAGTTGGTTGAATAAAAACACTAACAATTAATTATTCTAAGTGAAGTGGTTCAACTGAATTAATGAATTTAAGATTTAAGGTATTATAACTATAAGTATCCCATCATTTTGTAAATAGTTTGTATATTGTGTATATATATATACAATATATATATATACAATTTTGTATTTGTAGCTGTGCTTACTGGTATTGCATTGATCTTACAGGACTATATGCCATTCAAAGGGGTTTACATCTCTGCATTTGAGAGTGAGCTTGATCAGAGTCATTCTTTCCTCCAGACTGCTACAGCTTTGCAAACCAACAAGTTCATTCAGGTAAAAAATACCAGTCACATAGCACCTCATAAAAAATGGTGTAAACAAATCTGATAAAAATGATAATTTGCCCATAATGTAACTATGAATAATGAAATAAAAATGGAATAACCTGCTTAGCTAAGCATGTGTCAAATGTGTTTTTACAGATTGCATTGTTATGACTTTACACTTTTTCATTAAATGTAATTTAAATATTTTAGTGTTACTTTAAACATAAGTATACTAATCATATATGTTGCATTAGTACTTTAGAAAGCTGTTACAAGCATAATTTTACATTATCTCATTTTTCCTTGTCTTAATCTTTAATGCCCTATTCATAAAAGGCTATGTCTGAGATCATTATTATAAAAAAAAGCTTATTAAACAGTTTTATTTTAAGTTATTGCATGGAGTCTTACTTAAATGGTATTAGCTATATTATTTGTTAAACCCTTTTCATTAAATCTTCTAATGATGTGAGTTCTTTAATACATATAATCTTTCATTAAAGTATATAAGTGTTGCTTTGGTTTGGAGTTTGGAGTATTTATTGCTTTTAATAATCAGTATTATGTGATTTACTCAGCCATTGGTCGCACGCAAAAGTGAACTGGACAAGAAAAGAAAGGAGCTGAAAGAACAGTGGCAGAGGGAGCTGAAGAAAATGGTACTGTTTACATTTTACATTTAATTATATGTTTCTACTTTTACCTAATTATATTTTTAATTTGAGTTTAACTTATTTTGTATGTACATTTCACATTTAAATTTGAAAATATTTTGATTTAGTGTATTTTTATTGCAGCTTAGATTTAAATTCAAAATTATGAGTCATAAATTTCATAAGCTTCTTGTTGAGGAGACTGTGCCATTCGAAACTATTCAATGTCACTATGTACATGTAAAAAATAAAATTTTGTTTGATTATGGAAAAAGGAATGATCTGTTTATAGTTTCTATAAGTTCAAATTAGATTACTTTTTCAAGATCAAGACTGAAAAATACTGTTATGTTATCAAAGGTTTACAATAATGAATTGTCTGTTTACCACTTCAGGTAATATAAAAACTACTCATATCGTAATATGTAATGTATGTAAGTGTGGATCGAAGAAGATCAGTCAGAGATCATGTTTGTGTATGTTAACAGACTGAAGCTGAAAACGCAGTACGTAAAGCTCAGCTCTTGCACAGTCAGCGCAGGGATGAGCATGACAAAGCTCGTCGAATGGGAGATGAGATGCATGGTGGAGGAAAATCTTTCGAGAAAAAAAGGAAGATGGAGGAAGAAGCACTACAAAGGGTACAAAAGAGTGAATGAAGTTCATTGATTTTATTAAAATCTGTTTTTTTTTTGTTTACTGCTCCAGAACTAAATTGTATGTGTGCATGTGCAGGTGGAAGAAGCCCAGGATCAGTACAAATCATGTATTGCTGATGCAGAAGCCAAAAAGTTCAATTTGGACAAATCAAAGAGTGAAATCCTGATTCAGCTCAGAGAACTTATCTTTCAGTGTGACCTCACACTTAAAGCTGTAAGCCCCTCTTTTTTGCCTCACTTTTCTAATGCATGTCTTTCTCTTTGTATATGTGTACTGTATTTTTTGTTTGTGTTCTGTAGGACCTAAATAAATTAGGTTGAAAGCACCTTTAAGCAGTATTATTTCATTGCTCGTAGTGTCTTAGATTTTAAAACGTATCTTTAGTGTCAAATATGTTTACCGTGTGCTTTATTCAAGAGATGGCTGCTTAGATATGAGTTGATCTTTTCAGTAAAGAGAGTTAGAAAAAAATAAATATGGAAAATTAATGACTACTTGTCTAAAATAAAGATGTTTAATAGAGATTTTGCTTTTTGAAGACTTTGAGTGTATTTTAAGCTGCTGCTAGTGAAAGTAATCTCAATTTTTCTATTGCTTTCTATTTTTTTTTTTTTATTGTAATGAGTCGCGTTACAGTAGTTAGAATTTGGTTCCTGGGCTAAAAAAAATATGGCACATAAACCACACCTTATTTTATTTAAAACGCAGGTAATGAACTTAGTAAAAACTTACTTAGTAAAAGCAGTTAACAAAGAGGGAGATTGTTTTTACAGTGTCTTGCATCCAGTCAGCATACAGCAGCATGTACACACTAGCAGTATGACTTCTTTAGAAAGTAAGATAAATAAACACCGCTTGAGTTCCCAATACTATTATTTTTAACCAGTAACATGCTTTGGCCGAAATGTGTAAGTTTTAGTTCTCATGTTTTTTTTTTGTTTTTTTTTCCATTTTACTATTTATTTTTTTATTTATTCATTTATTTATTTATGTTTTAAACCTGATCTTTGATTGTAATTGAGGCACAGTAAAAACAACTAACAGTGGTACTTTATTTCTATAAATGTGTAAATACTGTTTTCTTTTATATTAGCATCCTATACTGCCTTTTTCTAGGAAAATAACATGACAAACTAACTGTTGTATAATAAAAGTTAAAGCCTATATGTTTTGCCCAATAGTATCAGGCTACTTTTAAAAAATATTTGATTTACTGTTATGGATTCCATTTGGCAATGTACATGTCCTATGGCAGTTGTGACATAGCTTTGTTTATGTTATGTAGGTGACGGTGAATTGGTTCCAGATGTTGCACACACAAATGGTGCCTACACCGCTGAAGTATCAGTCATTATGTGATCAGGTGAAACAGTACGATCCAGGACAGTGTTACTCTGAGTTTGTGCATAGTCTCCCGAAAGAGCGAGTCTGGCTTGAAGCACTTTCTCACCATGGCAGCAGATCCTCCAGGGCAGGGTGAGAACAAGCATCATACAATTATTCATATATAAAAAAGTACAGGTAACCTTACTGGCTTTTACACAGTGTTTAAAGAGAGAACTTGGTCTAAACTGAGCGCTTGTTGTTTCCTCTTTCTCTGATGAATCTGTACTAGTGCTTAAAGCTGATATTGTTTGCGTCTCCTTCCTCAGGAAGTGCGAAAAACCACATAATCACCATCCCTGATTGCACTGTTTACTGCACACACTCTCAAACTGCGAAACTGTATGATAACTTGAGCGTTCTTAGTATCACTAAGATAATGCGTGTTAAGGAACCTATTTTAATGTAAATGTTTTGATATGTTTAACTTTTTAAAAATATTAATATTCAGAAAATAGTTTTTTAAAGATGATATTGGCTTAATTTCAGGCAAATAATTTAGAAAACATGAAAACTGACCAGTCAATAGATTTGCATAAGAGTGCTCGCTCTCGTTTTTTTTTTTTTTTTTCCTCGCATTTATCCTTTGGATGATCTCCAGAGATTCCCTCTCACATGCAGATCACAGGTATATTCTCTCCTAGAGCAAAGGAGCGTATTTTGAGCAGGACATATGACACAATATTAAAAATGTCAATTCCCATTTATTAAATTTTTCTAATTTCCTAATTTCATATAGCTGGAATTTCCGCTGGACATTTTGTTTTTACATATGGACATATAACTGTACGCTTGAGAACTGACAGGGTGCAGTTAATTTGAATTTCATTTTTTCCACATATATTTCTGAAAAGTTTATCAAGAAGTTTGGAGCAAGTTTTAGGTTTACTGTGCATGTCTTTCTTATAATTCTATTACTGTTTCTTTGTGTATGTATATATTTATTATTTATTATTTTTCTGTGTCTTTTTATAATTCTAAAATATATGCGGAAAAACTTTTGCAGAACTATTAATAGTGAAATCTTTATATGATTTCCTCATTCACCTGGGACATTTTCCTGACACAGCAGGGGTTCAGTGCAAAAAATACATAACAAAACTTTTAAATCCTGTGTTTAAATACTACTGTTGTTTTGCCTTATGCCCTATGTTTTGTTTTTTTTTTACAAAGGGAAATTGAAGGATTAAAAACATGTGTTAAATTTATACATTAGTCATCATGGGAAATTTGTCCAAATATTCATTTTTTGTAGAACTTTGTACATTTGTATTATACATTGCTGTAGTAATATTAAAAAGTCCTACTGTTTTTGGCCTACTAATTACACTTAATTAAGTGTTTAACATTGTCACATGAAAATCAGCAGAATTATGGCATCTATGCAACAATACCCAGTAACCACATTGGCATGTACTCAAAATCACCAGGTTTCTCTAAATCCCATAATACTTACATGCATAATACTTTGCTAAAGGAGTGTGTAGCATGTAGAGTATGCCTAAAGTCTGTGTGTGTGTGTTACAGTGCGTCCATCTACAGGAGATCATTGAGCAGCACACATTCTTCTCAAGGGGCCATTTTTCAGAAAAACCTGTCTCAGGGAAACCTGTCGCATGGAAACCTATTTCAGGTGTTTGCTGATGAAGTGGATGATGTTGCTTCTAAGCACCTTAGCAGGATGGATGACCAGACATCTAATAGTGCTATGGATATACATGGTAGCAACCTGTTCACTTTTTGAACTTCCCTACCTCGACTAACATCTAAGCAAAGTCTAAAACATGGTCTTATTGATCAGTAAATGCAGCACAAAGTAATTTTATTCAAATCAGTATTTGTTTTTGCCATTTTTTTATTTAATACCAAATCTATGCTTTTGGGTAAACTGGCATGCAGTTTTTTTGGTACTTAGTGAGTGAGTGTGAGTGTGCATAGGTTAGTTATTTGGATATCATATTTTTTCTGACACTCCATATTAAAATAAAATAACATAGATCAATAGTCACTATAGTTTATGAGTAAACACATGTGACTCTCTGCATGGTTTGTGCAATCATGTAGGGGTAAAGCAGCAGGGGGGCAGTGGGATGTGCAGTGATTCGGAAAGTGCAGGAGGAAGCAGTGAGTCTCGGTCTGTCGACTCGCCTACTGCCAGTCCAGGTACGTATTTCACACTGGACATTTTTAGCCCAATGGATAATGAACAGTAAATATAGGTTTCTAGTGTAAGCAAAACAGCCTAAACAAGTAAAAGCACACATCATATACACATACACATCAAATAGTCAATTGTAATAAAAAAAAAATGGCAGCAAGCCATGACTGGACTCATAAATAAAAACTCATTAATAATATATGAACATTATTACTGTTTAAAGTAATTAAGAAAATATAACATTGTGTGACTCTTTTAAATTGTATATTTTGAAAGTATTGATTTATATAAAAGACAAGTACAATTTTTTTTTTTACCACTTTAGTGTTCCACAATGTTAAATGCTTCAGCATACAACTGATTTTTACATTGTTTTGTGTATTGTGTGCAAAGGAGACTTTAAGAGGAGACTCCCCAGAACGCCCTCCACTGGTACTATGTCCTCAGCTGATGATCTGGATGAAAGAGAACTTCATTCTCCTTTAGATAATGGTTAGACATTTAATGTAATATTACTAGTCGTACTGGGTATAGGGTTGTGTACAATTTATTTTGTAGATATATTTATGTATACTATATATATATATATATATATATATATATATATAACACATAATTCTATATATTTTTAATACTGTACAATAAATAAAAGTAATTCTTTAAAAAGTGATCATAGTACAAAAATGTGTGTGTTTGTGGGCATGATAGGTCTAGCTGAGATGGTGACAGAAACAACAAACTCTCCGGGTCCTTTTCGAAACACTCAGATGTCAAAGGCAGCACACACTCACAGATTAAGAAAGCTTCGTGCTCCATCCAAATGCAGAGAGTGTGACAGTCTGGTAGTGTTTCATGGAGCTGAGTGTGAAGAGGTATTGCATAAGTCATCATCAGAGCTGTGTTTTTCTGTATTTATATGTCTGTGTTTCTGGAGCCATTGTACAATTTACACCACTTTTATTACAGAGCTTATTGAATACCACAATAGTAACTGTTTCTCCATCAGCTTTGACATTAAATGTAGTTTAAATTATTTGTTAATTTTTAAGTCTGTAATACAGATGTTTTAAGAATTAAATTTTTTTTGTCTTTTTGTTCATTACAAGCATCTAACTATGAAACGATATAAACTAGATCAAACAAGCAAACAGTCAAAGCATTATGTTTTTTATTACAGGTTTTTAAATCTACTTGATCACAGGTTTCTCTGCATTAATATTTTCTGTTTTTTTAGAATTTTCATGTTTACCAACAAACTGCTCTGCACTAGAACGTTAAATGCACGTTTAAGTGCAATTATATAAATTTATACTTTTTTGTTTGTGCAAGTCCATCATTCTTTCCTGACTATTGAATTTTTCTGGGTGTTTTCAGTGTTCATTGGCATGCCATAAGAAGTGTCTGGAGACATTAGCTATTCAGTGTGGACATAAGAAGCTGCAGGGCCGGCTGCACTTGTTTGGAGTCGACTTTGCACAAGTAGCCAGAAACAGCACTGATGGAATTCCCTTCATTATTAAAAAATGCACATCTGAGATTGAGATTCGTGCTTTGAACATCAAGGTACAGCAGAAGTCTGCCTTTTTCTTAGCATAACCTTCATAATATAATTTAGGTTATTTCTGTTTCATGTAGATAATAATTTGTTATGTTTAGATTTTCTTTTTTTATGTGCAAGTAAAACATAATGTCGCAATGTGACAGAGCTTGCCATTTTTTGTTTATTTATGTTATGTTTTATGTACAAATGTTCATCTGTGGGTTATGCTGTAAATGTTTAAACATCACATGATCTTAAAAGAGTTTCAATATTAACCATTCGTATCCATCACTCTTTTTTTTTTTTTTTATTCAGGGGATTTATCGGATAAATGGAGCTAAGTCTCGAGTAGAGAAACTGTGCCAAGCGTTTGAGAATGGTAAAGATCTTGTGGAGCTATCAGACCTATTTCCACATGATATTAGCAACGTACTCAAACTCTACTTGCGACAGGTAAATATTATGTAGCACACAATGAAATACCCCCCCCCCCTCCCCTTTTTAAAAATTTTTTTTTTCATGATTTGCATAAGAGTCTGCCTTAGTGAATTTGAGATACTTAACCTATCCTAGTTGTTAATAGACTGACAAACCTGCCCAGGGTATTTAGCCACAGTGTGCTTTATGAACACAGGCCTAAGCATTCCTGAGCACAAGGCCTAGAAAATATACAAAAAAAATTGTATGTGTAGATGTTTGTGTCTATATAGTGGTGATACAAAAACAGTGATTTTAAAAATGAAATCATCTGCTTATCAGTAATCTGAGAAGGAAAATAAAAAAGTATTAGAATGATTTTAAAATTGTTCATTTAACTTTTTTTTTACTATTTAAAATTCATTAATTCATTCATTCATTCATTATCTCCCGCTTATCCTCTATTAGGGTCGCGGTGGGGTTCCCCATGCCCATCCAGGGGAGAACGTCTCGGGCGCTGGGCAGATCGACCCAGGACAGGGCGCCAATCCATCGCTGGGCACACACTCACTCACTCACACAGACACACTCTAAATGGGGCAATTTTGAGAATTCAATTAACTTGATCCATGTTTTTGGACTGTGGGAGGAAACCGGAGAACCCGGAGGAAACCCACGCAGACACGGGGAGAACATGGAAACTCCACCCAGATGGGGATTCGAACCGGGAATCCCTAGCGCTGAGAGGCGAATGTGCTAACCACTAAGCCACCGTGCCGCCCTATTTAAAAATTTTTTATTAAAAATATTTACTTCTATTTTTACATGTATGTTATTAGTTCACACAGGGATGGATATACCTATTCAATCAATTCAGTGTCTGATTCTGACTGATGTTTTTTTTTTTTTTTTTTAACGCTTACAGGTGTTAGACATTGAATGTTCATGTGAGTACAATAAAACTAGCAAAGTAAGCAGAGTAACCCCCCCCCTTCCTTCCAAATCAAGAAATAAACAACCCATAGATGTTTGTAACCACATAGTAGTCAGGGATTCTTTCAGTTTAATTCAGTTTGTTTCTATACCTTCGTGACACAGTCTGAATTGTATTGTTTTTAGCATCATATTTTTGTAATAGCATGTTCAATAGCAATAATGTAACAGTAAGAGGGCAGGGTTCATTTGTTTATCATTCTTTGGTTTGTGATTTCTTCTTCCTATTTTTTTTGTAAATATGTAGCGATTTTATATTAAACCATTAAGCTCAATTCCACTTTGTTGATGCATCTCTGGTATTACTACAGTTTACACTGAATGCCTGTTAACCAATTTAGCTGTTTAGGGCATGAGGAGAAGTGACACTTGTACTCTTAAGTCATAACCTATAAATTTGAGTCATATTAATGTATAACTGTAATATTATAGATGTTTGGGGGAAAAAAAATAACAGTACACCAAAAGAATCTGATACCAACTATCCAGTTAAAGGCTGTACATCTTGTGGGCAGTCATAGGCTTGTGATTAAGAAATCCGCCTTGCGAACTGTAGATCCCTGGTTTGATACCCGGTTGCACCTAGTAATATGGTTGAAGTGCCCTTAACCCCAATTGCACCTTGGGTGTCATGTCCAGGACTGCCTCTCACTCCAGGCATGTGTGGTCACTTTAATCTGTGTGTATATGTGTGTGTTTCACTACATGAATGGGTTAAATTTGTAGGACAAATTTCTCTATGTGCCAAAACAGTAGGCAATATATACCACTTGTTACTTAATCATTTCTTAATTTTCATGTTTTAGTTTTGTTAGGTCTCTATGAAATAATTGGAATTCTATGTAAAGTTCCCAGGATCTATTAAAATGTTTGTATGTGTGAAATTTTTCTTGTATTTACACAGTTGCCAGAGCCTCTGATCCTCTATCGGTATTATAATGAGTTCATTGGTTTGTCTAAAGAAGCTAAGAGCATCATGGTGGATAATTCAGAACCCTCCAAAATCAGCATCGAGTTGAACAGGGTCATTTTTAAAATAAAGGATCTGCTTAGGCAACTTCCACCTGCTCATTACAGAACCCTTCACTTCCTTATCACTCACCTGCACAGGTAGGCCATTGACATAATGTAAATTGTGAACAAGAATGTAGGATTTGTGTACATTTTAAGTAAATGTGGGTTAAATATGTATATTGTTTGTTTGTTGTCAGGGTGACTGAGCATGCGGCAGAGAACAAGATGACAGCAAGTAATTTGGGTATCATTTTTGGACCGACACTGATTAAACCACGACAGGCAGAGGCAGACGTTTCTCTGTCCTCGCTAGTGGACTACCCATACCAGGCTTTGATGGTGGAGCTGTTTATTCAACACCATCAAATGATCTTTGATGCATCTTTAAGCCCCACTCCTTCCTCTAATAACCCACTCAGCCGTTATTCTCTGTCTCTGCTGTCAGTTAAAGAGGTAAGAGGTTCGACATTTGGTAAAAAGGCAGACATTATTAAATTTCATAGCAATGTAATGAAATCAAGTGTGCTCTTTTTAACCGCCTGGAATGTTCCTGAAAGCTCACTGACTGGAGAGTTAACACCTGTCATTAAACAAATACAAATTCTTTTGAGAAAACCATACTTTTAGTTTTTAGTTATTAATTCAGGTTCTATATTCTATTCTAATTGCATATTTTATTTACATTGCCTGTCAGCAATCGTTACCTTATCGTTCTTCTGGTGTCTGTGTGCTTTCAAAGTCCAATTTTCTCCCAAAGTCTTTATACATGTGAACAGGTGAATCTGTGATATAAATTGCTCCTTGTTGTGACTGGAATAGGAATAGGCTCTTATCCTATGATTTAGAAAAAAATTGGAATGTAAAAACATAATGTTTAAACAGTTGTGTTCGTGTGTGTTCCAGCAAAACTCTAAATCATCTAAAAGATACTCCTGTGTAATTCCCTCCTCACACTCAGTAGAGATCTATCCTAGTAGTGGACATGAGGGGAAAGAAAACACAGTTGGTCAGTACAATTCTTTTAATAATTATACATAAAAAATTACTTATGTAGTGATATTCTAGTGAATGTCATTGTCATTAATATTATCTTTTAAAAGACAATCTAGTCTCTTATTAAACTAATTATTACTCTCTTTCAGGATCAGACAGTACAGATGGGGTAAATGGGGTTTTTCGCTCCAGTATAAATGCAAATGCACCTCTAGTGAAGCTACGCCCACCACGTACCCATTTCCTGTCACGCCCTGTCAGTTTGCAGGTGGATCGACTGCCCAGTGAACAAAATGAGCGAAATTTGTCTGAGCGAGAGAACAGTAGTGCTATTGCCGAGAGTCCGGAGTCAGAGCAAGCAGACAGTCGAAGTTACCGGAGTCCATTTGTGCATACACACACACTCAGACGCACCTGGGACAAGCAGTACCGCCACTACGACGTCACCCCACGTACTGCCATGATTGTTGCTAACCTTCCATCTTTAGGAGCTGCAGGTGGAAACAAAAAAGACCAGACCAAAACGGACACCGCCAAGACGGCAGCCGCCACTACTGAGGCTGCATCAGCTAAAAGCAGCATTAGTCTGTTATCTCAAAACACTCCATACACTGTAACTGTGCGGCCCTTCCGCACATCAAGGCATGACAGCGTCACGAGTGAAAAAGAAGTGCCCATTGCCTTTAGAGCACCTAGAACACTCCAACCCCCTCCTGGAACCTTCTATAGACCCCCTTATGTTCAAGAGACAGAAAAGTGTGCAATTGTCTCCTCCCCCGTCAACATCTCTACATTGTCTGTAACTATCACAGCACCAATCACCACAGATACTGTATCCACCACTGCCTCTGGACTTTCAGTGACTCCCACCATGTCGTTGTCAACAGAAAGCACAGCCAGCCATAAGACAGAAGAGTTGGAATCAAATGAATTGAATACAAGTGAGTTTAAACAAGTCTATCAACGACTACGGAACAGCCAGCTCTCACAAAAGCAGCGAGAAGCTCACTTAGTCTAAAATACACACATAATTAAACACTCTAGATTTTCTTAATGCAAATCCTACACCTTGACATTTTCTTATCATTAAATGTGGCTTTGTATTGGAACTAAGTAATGGTATTATATTGCTTTAGTGTGCATTCTGAACTCTGTGTACAATAAACTATTTGCAGAATGTTATAAATGTTCACCACACCACAGGGAAACATACAACCATATACAGCCTTAAGTAGGTTTTTATAAGATGACGCATCTTTTACAGGGAAAAACCTTTACCACATGTTAATGAACAATTACTCTTCATGTATTCAATTTATTAAATTGAGGAGAAAATAACTGGGTAGAGCAAACTCGGTTAAATGAACTTATTGATCATCCTCAAGAGTGTATCACTTATTGGTGAAGAAAAATAATTTAAAATTAAGTGGCAAAAGTATGTGAATGCTCTGTGTTTAGTATTTAGACTGACACCCTTGTGCAATAATTTTTCCAGTAATTAATTAGTTCATATGGATGTTTCATCTTAAAAATGTTGGTGATTTTTCTCACATGAAAGCTTTGTTTCTGGTCCTTCTAGTAATTTTCTATTACATTATAATAACCCCTTAAAACTCCTAACTTTTAATATTTAAAACTTCTATGTGAAGGTTTGTTTCCTTTCTGCATGAGCTGCTTTATTTTAGTTCATAGACAGATACAAAAATATATTCTTTTCTTTTCTCTATACAATTCACTTGTAAAATTTTAAATATATGATTATATCAATGATGACAATCCTTTTTGCAGTTGCAGAAAAAAGGTCAAAATTATGATACTGCAATCACCATATTTTAAAGATGGTACACGGTACTTATTCTGGAAGTGTTTTGCTTTTTCCAGACATTAAGATTCATAGTTAAACCATAACATTTTATATTGTTTTTTGTCACCCACAATTCTGGCTTATCCAAGTGATTGCTGGATAAATCCAGAATGTCACTACAAAACAAACAAATGCTTTCTCATTTCTCATCTCATTCTCACCAATCACACCAATCATACCAAAGCCGAAGTCACACTGTCATGGTTGCACTTATTGCCTATTGCAGTGATTTATTGATCTCACATTAATAATTTATTAAAAACTTTTTTGTTAGAGCTTTGTGTGAAAATGTGCTTTAATTTTTAAATTCAAATGATTAACAATAAGCTCAAAATTTGGCTTCTCATTTATTCTTTTCTCTTAACACGTTTTACTCATTTTCTAGATCATAATTAGTAATAGAGGTCTGTATAACATCCTTTACACCTCATTAAATTCAGTTCTCTGCTAGATCTTATTACATCCTTCTGCATCATATTAGAACAATGTGAGGTTATCCTGGTTTTTTTTTGTTTTTTTTGTAACATCGTAAGCTGTTACATACCTTGTTCTTTGATTGGTTCTTGTTGGATTGGATTGACCACTTGTATTAATAATGGTTTTAAAATCATTTATTTCTCGATGTCCGGGTGGAGTTAACGTGGTTTTATAACATTTTATGCCTTTCTTTAAGTCCTCAAAATCTCATTTGGTCATACCATAACACACTTCCAAAATGTGGTATACATATTTTTACCAATAACATGGAATTTTAAAAATGTTTTCTTCATATACTTTTAGTAATAATGTAAATAACTGATGCAGTTTTAGGTCTGTAATCAATCACCCTGTTCTTAAACCACAATCTGACCTGATTACCCTCATTGTCCTTATCGGATTGGTGTAGTAGATTGTAATCAGAGTTATATGTAACAGAAATGTTGAGGTCTAGGACCTGGTTTGTTAATCACTGTTTATTCTAAAGGGAGTCATAAACTTTGTGACATACACTTTATTTTTTGTATTTGTGTTGAATGCAGTCATGTAATGAATTTTTAAAGTAAAACATTTGGTACTTTTAAACTTTTTTTGTGCGTTTAAACATTTTATACCAGTCAGTATTTTCAACACCTGTGCTGCTGGAACTCACATGGGTTTCTTATAAATAAGTTGAAATGTGTTTATTTTAAAAGGAAGCTTATTTTTGCCGAACTTGTCTAAGTATTAGGTCAGCTTATATGCATGTGTGCACACAGTTTCATTTTGACTCAAGTCTATAAACAATGTTATTTTGAAACCTGATTCTATGTTAATTTTTGGGGACTTGAATGTAGCTTTGCAGCTTTGATTTGGCATTAGTTTTATCATTTCTTCTTGCTGCGGATGACACAAAAATAACCCTTATAGAAAAATAGAAAAGTTTTGTGACTCTGTGCTTTTGCCATTTTTTTTTCATCTTCTGTAGTGATTACAATAATAACATTCAATATATGTTGTATTTTACACACCACATCAAAATCTTGGAAGTTTCTTCTAATTGCTCTGACTTGCAACTCATGTTTTTGAAAGCAAAATGTCAAAATGTCTTTGCTAGATTTAATTTCTGTTTCTTGCTACATGCTATTCCATTTTATTACAACCGGGGTGGGGGTTATTTTCAGACTAAAGAAGTCCTCAGCTCAGGCTTTTTTATTAAATGTCCATTTTGTAATAAATGCAAAAATTGTGAAAAAAACATGAATTTTAGCTATTAAATAGCCTATTAAAAAACAATATAAACTATAACCCAGTCCATTCTGTTACATCTTACACACTTAGTCACCTTAGTCCATCTTGTTAGTAAACCCCGTTACACCCAGTAATATCATAATTTAGTAACATAATTATAACATGACATATCCTGTTGTGTTCTGATACTTCATGTTGCATCATGTTAATACATTTAAAAATTTACATATAGATTTATGATCGACGAATGCAAACAATGATGGGAGATGTACTACAGGAACAGGAGCATTTTTGAGTTATTATTCTTGTTCTCACATGGTCTTCCGGAGTGCTGCTGTCCTGCATCACAATGTTAATTATTTTGAATGTGTGTTTGTGTACAGTTTATGATTACAATGTGCACTTTCTGTATGTTATTTGCAGACATGTATCTATTAGACATAGTGTTTGTGCTGTTTATTTGTGTTTAGGCAGCACAGAAAAATAAGAATCGTTGTATTGTAACAAGTGCTAGATAGTTTCTTATAGAATTATCATGTTAGCTAAAATGTATATTTTTTTAAATTGGGTTAAAACCAAAGCCCCTTCTGATTTGTGTATAATGAGTCTTGTTCAGTCAAATTTGTACAAATTAATAAATTAATGTGATTTTAAAATAATTTCATAGAATGCACTTACCGGTAATTATAAACATATTTGTTCATATGTAAAATATTTAATTATATTTTTGTGCATGCTTACCATTTAAGGTAATGTACAGTATTATTGTGATTTCCACTGTTACAGTGAGACTGTACAGAGGTGCAAATTAAATTGAAAAACGTTTTACTTGTGCTGTGAATCTGTAATTATTTGAGATTTTATGTTAAGTGTTACACTGTGTAGACACATATCTAACTGTTTTGTTTTAGCAGTTGGTTTACAGTAATGTGTGCTCTGCATGGTATAAAAGAGTGGTGGAGTCTTACTATATAGTAGTAGGTATACTATCTCAGCATCAATTTGTAAGTCCTGATTGTGTTCCATTACAGATAGTTTTTTTAGTATTAGTCTTTTGTGTGCACAGTTGCACAAGCACAACTTGCTTGTGTAATATATTTTTTTCATCTACCTGTTACTGATTTTCTGTCACATTTGGTATTTACACTGATCTGCAAAACAGATGCGAGCCTTAAACATATTTTTTAGTATTTTAATGTATTAAATTTCTCTTTTGAATCATTTACAATCTAAATCTATGGAAGATTGTAAAAGTTGTTCCTCTATGGGAATAGCAATTTGTTAGAATTTTTAATAAAGTTTAGTAAGAGGTCTTGGTCATAGCATTTCAAAGATATAAGTGAAATTTGAATCTCCATCCAGTAACATTTCAAGGGTTACAGCTTAATGTAGCTGTGTGGCTGTAAATAGACATTCGGTAATGATGATCAGTGGTAACAAGAAGCATATGTAAGTATCAATTCAAATCAGAATTCAAATTTAAGGCTCCAGCAAAAGCAGTTTAAGTACTACGCAACATTTCTTCCAAGATGAACGTGCTGCCACCCGCGTCTAAAAAAGAAGCCTCCCATTGGAAACTTACCAAGTATTAGACCAGTTGTTCCTTTCATAGAAATTAAGAAAGTAAGCAGCTGTCAGAACCTCCTTATCGTATGATCTTTATTAATTAATCAGCAAGTGTAACCACTGCTATAAAAGCAGATTTAATGGCATTTCACTGGTCTGGAGTTTAGGTAATCTTAGAATAATTAGCTGGAGCTTGGAGATGCAATTAGTGTGGCTTCTTATTATCCAGACTGTTTCAAGGCCATTTCTTTCTAAGTTTATATTATATTAGTGTGCAACCCATTAAATTTAAACCTAAGGACAAACTGTGCATCTGTAAAAGAAGTAATTTTATGCAAAACAATTTTATTAACAGTGGATTGGTGGAGTTCAAATTCTAGGGATGGGTTAAACATGAATAGGCAGATTTAAATAAATTAATTTCCATTATAGTGTTTGGCAAATTGTATGATGTGTTTGTGTTGTTAATCTAAAATTAATTTTAGAAAGAATTGGAAACCCTTTTAAACACACGCACACACCAGTTGGACCTGTGTGGTTTCAAATCCAAGGTCCAACTGGCATTACCAAAAAATGGGTTCTTTAGCAAGGCCCTTAACCTTCATTACTTTAGGGATGCTGTGTGTAACCCTGTGTTCTGACACCAACCATCAAGTTAGGATGCTTGTAAGTCGCTTTGGATAAAAGTCTGCTAAATGACCAAATGTAATGTTGTAAAGAACAGACTTTGATACGTCCTTGTCTTTAAAAATATATGACACATGATTGTCATCACATTTATTGACAACACTGGTAATTCCACCTTTAAATTTGATTCTTATAATATGCGTCCGTATGCAATATGCTTAGATTTTAAATAGGCTGATTTTCTTGTTGTGTTTTTCAGGATTAAAGGAGATTAACTCAATCAGATTACAGCTCACATGCTTCAGTTCAGAGCCACAGCTTTTTACTGACCGTATTGAAATACTATTTTTAATTATATCTTAATACATGTAAAACATTCTCAGCTTTTGAACAAAGGTAAGAAATTATATACACTCGTTTTTTGTGTGTTTATCCAATGTATTCACTTTTTATACTTTTTATATTTGTGGTCTTCTTTAAGATTTATACCAGCAGAAATGAGAAATTTCATAACATTTGGAATTTATTGTTACCATTTTTAGAGTGAATAAAATAAAAAGGTTAGTGTATTTTTTGTTTAGAGATTAGTGATGGAAATATATTTGTGTGAAAATGTAAAGGCTTTAAATGTAATGTGTTGAGTGGATGTCTTTAGTTGTGCTACTATTCACTGCACACCTCCACAGGGGCAAAGAGGCAGTTATGAAGAGAGTTAAACAGATTCGCCTTCTGCTTTGGAAAAACTGGACGCTGCGCAAACGGCAAAAGGTTCAATATAATGCTTTATTAACAGTTGAATGTGCTTTTCATCACATGCTAATCGATACATTTGCAGCAATGCAATTTACAGCAAAGTGTAATACATTTCATATTTAAAACTACATTCTGACAACAATGTTAACAATGACAACATTTCTGAGCCTTGTTTCTGAGAAGATAATGTAATCTCAATTATGTATTATTCAGACATTATAATTCTATTTAAACCAATATTGGTCATATGGCACCTTCCAATTATTCTTATTGATCTGTAAGTAATAATGAAGTGATTTTGAAATGTGTAGCAACATCTGCTGGATGCATTTTTTATTAATGATAAAAACCTGAGAAACATGACTCTCAGAAATTTTAATTTGTAATTGCTAATAGTTCAAACATATTAAGCCTTAAATGTGAAAATGTTTTACACAGCCATACAGAGTGTAATATACACACATATGCAAAACACATTTACACTCAGATACTGTGCTTATAATATGCTATATGCTTATGTGTACACTCACTTTGATCCACATTCAGACAATTAACAGAAAAAAATGCTGATATAACAGATATTCTTATATTTGAAAACAATGTGAAATATGATTTAAAAAAAAAAAAAAAAAATTAACTACTGATAAATGGATTTCTGTTTATATATAGGTGTGTGTGTGTGTATGTATATATATATATATATATATATATATATATATATATATATA
>JAFMOD010000781.1:104805-114919 GCA_019802435.1 Corydoras maculifer
ATATATATATATATATATATATATATATATATATATATATATATATATATATATATATATATATATCTGTCATCTGTCTCCTGTTGACTTTTATTTGTCATACATTGAATGTAATTGAGGCATGTTTATTATACATTTCTGAATACAACACATGCATTTTTTTTGCCTGTTACTTAAGTAAAGCCACTCTGTGACAATTCTTTCCAGTAGTAAAAGTTTTACCTCTAATATTTTATTGATTTGATATATTTAATCTGTGTTATTCCTTAGCTGCCAATGGTGTTGGATAATCGTGCAACAGGAATAGATCTACAATTTTGGGGTCGTGTTCTTAAAGCTGTGTCTGAAAAACTGCAGCAGGTAATTCTGGTCTTGATCACTATGTGAGGTCACTGCTTACAATTTGAAGAGCATGCATCAAGAAGCACCTTATCAGAAATACTGCACCCAGACAAAATGTTGTATGTGTGTGTGTGTGTGTGTGTGTGTGTGTGTGTGTGTGTGCACGCACTCATCTGTGGCTGGCTGATTTCTTGGACCATGTGTCAGAAGAACATTTTTTAGAGGTGACATCCTGTTGTGGGTGGAATGAATTCCTAAGATTTGTCTTCAGCCTGTTAGTGTGTGTGCATGCTTGTGTGCATGGATGGAGCAATAGTTTTGTTATGAGTCACCTCTCCTCATCTGTTCTTATCATACATGTATGAACATGAACATACTACATTCTTTACTGAACATGACTTCATTAACTAATTTTTTTTGTTTAAATAGTTTCATTATTTCTTGTGGCTTAATGAATTATAGACCAAGCAATAAAATCATATCTGTACATGACAATAAAATACAGGTAAATACAATGAAAAGTTAAAGGAAATAGTGCAGTTATTTGAGAATTCAAAATTTAAAAAAGCTAAAGACAAATGTGTCCTAATAGGCTTTTTTGTATTTACAAAGAATCCTAATGTAAATAATAAATGCCCCTCTATAGTTACTGGAACTTCTAATTTAAATAGCATTTTGTTTATACTAATGTTTTTTTTTCATATCTCTTAATCTTGGGTAAAAGTTTTTGGACCTTGTTATGTGTATATTCCATTCACACCAAAGTGTCTGGCTGGATAAGATGAGAAGGTGTGTCTTTGTAGAACAGAAATTTCTGAGTACTCAGATTTTGCAGTACCCATTAAGCATTACTAACAACTTTGGCAATGTGTAAATTATGTCATACTGAAAGAGCTTTGTGTAAATTTCAAATACTGAATTTAAACACATTTAACAATTTTCAATGTTAAAACAAAGAATATGCAAAAGACAAATCTGAAATTGTATAGTCATTCATCTGTAAAATTTCATTTGTATTATTACTATAATTGTACTGTAATATCTGAAATAATAACGATAATTTTAGTATTAACCTAGATTTTTTTCTGTATTACTTTTGTAGTCTTGAATAAATTTCTGTCATCACACTAATTTATTTAAGTTTACAATTTAACTATACTCTTATTACAACCTTGCTGTTTCCTTAGTGTTAAATAATATGATGTAATAATCTCTTTCTCCTTACAATACACTTGCTGTAATTGAGATGCAACCATATAAAATATCAAATAATGCTCTAATGTTACTGCAATATTCTCCCTCTCTCTCTCTGTCTGTCTTACTCTCTCTCTTTCTCTTTGTCTCTCTTTCTCTTTTTCTCTCTTTCTTGCTCTCTTTCTCAGTTATTAAACAGGCCAAGCTCTAAATCTCTGCTGGTGGCTCTCAGTCCTGTTTTTCAGGAAGGTGGTCCCTCATCCTTTACTCAGCTTCTCTCCATTATATCTGACCTCTTCTGTGGTTATGCAGAAAGAGAAAACATGCGTGTTTTGTCCTTTAACTGGTATGAAGACAACAACTACAAGGCCTTCTTGGGAATCAACAGCTCAAGAAGACATGACAGCTACACATATGATCACAGTGCTAGTAAGTCTTAAATCTTACTGCACAGAGCACAGAAAAAGATATTTATTTTATTGCTTATTGTCACATACAGATAATTAAGACATCTTAGAAAGCTCTCCAGCACCATTAGTGGTCCAAATGTGCAGTTTCAATGTTTTTTTCTGGTTTTAAATTCACTATGTTTTAGTGTAATAAACATGTAATGATATTGCAAATGCAGGACAAAAAAGTAAGATCTGTTATCAAATGTGTGGGAGTTTTCTCTTCTTTTTATCTAACTATACTTTCTGTTTTTCTATCTGTTTCTTATTTTGTTACAGCTCCATTCTGTAACACTTTAATGCAGAATCTTGAATCGAATCCTGTTACTAAAATCATGTGGAATTCTGTCAAACCTCTTATCATGGGAAAAATTCTGTATACCCCTGACTCTCCTGCTGTACACAAGATACTAAAGAGTGTAAGATATATATATATATATATATATATATATATATATATATGTGTGTGTATATACACAATAAATAATAATAACAATAACAACAACAAAAATAATAATAATAATAATAATGTATGTATGGGCGCCACGGTGGCTTAGTGGTTAGCACGTTCGCCTCTCAGCGCTAGGGATTCCCGGTTCGAATCCCCATCTCGGTGGAGTTTCCATGTTCTCCCCGTGTCTGCGTGGGTTTCCTCCGGGTTCTCCGGGTTTCCTCCCACAGTCCAAAAACATGGATCAAGTTAATTGAATCCTCAAAATTGCCCCATTTAGAGTGTGTCTGTGTGAGTGAGTGTGTGCCCAGCGATGGATTGGCGCCCTGTCCTGGGTCTATCTGCCCAGCGCCCGAGACGTTCTCCCCTGGATGGGCATGGGGAACCCCACCGCGACCCTAATAGAGGATAAGCGGGAGATAATGAATGAATGAATGAATGTATTCATGTATGTATTTAGAGAGAGAAAATTCTACTTCAAACTTCAAAGCTGCCACTAAAATATTTTCTGCTCTTTTTCATGCATTATATGGTTATTAGACAACTTTTTTTATTGGATAAACAAAATAGTTGTTGATGGTTCATTTTCATTATGAAGACTTTACCTGATATTTCTACATCTTACAGCAGAAAATCTATTTCAATTAACTTGATTTTTGTCATTCTGTCTGTCTGTCTGTGTGTACGTATGTACATATGTACGTATGTGTGTGTGGATGTGTGCATGGTTGTGGGTATGTGTGTGTTTGTAAAGGCTAACACCACATTTGAGGAGTTGGAACGGTTGATGACCATGGTAAAGGCCTGGCAGGAAGTTGCTCCTCAGATCTGGGACTTCTTTCAGAACAGCATTCAGATGAACATGATTCGGGTACAGTACATAGTCAATTTCAAAAGTAATGTGCTTATACAATACCCTTTTTATAATAGTTATAATCCTAATTTTATAATAGGAAATAGCCTAAACAGGGTGGCACAGTGGCCTAGTGGTTAGCACATTCGCCTCTCAGCACTAGGGATTCCCAGTTCGAATCCCCATCTGGGTGGAGTTTCCATGTTCTCCCCGTGTCCACGTGGATTTCCTTCGGGTTCTCCGGTTTCCTCCCACAGTCCAAAAACATGTATCAAGTCAATTGAATTCTCCAAATTGCCACAAATAGAGTGCGTTTGTGTGAGTGTGTGCCCAGCGATAGATTGGCGCCCTGTCCTGGGTGTATCTGCCCAGCGTGACCCTAATATAGGATAAAGCAGAAGATAATGAATGAATGAATAAATTAAATATCCTAAAGATAAGAATGCATAATAGAATATTTTATTTTAGTTATAGTTTTATATTATATTTAGTTAAATTTTAGTTTCTGATTTAAGGGACCATCTGATTTTTATTTTATTATTATTTTTTTTCAACAAAATGAAAAGTAGTGAAATTGATCACCTATAATACATTTATTGTATAAGTAGTGTATTTAAGTATTTTTGGGACCTTCCACAAAAACATTTTTAATTAATATATTAAATGTCTGTTCATCCATCAATGGATTGGCACCCCGTCCTGGGTCTATCTGCCCAGCGCCCCTGGATGGGCATGGGAAACCCCCCTGCGACCCTAATATAGGATAAAGCGGAAGATAATGAATGAATGATAAATAGCTGTTCAATGTTTTTTTTTTTTTTTTTTTTTTTGCAGGAGACGCTAAAGAATCCAACAGTGATGGATTTTTTAGATCGTCGTCTGGAGGAATCTGAATTCACGACTAAGCACTTGTTGAATTTTCTCCATAATGGCTGCCCCAAAGAAAGATATGAAAACATGCCTGACTTTGACTGGAAGAATGTGTTTAACATTACTGACCAAATCCTAGGCACCATCATCCAGTATAGCGAGGTCAGAGTCTCTCTAAACTGTCTAGAGGGTCAGATCTTCACAACACCCTTGCAAAATCTCTTCACCAGATCTCACCTCACTGCTTACAAAAATAGCACTACTTATTTTGTAACACTGATTTTATACAGCAGAGAGAATTAATAAACACTAACATGTTTGTGAATAAATATATTTTTGATGTTATCATATCATAATACACATCCAGACAGATTACTGTTTTTTTATTATTTACTACAGTAGAATTTTGTCCTTAAACACATCAAGACATTTCTCTTTTTGTGGGTGTAGTGTATAAAGCTGGATAAGTTTGTGGGTCACATGGATGAGGAGCAGATGAGCCACCAGGCTCTATACCTTCTGCAAGAGAACAAATTTTGGGCTGGGCTTGTATTTTTGGACATGTACCCGTGGACAACAGAACTCCCAAGACACATTAAATATAAAATCCGCATGGATATTGATGCTGTGGAGCGTACGAACAAAATTAAAGACAGGTAATAGGCATTACTTATGGTAATAAATTATTAATTTCTAATCTAGGAACCTAATTTCTAGCAAAATATAAAGACCACGTCAGCTGGCTGTTTTGTATCCTATAGCTATTTTGTTTTTAAGTTTTTGCAGTGATTATTCAATATTATTCTCTTGCTGTATTGTGTGTGTGTGTGTGTGTGTGTGTGTGTGTGTGTCTTTCTCTCTCTCTCTCTCTCTCTCTCTCTCTCTCTCTCTCTGCATGTCCTTAATAGATATTGGGATCCAGGTCCAAGAGCTGACCCTGTAGAGGATCTGCGTTATATTTGGGGAGGGTTTGCATATCTGCAGGACATGATTGAACACGGCATCCTGAAACTACTTACATCTCCGCAGTCGCAACTTGGAGTCTATGTGCAGCAGATGCCTTATCCGTGCTATGTGGATGACATGTATATCTATCTGTTTTCTAGACAAATGTTTTCTATTGAACATTGTAACAGGCATCATATTACCACTCATAGTTGGTAAATATTGTAAAATAGGCTGAATTCAAATAAGTTTGTAACAGTGTGATCTGATATTTAGGTTCATGTTGACGCTGAATCGGTGTTTTCCCATCTTCATGGTGTTGGCCTGGGTTTACTCTGTCTCCATGATCGTAAAGAGCATTGTGCTGGAAAAGGAGCTCAGGTTGAAGGAGACACTGAAGGTCATGGGGGTTACGAATGAGGTAATCTGGTGCACATGGTTTATTGACAGCTTCCTTATGATGACTTTCAGCACAACTCTACTCACCTGTATTATCATTGTGAGTATATTTTAATAGAAAATGTTTTTTGCCATCTTAAAATTTAGAATTGCTAAATAATGCTGTATCTTAATTAAATAATTGATAATAATAAAGACTTGTACAAATAAGAATGTACAAGAGATTAAAAATAATGTTTTTTTTTCTCTTCTTAGTCTGGAAAGGTGCTAAACTACAGCAATCCCATCCTTCTCTTTTTCTTCCTTTTGGCCTTCACTGTGGCCACCATCATGCAGTGCTTTTTGATGAGCATTTTTTTTAACAAAGCTAATCTTGCTGCAGCCTGTAGTGGCATCATTTACTTCACTCTCTATCTGCCACACATCCTGTGTTTTGCCTGGCAAGATCGCATCACCAAAAACATGAAGCTCACTGCGGTAGGTTGAATATTTATACATAGTCCTCTATAAACTGTGCTCACATTTTTAGCGGAGTGCCCCTATTCTATTCAGACATTATAGAACCCTACATGTGTACATGCAGCACATTTCAAGAACCCTAATTCTGCTTTATTGTGCATTTGCCTCCTTAGTCTTTGGAACTGCTTTCCTTCTCTAATAGTTTTAAAACATCTGACTATAGCTTGCTGTTGTCTGTTTAAATAACACAGCATTACTGGACTAATATGCATTCGCAATATTGTAAAGTTTAACCAATATTGTCTGCAGCTTGAAACCAGTAATACAAACATACTGATATAAAAGAGAGAGATGACTGGAAATGAGTAGCCTGGTCTGATGAGTTACATAATGTTCTGTGATTATCTATTATAGCATGGCACTCTAATTTGGGCACTGTAATATATATTTCTTTATTATAACCTTTTGTATTTCTGTGTAAAGATGAATGATCTTTGTTGTTGTATTTTTGTTCCAGAGCTTGCTATCACCGGTGGCCTTTGGCTTTGGTACTGAATATTTATCCCGCTATGAGGAACAAGGACTTGGACTGCAGTGGGATAATATAAGCACCAGCCCACTTGAGGGTGATGGGTATTCGTTCCTCATCTCTATCCATATGATGATTTTTGATTCATTGCTTTATGGTGTTTTGGCATGGTACCTTGACAACATTTTTCCAGGTCAGTAATCTGAAGCTTTATTTTACTTACAAACCCTTTGTATACCTTGTCCAAAAATGAGTTTTCTGTTCTGTGAATCTAAATTTGTGATTTCTCATCACTTATTTTTATGACAAAAGTACTAAGAAATTATTTCAAATGTCTTTACAGGATCACATTATCACATTACATAATTAATAAAAAACTATTATTAGTAAACTATTTTCATTGCAAGGTTTTAAAGAATTTCTAAGAAGTTTAAAAGGTTTTAAAAATCAGTCATTCTATCATATATACTATTTTGGAATTAGTTTGAGTCATCTAGGGCAATGTCCATAACAACTATCAAATGAAAAAACGTCATGCTAATGGTATAAATGCAGCCATGTATGACACAGATTATTTAGAAAAATGTTTGCCATTTAAAACAGTTTGTAGTTGCATCAAAATTATAATCTTAATGATATGAGATGTCAATAATTCAGTAATTGTACAGTGCAAATGCAAAATTGATTTGTAAATGTGCCCTTTTCTCAGGTCAGTATGGCATTGGGCGTCCCTTCTATTTTCCTTTTCAACTATCTTTTTGGAAGAGAAGACGAATTGTTGAAACAGACGAGTCTACTCCAGGTACTATATGTACATGTATGATTTTTAACAAATTAATTAGCAATTGATCTCTTTAATGCAGATGTTTATTTCTTTCACCTCTGCAGTTCAGGAAACACCTATGGAGAACGGGGATCTAAAGATGGAAGATGTAAAAAGTCCCACTCTTATTCTGGAGCCCTCAATTAAAAATTGCAGCAGTTCTCGCAAACAGTGCAAGCATCAGGAAAAGAGAGAAAGATTGGACAGAGAGAAGGAGGCAAGGACGAGGTTGCATGAGGAATATGTGAACACTCAGGAGGAGACACAGCAAGTGTGCACAGGTAGAGAACAGGTTCTTTATAAATCTGTTCTTTGCAGTTTCCAAATTAATATGCAGTTTAGAATATCAGAACCCAATTTGGTGACTGTTTCAGACTTTGTGCCTATAGAAACTAATGAGGTATCAGCACAGAGTGATAGTGTTGTATTTTTTGTTTGAACCACATGTGATATCAGTACTGAGTTGTCATGTGCTGTACCTCGACAGGAAACTCCTTCTTTGAGCCCGAGCCTGATGGGTTGGAGGTGGGGGTATGCGTGAGGGATCTAGTAAAGGTGTATCCTGGAAGTTCACATCCAGCAGTTAACAATCTCAGCCTCAATTTTTATGAAGGACAGATCACATCATTTTTGGGTCATAATGGAGCAGGAAAAACCACCACGCTGTATGTATCTCTTGTGTCTTTAAAGCATTTAAGAACCTATGTATGTCATGTTATAAAATAGTGTTAGCACAATCCATATAAAAATATTGTTTTAAATAATATTTTAAATGTACATGTATAAATGTTTATTTTTATAAACTTATAACTTTTCATCACATTGAATTCACATTGACCAAACTGTATGTTATTTGCTTATCAATGTATTTAATCATTTTCTAAACTTGCTTTATCTATTTGGGGTCACAAGCAGCCAATTCTAATAATTTTTAAATGGAAGGCAGAGAAACTGTAATTGGACCCAGGACTCTTTTGTTAAAGCTACATTACTCTGCTGCCCGTAATTCTTATGCAGATTGTTAAATATTTTTTCATTGTTAACAGAATTAAAATTAATCTATAAACATTTAGTACTCTCATTTTAAAATTGCATATCATAGATTTTTAACTGTTCTTTATTCAGCACAATATTATAATGTATTAGCTAAATTAATTAAAAAATGTATTAAATTAACAAAAGCATGGCGATGTAATAATTGGTACTGAGTTAATTTACACACTCAGAGGAAAAGTACTTCTCTGTGTATTGTTTCTTTTAGTGTATTGTTGGTCTTTTAGACCAATCTTCACAGTTTTAAGTAAAGATTTTAAATATGGTTGACTGCAGAATGTTTTATCATTCTGATTCTTTTCTTTGATTCTTTCTTGATAGATCCATTCTGACAGGTCTGTTTCCTCCCACCTCTGGAACAGCATACATCAGTGGGAAGGACATTTGTACTGACATGGACATGATACGCCAATCTTTGGGCATGTGTCCTCAGTACAACATCCTTTTTAATCAGTAAGGATTATGCATGCACTATCATGATACCTCCGCCATCTACACACACTCAGCATGTGGTCATCAGAGTTTGGCTCTGAAAAGGTTGCTGCAAGAACAGAAAATTATTAGTGTTGTAGTACATTAAAACATCATCATCTATTATGTATCATAGATAACACATTCCTTATGTTGTTTAGTTAATATGGTAACACAACAGCATTATATAAAGTATAACATGTACAGAAGAAGGAGCCACAAGAGTCAGAATCCAAGTGATATTTGGTATCAAAAGTAGATGTAACATGCACTGCAAGCAAAAACTCTGCAGTTACCAATTCTTCCAATACCAATGATATATACTGTATATATATATATATATATATATATATATATATATATATATATATATATCAAAGAGGCAAAATAGTATTCTAAATAGTATTCTACTTTTCTTTTTTGGCTTGATATGTTTTGATATGTTCATTTTTTTTCTTACATGTTTAGTTTGACAGTGGAAGAACATATCTTCTTTTACTCACTTCTGAAAGGCAGAGAGCGTGAGGAAGCTGAACAGGAAGTGGAGGACATGCTGCAGGATGTTGGCTTACCACACAAGCGAAAGGATAAGGCTCAAAATCTCTCTGGTGGGCCATAATACCGTTACATTGAAAATACAATCTACTTCTTCAGTCCAAATATCGATTCTTCTGAAGATTGTTATTGTGTTTAGGTGGGATGCAGAGGAAGCTGTCAGTTGCCATGGCTTTTGTGGGAGGTTCTAAAGTGGTGATTCTGGATGAGCCTACTTCAGGAGTGGATCCTTATTCCAGACGCTCCATCTGGGACTTGCTACTCAAATATCGTAAAGGTTAAACTGTGCCACTTACTGTCCAAGACTTAAACCCTTTGAAAGGTTTTCTATTTTTATTCATGGAGTCATTTAATTTTTAAGCCAGTTATCCTGATCAGGGCTCTGGAGAATGCCAGTGCTTATTCTATCACACATATGGTGAAGAGGGAAACACCAGTATATTCCAGGGCAAATGCACAAATCAACATATTTAAATGTGGAGGAAATATATACAGTGGGTTGCAAAAGTATTCATACCCCTTGAACTTTTCCATATTTTGTCACATTACAACCACAAACATAAATATATTTCACTGGAATTTAATGTGAAAGACCAACACAAAGTGGTATACAATTGTGAAGTGGAATGAAAGTTATACATGAATCAACAATTTTTTTACAAATAAAAAACTGAAAAGTGCGATGTGCAAAATTATTCAGCCCCCTTTTCCCTGAGTGCAA
>JAFMOD010000781.1:130484-141299 GCA_019802435.1 Corydoras maculifer
GGGGGGGTCCCATGCCCATCCAGGGGAGAACGTCTTTGACGCTGGGCAGATACACCCAGGACATGCCGCCAATCCATCGCTGGGCACACACTCACTCACACAGACATGCACATATGCGTGCTCTATATAGGACAATTTGGAGAACTCAATTGACTTGATCCACGTTTTTGGACTGTGGGAGAAAACCGAAGAACCCGGAGGAAACCCACGGGGAGAACATGGAAACTCCACCCAAATGGGGATTCGAACCGGGAATCCCTAGTGCTGAGAGGCGAACCGTGTCGCCCCGGTAAACTGAATCATTTTATGTAAATAGATGAGGGCCAGGTAAAATGCCGCTGTACAGTGCTGATGCCCTGGTCAGCAGAATTTCTTTTGCCCTATTTGGTTACTAAGGAGGTGGCACAAGTGGCCAACCTCTGCATTCAAAAAGTCTTGAAGAAACAGACAGACATTAATTGTTTTAACTTAAAACAAAACTTTCAACATTTTATTCACTTGTTGATTGTTGATTTAACAATATCGCTGGTGAGAATTAGAAATTATTTATTCTAAGTAATCGGTAAATGAACGATGCTTCAAAAGAACTCAGTAGAAGATGAAGTTAAGTGACTCAGAGGACGTAAAAAAATTCCCGCTCATTAGCAGAAGTCATTTAGTGACATCTGGTGGCAAATTGTTAGAATTGCATGCTTAAAAAAAAAAACATTTGACCGGTGTTAATTATATTTGCCTGCAGAGCCATGGCAACAAGCAGCTTCAGTTTATTACAGATTATTTTACAGTTACTTAAAATCTAAAAAGAAAAAAATCTACATTCATTACATGACTACATACATTAAAAAAGAAGATCACAAAAATAATTATTTGCACGGTTGTTCTTTAAAGCGCTTTGTAGTGTACCTGGTGACACAGTGCACCATATCTGTAGCAAGAAGTGATTTCAAACACAGCTACTGTTTACTTGCATGTGTGTGTGTTTATGTGATCAGATGTATGTGGGTAGAAGGAGACCAGCTGTGGATCGAATATGTGTAGGGGTTCCACCTGGAGAGGTAACAGTATTTAATTCATATAGGAGTGTGTACATGTGTAGATTAGAGTGTATCTTGAAAACTAAAAAGTTAAATAAAATAAAACTATATCATTGAATAAAATTGAATACTGACATAGTGGTTCACGTCACTTTAAACACGTTAATAAAACTTCTAATAGATCACTTATTAAATATGTTTGTCTTGGATGTAAATTATGTCTTAAATCGTTTATATGATGATTAGTTTACCATCAGTGCTGTCATTGTGACCTTTAGTGATGTATTTTCAAATAGATTATTTTTGGGACGCAACAATAAAATGTTTATTTTTATCTTATTGAATATTTGAATTTTATCTGAATGCTTTTGCTAAATTATTAAATGTGGATGTATGTACTATGTGTTTAGTGTTTTGGGCTGCTTGGTGTGAATGGAGCTGGAAAAACTACCACTTTTAAAATGCTAACAGGAGACACAGACGTGACATCAGGCAATGCTTCTGTAGCTGGATACAGGTAACAGAGAAAGATGTTATATATTACATTAAATAAAATTCACTTTGTCAGTTTTTTTAACTACATGTTCTGTACTGATTGTCCCTGCAGTATTCTTACCAACATTTTGGATGTGCATCAGAACATGGGTTACTGCCCTCAGTTTGATGCTATAGATGATCTGTTAACTGGCAGAGAGCACCTGTACCTATATGCACGTCTCCGTGGAGTTCCCGAGTCAGAAATTGCAAGGGTGAGTCTGAAAAAGCTAAAGGATTAATTTAAGGGTTTGAAAGAATCTAAACCTTTGTTAAATGTTTTTGCCATAACTTATGATATAGCTGTTTGTAAAATAAAGCACATTTTCTGCAACAAAACATTCTCTTAGCAAACCTGTTGTACAATGCAATTGTTTATACATATTATTCATCCTGATTAAAGTTGTTTACCATCTATGTATGACACAACAATTAAAATACTGAATATATGCACAACAAGGCCCTTGACACTTTTTGGAATCCTCTCTGTGTTTGTTCCGCAGGTGGCTCAGTGGTGTATTGAGAAGATTGGACTGTCAGAATATGAAAGTTCCTGTGCGGGAACCTACAGTGGTGGCAACAAAAGAAAACTCTCAACCGCTATTGCCATGATCGGCTGCCCTCCTCTTCTCCTGCTGGTACATCCAAACCATTCTGACATAGTGGATCATAATCATAATAATGTATTTCTAATCTTTAGAATAAAATAACCATAGGCCCCTCTTGATCATACCCATAGTAATTGAAAGCTAGTACGTTAACTCAAACAGTGGCACATATCAAAATTCCTTGCTCTGCTACAGGATGAACCCACAACTGGTATGGACCCTCACTCCCGGCGCTTCCTGTGGAATGCCATTATGAGTGTCATTCGTGATGGCAGAGCTGTGGTGTTAACATCCCACAGGTATGAACACATTCTATGTTATGTAATACTGTTCAATTAAATCTTTACACTCTCTCTCTCTCTCTCTCTCTCTCTCTCTCTCTCTGCGGGTACACAGTATGGAGGAGTGTGAGGCCTTGTGTACACGACTGGCTATCATGGTAAATGGCACATTCAAATGTTTGGGAACAATTCAGCACCTCAAATATAAGTAAGTTATTTACTCAGTGTGTACTTTAAAACTATTATGAGACAAAGAATGTGGGTAGGATGTAAATATTTGAGTGTTCATATTCAGGTTTGGTGATGGTTACGTGGTGACGATGAAGATCAAAGCAGATAAATTAGGATCCTCTCCTGATCTTGGTCCTGCAGAAATATTTATGGAGTCCAACTTCTCAAACTGCATCCAGCGAGAGAAACATTACAACACTTTACAGTATGAGATTTCTTCATCATCACTTGCTCGTGTTTTTCAACTTGTGGCAGCGAACAAGGACAAACTCAACATTGAAGATTATTCAGTGTCTCAGACCACATTAGATCAGGTACATTTACTACATTCACCAAACAGCATCATTATGAGAGTTGTCAGAAGTACTTAAGCCCAAAACAATTTTCGTAATTGAAGGGTACTCTAGTGAAAGTTAACATATCCATTTCATTTCTCACTCACCAACCCCTTTCTGCTGTGTGTGTTTACCTATGTAAATAAAAACAGCTTTTAACAGATTTTCATGTGACAAAAAATATTTTTAATAAATTCATTAGAATTGTAATGAAGTACTTCTACTTCTCATGAAAACTAAACATTTATGGTGGGGCATGTGTTTGTTATTGTGATGTATAAAATAACAACACCATTTTCATCCTCTTTTTTCAGGTTTTTGTAAATTTTGCAAAGCAGCAGTCAGGCGAGGATGCTGATGATGTCCTCCATCCTAGAGCAGCTGGTGGGCGCAGAGAAGCCAAAATTTCACCTCTTAAGCCATCTTTAAAACCCCCTAAATAATATTTAGGTAATATTTAAGCGTATTCATTAATAATGGAATTGCAATGAATGATGTTATATAAATTAATACATCAGAGCAGTAAACATCTCTGCATACATATTTTTACACCTAAAAATGTAAACTGAACTAAAAGAAAAAATGAACTCATCTTTGAAATTGCGCTCAGAAATGTAGGACTTTTGTATGTTTACATGTAAATAATATTCTGAATGTATATGGGGCTTTTCTATGCTTTTTGTGCTTTTCAGGTAAATATGTGCCTGCATTATTATCTCTGCTATGTTTTTTTAACTGTATGCTTTCAGATAATGTTGCAGTTACCAGTAACTTGCATTTATTAAAATTAAACATCATTAGTATTAAAGCTATGAAGTATTAATTGTTATTTGTTGCCTAAAGCTTTTATACTCAATTATGCAATTAAATCATTTGTGTATAGAGTACAATTTACACTTGAGTGGTTCTTCACAGAATAAAAAATAACATCAGAACACTATACTAATACACTTAGCAAAATGTAAATAATACAAATGTCACATATAATACTACAGTTACTGTCATGAAGAAAGGTGACATTAAAAGCTTTTTTGATGTTACTCATACAAGTGCTTTAAGATTGGAGTATTTAAACAGTAAATGTTTATGAAATTCTTTTCTTTTTCTATTTATACGCTTACCCCAATAAAAGGAACCTTGAAAGGTGGCATTGTTTAATTACAAAGAACACAATTTTTGTTTTACACAAAATTGTTTTAGGACGACAATAATCTGTGTTTTTACAAAAGTTTTCTGAAGTACCACAGAGCCCCAGGGTCTGTACTGTATTTATCACAGTACAGTAACATGTATTCATGCAATGCCATCTGGTGACTTGAGGGGTCATACATTTAATTATTTTGTTTACCCCTACTCTTCATTAACTCATGCAGTAAGACATATACTGCAGTTTTTAGTTTATTACTGAAACCGAAACTTCTGCCTATCTAAAATGTTGATTAAAACATAGTATCTTTGGAAGCTAAAAGCACATTATTGGATGATTTGATTATAAAAAACATACTTTTCAAAGGACAATATGAACTTGCAGGATTGGCATTCTATACTGTCCCTTTCCTGAGCCATGAGCAGTTTTAACTTTGTGCATTTTATTACATAATTTTTTTTTTCTTCATTATTTGGGGGTTTGCTGTTGTTTACATACACATGGATATCTGGAGTGTGCAGTAAGCAATTAATAAATTCCTTTTTTAGAATACAATTGTCACATACTTGACGTTATCTTATTGGATATAGTGTATTTTACTGGCATCATTTTGTATGGTCTGGCCTTTAACAAAACCACTAAAATAACAGTGTAAGACTGGCCAGGTTTACTGAGAGCAATGTAACTTTAATATTATTTACAATATTTTTGGGGTATTTTTTATTCATTGTGTAATTATTCTGCAAGAGCAGAGAAGAACCCAAGATAAATAAATGAGACAGAACTATTATACATAGTACAGTTTTATTTTTATTAAGAAAAAGAATACAATAGTTTTGTTAATAATTGGCAAAAATATGTAGTTTAATAATAAGAGGCAGAGTATGATATAACAAGCTTAAACAAGTGGCAATAATATTTTGAAAATGGTTCAGGCTTAGCAGATCTTAACTAATTAGCATATTAGTCTTACTCAATAATCAAAAGTGACAGTCTTAGGATAAATGCTTAGGTTTGTGAACATGTATTTTTGAAACTTAGTTTTTGTACTTTGTACACATGTATTTTTTTATGCAAAAATGTTTTATAGAGATAAAATAAAAAAACAGGTCATTTGTTGGGAGTATGAGTCAAGTTTTGATTTGAGTATGCAGCATTGCGCTTTCTTTCACTGTTACATTGTTACATAAATAGTAACATTTATACAGTTTAGTGATACTATAGAAAGAGAGGAATGATGGAAGTTCTGAGTTCAGGATAATCCGGTAACTCATTAATGTAGGTTTTGTGTTTTTCTCGGGCCCAGATGGTCATCTGTATGAAACCAATACATGTAAACACCAGAACTGTACACACACACACACACACACACACACACACACACACACACAATAAAATACCAATTAAATGATGTAATTATCAATGTGTGAATATTAAAAATAGTATATGTACCTGGCACACACTGCGTCATTACAGAGAAACTGATCCATGAACCCACCTGCAATCAAAACACTCAAAATTACAAAAAGACGGATTTAAAAAAAATAATAAATAGGTGAATGAAGTTACATGCTCTCAGTATATTGGAGTAAGCATTACCAAGTATAGTTATCAACTTCTACTGAACATATAAATGGATTTTGTAGTTCCAAAATCATAAAGTGTAGTCCAAGTTTTTCTTCATTTTTTTACTTCAAAGGAGTCAGTCTCCTTTTTTCTTTATTTGTCAGGACCCAGGAAAGCAGGTACTATTTAAGATGTGAATGGTTCTCAGCATTTACACTGAAATAGTGGTGATGCACTAGTGTAATTGGTTTAGACACAGGTGCTGTTGTGTAATGTATTAGACATCTCTACTTTATTGTTTCTCTTTGTTGATGTGAAATCATAAAACTGAACCTCATTTGTTGCAGCATGGTTTGTGTTAGTCATCCTCTTGTTCTTTATTAGTGCTGACAATGTTTGTGGCTGCATATTTTTATTAGTAGGTTTTTTCATTAAATTGTTTTTTCAGTTTTTAGTAGCCCAGTAGGACTTCTACATTGTCCAATAATTAGTTAGTTTTAAAGATCATAAACTTTTTAATTGCATATTCTTATCAAGTGTAATGAATTTACAAATCACCTCATATGTGTAGTTCGGACAGGAAACAAAGAAAAAGAGCCAGGTAAAGGGATTTTTGTTAGGGTATGGAATTTGCGTCGGCCTCAATCCTAAAACACACACACATCTTGTTTTCTAAACACTTATTTGCTTTTAAAGAGTGGTTAGAGCTTATTTCATTGCTATAAGGCATTGTGATACATTATTAGTCTATCACATGTAAAGCTCATTTGGGCCTACAATTACAATTGGGATGAAATTTGTATCATTGTTTTTTTTCTCTTACTGTAGGGCAAAATTTTGAATACCCAAAAGCATACATAAATGCATGCAAATTCCACACAGAAATGACCTTATCTGCTCGGGTTGGGTTTTAAGCTTTCTGGTTAGTGCTAATATGGGGAGATGTTTGCTTACCATTAGAGCTGATTTGGTTTAAAACCAAGTTAATTGAAAGATTTCCAATCTCACATATCTGTAGATTCAATCAGAACAAAGGTAAAATATGGTTTTAATCGTTAATTAACGTACATCAACAGATCAATAAAAAATTAAATAACAGAATTTAAAATGTGTACCATAAATGTAGTAAGTGAGGTATAAATCTGAAGTTTTCCATATTCTAATAAAAGAAAAGTGTTATATTAGATTTTATATTGTTATATCAAATGCAACCCCAAGAATGACATTCATCAGCCATTTTATTAGGTATACCACCATGTCTACACTTATTGTCCATTTAATGAGCCTCCACCTACTATTTAAAAGCACTTTGTAATTCCACAATTATAGTAGTGAAGTATTTCTATACTGTACTATACTATACCTTTAAATAGACAATGTGTGTAATAACAATGAGTCTTCCCTAATGAAGTTACCACTAAGTGTTCATTGCGTTTTTGAAAAGAAAAACTTGCATTTCTCAAAACACATGTTTTTTTATGATTTAGTATTCATTAACTCACCTGGTGTTGTATAAAGTGGGTGGTTTATGTAGTATGCTAACCATGCTGAAAATCCCCAGTAATGTAAACAATTCTGAAAAACACAAGTATCATCTTATTATTATTATTATTATTATTATTATTATTAGTGATAGTAGTAGTAGTAGAAGTAGTTATAGTAGTAAAAGTGTCAGATCTATGCATCATACTATGTAAGGTATGGTAATTAATAAACTATATCAAATTTGGCTTATCTGTCAAGCTAAGTAAAGCTACTGAAATAATTACAGAAATAATTTAGTGTATTCTTAAATGTATAATATAAATAAAAAATACCAGCATTATGGTGTGCAGTGGTAAAGTTCCATGTGAGAATCGATGAATGAATATTGTCTCCACTAATTGCTTAATATAATGCAGAGAGTGACAAATGCACGCCAACCTACAAATAAGCAGATATTACATTTATAATATTGTAAAGTATTGTAAACTTTCAGGTAAATTACAGTTTATGAATACATATACAAATAAAATAAGTAAATATCTGTTTTAGTTTAGAAACACTCTAGCATCAGTTTTAGCTGTCACAAGGCAGAGATCTATATACATATATCCCCTCTTTTTAACCTAGACTAAGACATTATGAATATCTGAAATGTTGAACAAGTGCATAGATGTACTTGTGCCATGCTATGAATTCTATGAACTGGAATGTGAGCTCATCTTAGAAAATTCATTCATCCATTATCTTCCGCTTTGTCCTATATTAGGGTCGCGGGGGGGGTTCCCCATGCCCATCCAGGGGAGAACGTTTCGGACGCTGGGCAGATACACCCAGGACAGGGCGCCAATCTATCGCTGGGCAAACACTCACTCACACAGACACACACGCATACACACTCTATATGGGGCAATTTGGAGAACTCAATTGACTTGATCCATGTTTTTGGACTGTGGGAGGAAACCAGAGAACCCGGAGAAAACCCACGCAGACACGGGGAGAACATGAAAACTCCACCCAGATGGGGATTCGAACTGGGAATCCCTAGTGCTGAGAGGCGAACGTGCTAACCACTTAGCCACCGTGCCGCCACAATGAGATATCTTACTGATTTAATCTGTCTAACAGAGTGCACAGTGAATAAACACAGGATTTAAAAATACTGGTGCATCTGATCCACTCATACCAATGCAACACAAACTAAGACACCACCTCTTTAGTGTCACTGTAGTACTAATGTTAGAAAATGGAGTAAAGGAGATTAATGAAATATGTAATGGTATATATTTATGTAGCCTTTGTAGAGCTTTCTTCTCTCACCTGACCACAGCATGTCGGCTTCTAGTATAGTTGTATTCATGACTATAGATGAATGGTAGGCGATAATAGAAGAGTAGATAAATGAAAAGCGGTCCGAAGCTTTGAGCAAGAAACACCTATAATAAAATTAAAGTAGAACCTGATTACAATCTAGAAACGTAAATAGAAATAAATGCATACATTAATAAAAACTTGTAATTGTAAACTAATAAAAAAATTGTAAAGAATGTATTTAAGTGTAGATTTGAATACCATTGTCCAGCCTAACTGAGGCCCAAGGTCCTGTAGAAACATTGTTGCAGTTGTTCCTACAGGAAGATCTTCTAAAACATCTTCATCATTTAGTGCCTTACCCTCTGAAAGTCATTAAACAATTAACTAATCAAAACTTTTGGATTGCCTATTTATTTACTAATCCTCCACACAAAAAGCATTATAATCTCTTTTTTTTCCATGTTTAAAGACTTTGTCATTTATAATATTTTATAATCATACTATAAAGGTATTTCATGTGACCACTAATTAAGATCTACAGTTTATCTCCGAAAATTCTAGTTAAATTAATTTAATGAAAATAATGTAAAAAATCAATTGCACTGATATTAGTATTGCATATTCAACCTTTAGTATTAAGCACAATTATATTATTTCCAGTAACCTGTTAGCCATAATACTTTAATATAAAGTTAGTCTTTGAACAAGTTTTTTACATGGATACTGGAAAAAACTGCCTTGTAACAAAACCATAACATTAACTTGTACCTATAAATGAATAAAATACATAAGCTCAGTGACCCCAGATTACCTGTACAGTAATTATTAATATAAAGTAAATATATTCTAAAGTACTTGCTGTTACTACTACAATATTTACATTTATAGTATTTGTATTTGTGTAAACATGTGTGAAATATTAAAATAATTTAAAATAATAACTACTATGTAACAGATCTAATTTCCAATACATTGGAATAATTGACCTAGTTTTAGTAACAAATAATATAATTTAATATCTTATATAATTTACCCGGATGCAGTTTAAGTGCTTGTCTTGCTGGATACCATTTAGGATCTGCAAGTATTCAATATATCAATTAGTGTTCATCATCAATTTATTCTTGCATTATCACAACAACTACTTTGGCATGCCAACTGATCCAATATAGAATGCACAAAGAACCAGAGATGGGTATGTGGCTTACAAATAGTAACAGACTTTAAATTATTAAAAATGTGAAAAAACATATAAAATACTGACAGTTCATTTAACAGTTATGAAAGTGTATACATATAAAATAAAGCACTCACACAGCTTGTGTAGCAAATGCTTGATTTCTCCAACTGTGGCACTCGGTTCCACCTGTTTATAAAAAAGGTGGGAACTGTAAGGGCTAAAATTTTGGTAGAAAAAAAAATTACTTAAATTATCCAGAATAATCTAAATAGATCCATGTCAAAGTGACACACCTTATCCAGGTAACAGAGCTGCATCTGGCTCTTCGGATCACGCACTTCCACCTCAAAAAAAACATAGTTTTTAGGAGGTTTAGCCTCTCCAGCTTTTAAGCCATGGTCACATCTGGTTTTAATAAATTGAGCAACTGTGAAGAGATCTCTTAGCTCCAAACAGTCCATACTGTAATGGGGCCATGAGCAACTAGAACTCGTTAGGTAGAGAGGTTAGAATCAGATCTGTTCATGGTATGAAGAGAACCTGGTGACTATGACCTCACACACAGATCAAATTCTAACTGCATGTTGTGAATGAGCAATGCTGCAACAGTGTTTCTATTTTAATGAAAAAATTTATTTCTATCTATTAATGTACAAACTGAATACTAGATAGTATAAGTACAAATATAAATTTCTCTTAGATCCACAATAGACATTTTGCATATTTTATTGAATGTAAAAGATATTTTTGTTCACCTCAATTACTGTAAACTACAAACTGTAGAAAATGATTTTAGCATATAATTCCTTATGCTGTTTTTCTGCAGTCTTAGATTTAGTAATTTAACCAATATGTCTTACTCATTGGCGGCACGGTGGCTTAGTGGTTAGCACATTCGCCTCTCAGCGCTAGGGATTCCCGGTTCGAATCCCCATCTGGGTGGAGTTTCCATGTTCTCCCCGTGTCTGCGTGGGTTTCCTCCGGGTTCTCCGGTTTCCTCCCACAGTCCAAAAACATGGATCAAGTTAATTGAATTCTCAAAAATTGCCCAATTTAGAGTGTGTATGTGTGAGTGAGTGTGTGCCCAGCGATGGATTGGCGCC
>JAFMOD010000781.1:146230-168200 GCA_019802435.1 Corydoras maculifer
ATCCAGGGGAGAACGTCTCGGGCGCTGGGCAGATAGACCCAGGACAGGGCGCCAATCCATCGCTGGGCACACACTCACTCACAAAGACACACACTATATGGGGCAATTTTGAGAATTCAATTAACTTGATCCATGTGTTTGGACTGTGGGAGGAAACCGGAGAACCCGGAGGAAACCCACGCAGACACGGGGAGAACATGGAAACTCCACCCAGATGGGGATTCGAACCGGGAATCCCTAGCGCTGAGAGGCGAACGTGCTAACCACTAAGCCACCGTGCTGCCCTTAATAGCACAAAAAAAAAAATTAAATTCAGCAATTTAATTTTGTGACATGTTACTTACAATGATACATAAAATATAAAAATAAAAATATACCAGGTTTGAATTAATTTAAATGTAATAAATTTAGATTTACTTAACAGATAACTGGTACAACACTTTAATTATTTAAAACAAAACAAAAAAATTGTTAATTCATGTATATATAAAAGGCAAGTCACTTGGCAGTAATTTGCTAATTTTGAGAATTATTGCAATTCTGGTCTGATAATTACTGACATATCTGCATACAATTTTAGTGATTATGTATCATGAATCATTATAAATTTTTACTATTTTATTAACAGGTGGTAACATAATGTTAGTGTCTGAATACAAAAATTTCACAGAAATACAAAGAGCGAGAAACTGAGAGAGAATTAGTATCAGAAAGACAAAAAAAATAGAAGCTTGAAAGATACAGAGAGAGGTAGAAAGGTAGACTGAGAGAAAGAGAGAGGGGCCGAGAGACATGCAGTAATATGGGGGGAGAGAACAGATATTTGAGAAGCTGTGTGATGCTAAATTTAACTGTTAATCTGTCGTCTCTGCATGAAATCTGGCACCGCTGATACTAACACCATCAGCTCATTACAGTGTTGGAAAGACACCATGCTGCGCTTTGACAAACAACAACTCTAGATTTAGCTTTAACAACTTTAGGAATGTAGAAATTTAGTTATATAGGCTGGTGCAGTGCTGATTAACAGTTCGGACAGAACTCAACAGAAGGCAGTAGAACCACAGTGGAAGATCCAGACTGTTTAAAAGACTAAATGCATTGCATTATGATTTTACATTAGTGAAAGTTATTATTGAATTAGTTTTTCTTCAAATTAAATAATTCTTAATTACACAACTGCAATCTGAATCTTATGAGCATATGATTCTGTTTTTCTTTTTTTATTCACTTGTAAACAGAAGTTGTGTGATGATTTGGAGAGAAATATATTTTCAAAGAACAGCCAGTTAAAGTCACTGCATTCTTGCTAGTGTATTCTAGTAAAAAGAGAAAACCATGTCTTTTTGTAGGGGCTATTGATTTTTACATAAATAAATTCAATTCTTGTTCATTTCATTTGCAAAATACATCAACAATTTAGAGAAAAAAAAAGTTGGTCACTCACCTCAAAGAATGCAATTCTGTTAATTGCTCTTTTTCTTTTCCAATCATCTGAATAAAAATTTTTATAAACCACAAGCTCACAATGCCGGTGCTCATCATAGTTCTCAGACAACATTTCCATCTTTATGTACACTACTCTACAGGAGTTCTGATGAAGGTGTTTCATTGTCTGAAGAACCGTACTGTCCTGAGTGAGCAGTGTGCTGATCAGAGTGATCGCTCTTTAACAATCAATAAAGTTAATTAGCTGTTGTAATGACAATTTGCAGCCTTCAAGTTTCATCAATATTTTCAGTCTAGCAGTACACGTCACTGTTCTCCAACAAAACAGCTGCTTCCTAAATAATTACTCCACTGCAATATGTAACATAACTAGCATAATGAGTTTTAAATACCAGATTTTGACTGTACGTATAAACTCACGGTACATGCAGCTCTGAACTATATGAGAAAAAATATTTTCATTTTCATATGACATTTAAAGCTTTAAGCTTCAATGTTTAATTTTTTGAAGCAACATTTTAACATGTTATTAGGTTAATGCCCATCTTCATGCTTATTGTGATAAAGGTGGAGAAGAACTCTGGACAGCCCATCACAGACCAGAGATGCAGACAAACAAATTCAGATACATATTCACATCTAGGAAAAATATAGTATCTTTAGTTTACCTTCTGGTATATGGACTGGTGGAGGAACCAAGCACACAATTTCACACAAAAAAAACTGAAATCAAACCCAGAACCTTCATGCTGTGACATGATAACACTGACCAATGTGACACTGTTTTACTGTGCTAATATTCAATTAGATCTCCCACATACAGTCATGTGCAACATTTTGTGTTTGTTTGTATTTTGTGTGATATGTAACTGGTATGCCACTGAATGTGCAGTGTTCTTGTAATGAAAACTTTAGCTAGTTTCAATTAAGTTATATTCGAATACGTATATACAGTATACCGTCTATACTGTTGCACTGATGATTAATGTATTTTGACTGCCTTTTTTATAGGCAGTGACAAACAGATTAGACATTCTGATGGCACTGATAAGTTCATTAAAAAATATTTGCTTTTGAGGCTAGAACAGAGCATTCTGAGTGGGGTTTTGAGAAATGTACTCTACGCCAACGAAAATCAGAGAAATGTTCCATATTGACTGAGGAATAACTGTAAAAGCAAGGTCATAAATAAAAACTCCTACAAAAACACTCCCTTCATAGAGAGAGAGTGGGTGTGTTGCTATGTACTGTATGTAAGATAGTAACACAACACTAAACGTGTGAGTGATTTGGTTGTGGTGCAGATGAACTAATAAATGAAAACAATGCAAAAATATTTCTACCTACATCATACCAGTCATTTATTCTGTTTGACATAAATAATAAAGAAAAAATACACAACTGTGTTAACTTAATTGTCTAGTCATGTATTTGGAGGAGACCGTGGAACATGTACAAATCTGTAAAACTAGAGACAGGAAGCAAAAATAAATCCACAACATACCACAGATGTTTAAATAAAAAGTACAAGTTTTGTTTCTGGTGGAACATCAGAAGTAAAAACAGAAACCTGCTGAAAGGAATAACAAATTTGTTTGAGCTCTCCAAAAAATTTTTTTATATGTTTTCTCTTATAGGATAGAGTGCATTCCTGAAATGGAGGACTTTAATAAGAATGAGGTATAACAGATTACTGAGTTTACTAAACTCTCTCATTAAGCATTGTTAGCATTACCACAGAATCATTACCACAAAAATCCACACATTAGTGGGAAGTAACAGTTCAATTTGCAGATCTAAGCCACTACCTTAAGTTTCTCATTATTCCATATTAACGTAAAGTGGTCTTTATTTACAACATTTTTTTTTTCAGTGAGTTTATTTATCTACCCTAAAAATGAAAACATGCAGTTTCAGAAAACCATGTGTACAAAGTACTCATTACAGTCATGAAATATTAACAATGCACTTTCTTTAGCACCTTAAACATTTTTGAATGACAACAATTGCAAGCACCTGATCGATTGATGAATATTGATGTTTATATTTTTGGTTCATATCTAATTAAAATGGTCTTAAGTAATTCGAAAATAAATTAGCAAATTTATAAAGACTTTGGATTTGTGGTTTCAGAATGATATAAAAGAGGAGAAAAGAACTATTGGTGATATAAATTATAGCTGGAATAGAAGAGGGCAAGGGAGTAAAAAAAAAAAGAGGAAAATGAATGTCATCCTCCATTTATGAGTTTGAAAGTGCAGCGTTATTAATTAGTTCAGTCTTTTTGTCTTTCAAGCCTCAGTCTCATTGTTACAGTTAATTTATTATTTTTTTTACAATTGTGTCCATATTTTGTGTGTGTGTGTGTGTGTGTGTGTGTGTGTGTGTGTGTGTGTGTGTGTGTGTGTGTGTGTGTCAGTGTGTCAGTGTGTGTGCCTGTGTATGGTGTGCTCCATCCGCCCTGAAGCATTTTATCCAAGAAAGCAGACAGGGCCAACCTCAAACCCAAATCTCTGGTTAGGGTCTCCGAAGTCATTCAGCATAACATCAATAATGGGTACTTGATCGAGACGAGGAGTGTTAAGCTCCAGCACAGTTCTACTGTAGCCCTGTTTTAACTAAACACAGGAATGAAAGGAGAGAGAATATTATTGTATTTTGTTTATGTAACCTTAAATTTTAAAATATTACAGTCAATTACAATTGTGTGTGTGTCTACTATTCAATTAAATTTCTCAATTTAAATGATCTCAACTGAGTCAATATACAGTACATTGCAGGAAAACCATTTCCAACCCTAAAACAAAAAGTCTATTTTCAACATCTTGGACTGGCTGCCACTAAGCAAATAATTGTTTTGCACATTAGTGGATTAGTATGATTTCTGCATGAAATAAATTGCAACAAAAACTTAATTAAAATGCCTGATAATTCTGTCAAATATGACATTTTATATCCAAAATGAGATTCAAAAAAAGTAATTTTTAATACTGAACAAAACTGTGTAATTAAGATCATTTAAGTGAATAACATTCAGGCCAGTACGTTCCTTTATTGTAGGGTCATCTAAATAGTATCTAGAAGCTCAGTGATGAGCATATAAACATATGCTTTATGTTAGCACTTTTGTTGCTAGGTGAAGTTCTTACCGAGCAGCCATCAGACAGAGCTTTGATAAAGAGATTGTTATCATGTGACATTTCTTCATCATTAGAGCCGAGGAAGTGTAGTGCTTTGTTGTAGTTGTTAGCCTTAGCGTCAAACCAGGCCACAGACTGATGGCAGATGTAGGTAAAATTCTGTCTCGCTGCTGAACTCAATAACTTAAGGAAGGTCATCTGCACCCCGGTGATGGAACTCTCCTCTGCATCCACATATGAGAGCTGTGCGGAAGCATGACAGACATTAAACTCTGCAGAAGAAGACTCAGATTCTCTTCAAAATATATCATACAGCTCTACATGATGCAAATAATCATGTTGAAGATAAAGATGAAAATGAAAAGCACACTTACAATTTTACCACGCTTAAATTCGCTGAACCAGGTTCCTGGTGATTCCTTTGGCCAGTTTGACATTCTAACCTATTATAGAAACACACATGCACATCAAACCCAAATACAGATACATACAGACCTGCAGACATCTTTTCATTACAGCATGGTTTTATGGACTGTTCTTGGTTGACTTACCCCTGAGGATTTTTTATCCGGATAGATACAGGTTTCTCCTCCTGCAGTAAAGTTACAGTAAGCCTTGAAGGCATCACCTTTACATCCCATGTTAGGATCAACCCAGTACTGACCTGTAATAGGAACACATTTCTGATTATTGAACTGTTAAATTAATTAACTTGATTTATTCATTTTCTAGAAAGCTATTCTAATTTTTGCCACGGGACACCCTGTACAGGTCACAAGTAGTCAAATACTGTCACACTCAGAAACTCATTTATGCAAAGGGTTCAGTTTAGGGTTTTCAAGTGACCTACTATTTTTTGGACTGTGTTTGTTTTTGTGTTTTTTTTTTTTGTTTACTACACACTGCAAATCCAAATGCAAATGCCATGCTCTTTATATGTATTTTTTCATAAAACAGCATGCTAAGAGATTTTATTGACGGAATAAATTAGTTGAAACTGTCACAACAAAAAGATAATAAGGTTCACTTCACAAAATACATTTATTATATTTAAATTCTATATTTTAGCATTACAAAAAAAAAATTATTTAGCTCTTTAAAAATGAACACTGATTGGAATTGTGTTGTTTCATACCATCAGGGAAATCAGGCTGGCTGATCTGCAAATCTTTACAGGTTCTAGCAGGATTATCTTGAGTACCCAAAGGAAACTTCATGCGCTCAATGTCCAGTTTGAGGTTGTTAAGGGACCCAAAGACATCCTCCATTCCCTCAATTTCCTCCAAACCATAATCCATTATAGCATCATCATTCTGAACATCAGACGATCGTTTAGATTTCTTGGACATCTGAATAGGTAGCGGTTGAATGATGTCACCAGGTGGGCCCTAAATGCAGAAAATATGAAATTCAAAAATAAATATAATTAAATTTAGATTATTTTTACATACTTGTATATTATATTTATACAATGTGCTGGTTTAAAAACTAGCACAATATATATTATATATATATATAATATTTTTTAAAATTTATATTTTGGACCAAATTTGGTAAAACACATTAAAAATCAAGGTCCACAGAAAACCATGAAGCTATAGTCATTTTTAGTAATTGTCCTTCTAAAAAATCTTTTAAAATGGTTCTAAAAGTAGAAGGAATGAAATACTGAAAAGCTTGGTAAACATTATTAAAATACTGTTTAAAAAAATACCCAGATGATGTGAATCACACCCCTTTTAACGGTCTAATCTAAAACCTTTAATAAGGTAATGAAAACACTAAAAAAAAAATTTCCAACATGTCTTTCATATTAACAAATTATTTGTATTTTAAAATTGTTATGCATTTTTCCGTTGTACATTGTTCCGTTGTATATTTACATTTAGTCATTTAGCAGACGCATTATCCAAAGCAACTTACTGTACAAATGAGAAATTGTTGTCAATGAAAAATACATAATATACTGTTTTTATTTCGGAAATAACACATTTGGAACAAGATGTAAATGATGCAGAAATTTTTTTAAACTTGTGGTTTTAATATCCAAATATACCATTTTAATATCTCTTGAAGATAATAATGTGAGATGTCTTCTACAGTACATACTATAATCTTTTACATTGTGCTGTTCGTGCTTTGTCTTGTTTTAAAAGGATCTGCCATGCCAAAATAGATATGATGATGTACATATGTAACATTAAAAATAATGTCAGGAGTTTAGATTTAATTTTTTTATATTAAAACTGTAAAGCATTTTCTTACTTTCTAAACCAGGAATTGCATTTCATATAATTCTGATGTAAAGCGAGAATTCGCATGTTAATTGGGATGATCACATAATTTTGGCTACTATGTTAAGATGCAAGATGCATCTTTCAACTGCAGACTAACCAGCTATGCATCTAGCATCTCAACATTTCTGACCTAAGCTAAAAATTTAACAAATATTATTAAATCTTTAAACAAACAGCATTACAAGCATTTAAATTAGACTCACACCATAGGTCTCATTTTAGAAAATTAATGTTTCACATGTTTATGTACAGTCAGTTTTCAATTTCTTTCAGATGGGTAATGCAGCATTATTCAGGAGTTTTTCCATAAATTTCGCATTTAACATTTGTTCTATTTTTTATGCATGTTTGGTAAAGCACATAAAAGAAATTATAAGAGTACTTACAGGAGGACCGGGTGGACCGACCAGACCTGGATCTCCTTTTTGACCTCCAGAACCCTAATAACACAATTAACACTTAGTCATCCTGATAATACAAATGTATGAGATAAAATACATTTCAAGTTGAATTGATTACTAACAGATGATCCTTTGGATCCCTTTTGTCCTTGAGAACCCTAAGTGAGAATAAAAAAACAGGAAATGAGTGAAACAGAAAAGAAAAAATGTTCATAAAATATGACATGAAAAGAAAAACCTAAACTGATAAACGAATCGGAACTTACCGGAACACCAGGAGGACCGGGTGGACCAAGAGGACCTGAAATTCCTCCAATACCCTAAAATAAATGTTTTTAAATGGATTATTGTTACATATAAATTAGTATAACAAAAAACTTTGTCCCCTGAAATGTAAATGTTGCTAAATTGATGCTGCAAGGTAAACTCCATCCTACATTCATCCATCCATCAGGAATGTTAGATTATTATTTGCTGGCTGTTGTATTTGTTGGTGAAAGACCTCATATTTTGATGAGCTTTATGTATTTATGTTAATCACTTCAGTGCTTAACCTGTCACAACAATAAAATCATTGATGGAAAACAAACATGAAATGAGAATATAATGATACTACAATTGTTTATTTATGATTTACTGAAAAGAACATAAAATTCGCTCAGTTTAGTAGTAAATATTTACTTACAGGATCTCCTTTGCCCCCAGTTGTTCCTTGAGGACCAGGTAAACCTCTGTCTCCTTTCTCACCTGGTTCACCTGGAGGTCCAATCAGACCAATCAGACCTGGGTGACCCTAAGCAGCAGAAGGTGTATGCGTTTCACTTTTAGTACATTTCAAGAATGGGTTAAAATATATATTTTAGTACATATTAGCTTTAATAGCATATTTAAAGTGTGTGTGTATGTGTGTGTGTGTGTGTGTGTGTGTGTGTGTGTGTGTGTGTGTGTGTGTGTGTGTGTGTGTGCGTGAGAGAGAGAGAGGAGAGAGAGAGTTTCCTATACAAACCCTCATAATAGTTAAATTAGAAGAAAATTTGACATACATCCTCTTAGGGAGTACCACCAAGAAGTGGCTTAAGGGTCATTAATTTAGCGCAGCTTGATTTATAGTGTGTTGTTGTATCTTTGCTATCGTAATGTGATTCATGGGTGTGTTTTGGGTATCACATGCAATAAACCAAACAGTCTGTCAGTTGCCATTGCCTTTAAGAGCCTGGTGCAGTCTGACTTTGGAGGATTGTTTCTGTAACAGTGCAGTAAGTTAAATAAACACTTAAAAAACACATGATAAGTGACCAATTACCTGTAAATTAATGTTCACTGAAAGCGTCATATTTCTATTATACTTAATAAAAGAGAGAATTCTTTTACAGTTTAAACACATCTTACCTTTTCTCCCTTAGAACCAGGGTCACCTTTCAGACCGGGCAGCCCTGGAGGACCCTAAATACAAAGAAATCACATTTTCATTTATGACACACTGTGTGGCAGTAAGAAACAACAGTAATAACTTAATAATTATGGACAAAATTACTTATGTATAAAGCAGTACAACACAACTTTACTGCATGGTAAATATAGAACAACAAATTTAAAGAAAGCACATTAGCTTGTAAATTTATGCTGTTATGATTTAATGCTCTAAATCATTCCCACAAGATACAGGTTTGTCTCTTACCAGTGGTCCAGGTGGGCCATCTTTACCACCTGCACCAGGAAGTCCTTGTTCACCCTGTAAGTTTATACATAGGAATATATAACAATTACTTTTTATTTAATAACAATACTATGTTTATTGTTTGAATACTGAATAATAAATTAAACATTATTATGTAGATTTGTGAAATCATTTATTTCTTACCACAGGTCCAGGTATTCCTCTTAGACCTTCAGCACCAGACTTTCCAGGTGATCCTTGTGGCCCTACAGGGCCAGTTTTACCCACGGCTCCTTCAGCACCAGTTTCACCCTGCGGGAAAGAAATGATTAGCATTGAAACAGTACAGGAAATGAATGCATACACTGTGGAGTCAATATAAGAATCCTTATGAGTATGTACTGCAGAAAGTTTACCCTTGATCCTTTTTCTCCTTGCTTCCCTTCAGCACCTGCAGGTCCAACTGGCCCCTACAAAAACATCACCAATACAAACACTATTATCGCTGTATCGATGTACATCCTTTTTATGGATATGTTATCATATGGTTATGATAATGTAGGAATGACCTAGAACACATTAACAAGTCCTTAACTATTGTTTTTCATGCATTTATTTATACTTTTTAAAGAATAGTGCAGTGAAGGAAGAAATAATTACATAAGACACACAAGAATATTAGTAAGTAGTAATATTGTGTCAAGTAATATTGAATTTGCAAATAATATGAAGTTATTTCAATTAGCAAAACTGGATTGCCTATTTTAATAACATTAGATATTGATAGAAGCAATAATTCATCTGTAATTAATACACTGGCATTAATGACAATTAAGGTGCAAGGCTTCTCGTGGCAGTTTTAGATAATTATATTAAATGTTAAAAGTACTAATGATTATTGAAAATTGTAATTTATAAGAGCACTGTTCAGACTGGGTGAAATTAAATGTGAATGTTAAGGAAGAGTAAAATTTGCTAGAATAGAACTGCTATCACAAAGCCACAATATAAACCATGGATGTAAGTATGCTAGTAAAGCTTCATAGTAACTCACTCTTTTTCCAGGAGGTCCAGGGGGTCCTGCTTCTCCAGATGGACCTTGAGGCCCCTATGGAATAAAACAAATATTAATAGAATTTGGGATTTATGTTTGTCAGAATTGTTTTACCTTAAGAGAACTTACAGGCTGGCCAGCTTCTCCATCATCTCCTTTGTCTCCAGGCAATCCATCAAGTCCCTAAAAAGCATGAGAACTTCTTAAATATGCTTAAAATATTAAACAATTATTTAATTTATTTAACACACAATAATATAATAATGTTAATTATACTTACAGCAGCACCAGGCTCACCGGGAGGTCCAGGATCTCCAGGAAAGCCAACAGGTCCCTGAAGAGTTAAAAGATAAACCAAAGGAAATTAAGTATCAAATTGTACTGGAACAGAGAAAATGTTGCTTTTCTGTGTGTTGTAGCTCACAGGGTTTCCTTTTGGTCCATCATCTCCAGGTGGTCCTCTTGCCCCCGCAGGTCCTGCAGCTCCTGGTGGTCCAGTCTCTCCCTTCTCTCCCACCTCACCTTTAGTACCCTAAATACACATTACATACAATCAAATCATTAATTTCATACTATATAAATAATAAACACTTTAACATTATTGTCTTTTTAAGCCTCAAATACACACCATTGGACCGGTTTCTCCTGCAGACCCTGGGTTTCCTGCTTCACCTGGCTCACCCTGCAGATCATCAGATGAAGTGTCAGATAATTTTATTTATGTCAGCATTCGTTAAGACTTTTAGCACATCAAAAACAGGATTGCGCTCACCTTCTCACCATTTCCTCCAGGAGAACCGATACCACCGGGAGGTCCCTGTGAACCCTGTAAAAACAATTACAAATACACATTAGTAAGGAAATTTATATGAGTATTATTGCAACGCTAGATAAGTATGTGACAATTTAAACATTAATTGCAAAAAGCAGAGTAAATGATAAAAGTGAACCTGCAAATAATAATTTAAAATAATTAAAAGTGGGATTTTTATATTAGTTTCTATAATATTAGAATATTTTATATACAAATATATATATATATATATATATATATATATATATATATATATATATATATATATATATTAGAAAAAAAAAACCTTTGTTATATATAAATTTAATCTATAAAATATTTTGTGGAATTGTAGATGAATGACCGGTGTTGGTGTTTCAGCAATAAAACTATAGCGTGGTGCATAAGACATTCATTGACTTCTTCATTGATTACGCTCTGTGTGACGAGCTAAAAGACTTAGCGTTAAAAATAAAATGTTTAGTTAGATATATTTTTGGCAGTTGACATGAGAACATAAGTAAAGCAGGAGCATTCTGCCACCCATACACAGCCATAAAAACACTAAAATCATATCTTAAGAATGTGTGTTACATTAGTGCATAATTTATTTTAAAATTAACTGTTTTACTGTGTTTGCAGACTTCCACATGCGTTTTGTAAGTTGGCATTTTAACATTTAGATAAAGGGGGTAGGACACAGTGGCACACTGCAGGGGAGCGGGGGATCTGCACTCATGCGTGCATGCCGAAAATTCTCACGTTCTCCGGAACATTAGTATTAATGACAAAGAGAATATATCTGTATACCTTAAACAATAATAGTATTAATTAGAAAACTTACATCAGCTCCGCTAGGCCCCTGGGGGCCTCTTGGACCTGGAGGACCTGGGGGACCCTGTTAGGACATTTATGCCACAGATAAATGAATTAATTTACATCTAATTTTATAAAACAAATGCAAATTATTGAAACATTTATAAAAAAAATGGTCTGAAACCCACCATAGAACCAACATCACCGGTCTCTCCTTTCTCTCCAGGCGGTCCAGGTAATCCCTGTATATTTGAAGAATATATTTTGTATTTAATATACTGTGTTCATACAAAAGGTATTACTCATTACAACTTACTACAGACTATGTTTGTGCAATCTACAAACCTGTTTCATACGACATATCCTATAGCACATTTTCATTTAGTCTTTTAAATTTAGCATGAAAGGCAATTTTAATTGTGTAATTTGGATTAGTTTTGTTTCTCTTCATTTATTTTTTTACACTATTTAGAAAGTTGTTAACCAAATAGAAATGTACTGTATAATGATTACACCAATTATTTTATTCTATTTCTACAAATCCGCTTACACAAACTAAACAGCACACTGTCCAAAGCACAACAAAGCATAAAAAACTTTACACACAGTAATATACTGTAAAATTTGTATCAATGATAACTTGTAAATGTGGGGTCAAAACAATTGTATAATAAAATACAAAAGAATTAGCACACAAATAATTATTATTGAAGTCATGTGCTTAATCCCATTGTAAGAAGAACATATATTTAACCACCTTTTGGGCAGCTGTATGATTTCAACTTTTTGGGAACAGTTTGGAGAAGGTTATGGAACGTTGTTCCATATTGTATCATTTTGTGTCTGCAGTAAGAAAACAATATTAATACAATGAATGTGGATGTTTAGTAAAACCACTTCTCTTTGATATCACTATAAAACTGCAGATATGCTTATTTCATTAAATATGCAACTGAAGGTTTAATGGAACAAATGTACTTTGGCAATTTAAAATTAAGAACCTTGAATATATCCTTAAAAATAATAACAGTTTAGTTCTGAGAAACCTAATAGTGTAGAGTTTGGTGCTTAAACCGTAGTATTAAGGGTTGACCTGTACGTGGCTTTTGTTGCTTGCAAGTGTGGCTTAAACGGCATTAGTTAAGGTGCAGTGAATTATACACTGTGTTCTGTTGTTTAAAACATGATTTTTGGGATAATGATGTTAAAGGCATTTGATTTTTTCCCCTGGTGTTTAGGGTATCTTGAGTTTGGTGTTGATGTATTAATTAAGTAAGCTGCAATGAAAATATATTATTTAGGGTTTGTTAGTTAGATCTAAAAAAAAAGTATAAAGTTCAGAGTGAATTGAGCACAGTGTTTAAGGTGTGGTATCTCTGGTGTGTGATGAAGTTTTTTTTACCTGCAGACCAACTGGACCTGGAAGTCCTGGAAAACCTCGGGGTCCTTCATCTCCTTTCTGCCCAAACATTCCCTGCTGTCCTCTGGGACCAGACTCACCATCGGTACCCTGCAACAACACACAGATATATGTATATATATATATATATATATATATATATATATATATATATATATATATATATATATATATATATATATATATGTAAAATTTTAAACATCCCCCCAATCTAGTTTGTGTGTTTGTGTGTGTATCTGTTAAACTCACAGCAGGGCCTGGATTACCAACTGGTCCTTGAAGACCAGCTGGGCCAGGAGGACCCTAAGATAAAGATAAAGTATATTGTTAATAATTGTCATATAAACTGAAAATGTTTATATACTTAAATACAGAGGAAGACTCACAGTTTCTCCTTTATCTCCCTTACCACCTTTTTGGCCTGATTCTCCAACTTCTCCCTGTAAAAAAAAAGTGTGGTTACTTGAGAAGTCAAACCATGGCTTGATCGCTTAGTACTGGTGGTCTAGTACCAGTACCCAATTGTCACCAATACTCAAGCTAACCTTATCTCCATCCTCTCCAGGAGGCCCTTGAGGTCCAGCTGGTCCAGGAAGTCCTACTGGACCTTGAATACCATCACGGCCAGCAGGTCCAGCTGGGCCTTTCTCACCCTGTTCACACACAACATTTATTTGAATCTTTATCTTGATCATTAAGAATCAGATATGCAAAAAACATGATGCTTACTGGAGCGCCTTTCTCTCCAGCACCTCCTGGCTGTCCTTGAGGTCCATTTCTTCCCGTCACTCCGATTGGACCCCCTGGACCTGCAGCTCCCCTTTCACCTGGAGATCCCTAAAACATACCAACATGAGCATTCCTGTTAGTTACATACTGAGACAGGAGCAACAGCAACAATAATAACAATAACAATTATGATAATATTTTTATATCATAAAAGGATATATAATTTGAAAATATTTAATAATATTTTAAACAGATAGAGTATTATGACTGGGTATGACAAAAACATCTATTGACAGCTACATTTCTATATGCAAATTGTATTTGCAAATTACAATGTCAATTAATGTAATACCAAAGGTTAAAATAAAACATAAAACAATTCTAAAGCAAGATCCTAAAGAATTTTAATATTTCCCATCTACCATAAATAAAATTGTAAAAAGATTTAGGGAATTTGGAAATGTCACAATCTTATTAGTACAAGGACAAAAAGCATTCACTGTCCAGTTTTGCATCATAAAACGTTTACATAAAGAAAATTCTATACAAAATTACAAATTCTCAGGGGTTGACCTTATTCTCAGAGGTTGACCTGCATTGAGGAAACATTCTAACTTTTACGTTAATACCTGGTGTCAAGTTTTATTTTTCTTCATTCATATTGTTTTACAGATTATATTGTTTTTTTGTTTTTATTGTTTTGTCTTTTTACAGAGTAAATGCGTTACTGTGAATGTCGCCTCAGTTTACACATTTACATTAAAAATGTTTTTCAGTTAAATGTGGCATACTTGGTCATATTACCATAAAAAGGTAAGAGGTGCAGATATTTGATATACTTACATTGGGACCCTGTGCACCAGTAGGTCCTTCTCCACCTTTTAGACCTGCTGGACCCTGGAATACCAATGCAATATGTGGGTTTATTGCAAAAACACTCTGTGTGTGTCATTATAAAAATTTTAACATGATTTTACCACAGTGTTACTGGTGTGTGTGTGTGTGTGTGTGTGTGTGTGTGTGTGTGTGTGTGTATGTGTGTGTGTGGTAGATCAGTGGTTATTGTAGGGCTATCAATCTAAAGGTTGTGGGTTTAAATCTCAGGTTCACTGAAGCTACCAATGTAGAACCTTGAGCAATACCCTTAACCCTCATTGCTCCAGGGTTGCTGTGGCCAACACTGATGCTAAGTTAAATGTATTTTTTTAAATCATATTGTGTGCAGAGGTAACATGATTCTTTATTTACAATATTCACAGTGTAACTCAGCAACAATTATAGTATACACATTAATTCAATCTTTTTTAAATAGCATGTGAGTATTGACTTATATTGTAATTGATTGTATTTGTGGTCAAATGTAGTCCAGTAAACTGGTACAAAACTGTAATTGTCTATTAGACAATAAAGAAGTGCAGGCATGTATTAAAATTCATACTTGTGCTCCTGATAAACCTCGCTGCCCCTGAAAACCTCGTATACCAGCAGGACCAGGTTTTCCACCAGCACCTTGTGGACCAGGGTCTCCCTAGATAAGAATAAAAAAACATTTTATAGTCTATAGTCTTTTATATTCTATAGTTTTACATAATATAAATAAATGTGTCTAATAATAAATGTCAAATCTTAAAATAGATGTATTTAAAAAAAAATAACATAATTTTTACTACCTTTCCACCTTCTTTACCAGCAGCACCAGGAAGACCCTGCTCTCCAGGGGGACCTGGGGATCCGGGGTGTCCTCTCTCACCTACAGATCCTGTTTCACCTGTAGGTCCCTAATAATCATACCATAATATTAACATAAATTTAATTTATACTACAAAGAAGTTATATTAACAGTGAATATAATTAGCAAGGAAAATCTTTCCATTATTTTTCCATTATTGTTACATTTAATATCTCTGGTAGGTTCAGATTATTGAAAAAAGTTGTAACTAGGACAAAGTAAAATAACTTATATGGTTTAAAATCATGATTATTGTGTAGTTTTTGTGTTTACCTGAGGACCAACAACTCCCCCAGGACCAGGTGAACCTGTCTTTCCCTGGAAACCCTGTTAACATAAAAAGCTTTAAATTCACAGCTCCAAATTCTGCACATAACAACAATAAAATATTGATAATGGTGTTCTTGTTCTTGTTTTTCTTCTTCTTCTTCTTCTTCTTCTTCTTCTTCTTCTTCTTCTTCTTCTTATTATTATTATTATTATTATTATTATTATTATTATTATTATTATTGTAGTTGATAATTGTAGCAAATAGTACTTGTTTGTTGGATAAAATTAGAATTCCAATCAAAATATTCATTGAATGTTCAGTCTTTTCTTGAATAAAAGAGGGTTTTTTTTTTTGCAAGGTTTTACAGAATACTGATAAAATACTGTTCATACTGTTTCTCCTCTCTGTCCTGGATGTCCAGGCAGCCCATCTTTTCCAGGGGGACCCTACAAAAGACAAAACAAATGAAACAGAACAATAAAATTATATACATGAATATAAGATACAGTGAATACAAAAGAGTTTTTACTACTTACGGGTGGTCCTTTTGGTCCTGGCATCCCAACAGGTCCCTGTGGTCCTTGAGGTCCCTTAAAACGTAATTTATTTAAATTTAATTAGTATATTAGTATATATATTAGTATATATATATATATCGGCGGCACGGTGGCTTAGTGGTTAGCACATTCGCCGCTCAGCGCTAGGGATTCCCGGTTCGAATCCCCATCTGGGTGGAGTTTCCATGTTCTCCCCGTGTCTGCGTGGGTTTCCTCCGGGTTCTCCAGTTTCCTCCCACAGTCCAAAAACATGGAACAAGTTAATTGAATTCTCAAAAATTTGCCCCCTATAGAGTGTGTGTGTAAGTGAGTGTGTGCCCAGCGATGGATTGGCGCCCTGTCCTGGGTCTATCTGCCCAGCGCCCGAGACGTTCTCCCCTGGATAAGCATGGAGAACCCCACCGCGACCCTAATAGAGGATAAGCGGGAGATAATGAATGAATGAATGAATATATATATATATATATATATATATATATATATATATATATATATATGTATGTATTAAACCATGCCGTAATTATAAATAATAAAAGTAAGTACTGACTCGTTCTCCAGGACCACCAGAGGGTCCATCATGCCCAGAGTTTCCCTGTTGTAGAAGAAAAAAATTTGTACAACAATACCAACATACCAATACCAAAGAAAAGAAATGTTACGTAAAGATGTTTCATGGTTTATCTATCAAAATAAAGCAACAACTAAAGCCCAATATGTTCTGACCTTTGCTCCTGGTTTTCCTGTTGGACCTCTTGCACCTCTTCCCCCACGGGGACCCTAAGCACAGTATTAACATTATCAGCAAAAATGCTTAATAGTGCATCTAGTAATAATTTAAAATGCTAAAAGTTTTGTACCGTTGGCCCGCGCTGTCCTCTTGGACCAGATTTACCAGCAATTCCCTATAAAGTGTAAAAACTTATCACTATCATTATCAATAGGATTATTAATAGTATTATTTTTAGTAACATTGGTTTTACCCTTGTTCCCTTTTCTCCATTAGCTCCAGCAGAACCAGCAAAGCCAGTTGAGCCCTAAAAATATTATTTCATAGTTTTTAAAGTTTGAATGATGTTGAAAACTGCAATAGAGTGTTTTATATACAGGTGAAAAAAAATACAACATAGATAACAGAAGAATTTTTAATTCCTCTTAAGTTTAAACCATGACTGGGATGTTTAATTTTCTTAAGGGGCCAAATGAAATCCTGGGATTGTTGGCATTAACAACGGTTACCACAACTACATTAATCCCTCCACAGCAAAAGCTAAGTATCCATGCACCTTCCATATTTTATTGACAATTATTTTTATTCTAGCAACTAGCAAGTTGCTAGTATGTTGTTAGCAAATTTTTACAATGATTAAACCTTATACACATTATGTACAAACAAAATATTTAATGTGTTTCAATCTGCGCCAGTGCCAGACCAAAAAAATTTAAGGTTTATACCTTGGGACCCTGACGTCCAGGATACCCAGGTAGACCAGGTACTCCAAGTTTACCCTAAAGAACACAGAAAATTGTGGTAAAAAATAAATAAATAAATAAAATAATATATATATATATATATATATATATATATATATATATATATATATATATATATATATATATATATATATATATATATACATACACATGACAAATGGTGGTCTTTTAAAGCAGTAATTAAATATACATAATCAAATATGAATATAAAATAAAGAACCTTTTCTCCAGCTAATCCCAAGGGTCCAGGTTCTCCACCTGGACCTGATTTTCCCTTTGGCCCTTCAGGTCCATCTTCTCCTCTTGGACCCAGCACCCCTGGCTCTCCCTTAATGAAATAATGAATATTTAGATCTGACATAGAGCAACTCTACTGCTCTACACTATGACATTTTAAATAATTAAATCAGAGCTGATTTGGGATACAATTCAAACTCCACTAATAAAACCTAGTAATAAAAGAAAAAACTATTAAAACTTTCTATTTAATATGCAGTAATTTGAAGAGAACTTACTTTGTCCCCCTTTAGTCCCATATCGCCTTTAAACCCAGGAAAACCATCCTCACCCTGTACAGACATAACATCATTATGTATCTATAAATCAGTGAGTAGAGTAAAGTTCATTCAATTACCTTTTAAGAAATGTACCCATAGGAACTTTAAAAAAAAAAATTGCAAATAGAAAAAATTATTATTTCAAATAATCTTTTTAAACTAATTTAACAAATAGAAAGCTTTAATTTAAGATACATTTCTCAAATTAATAAAAAAAAATCTAAAAGTAAGTGCATGATTTATGGCTGCACCTTTTAAAAAATAAATAAAAATTGAGCAAATAATAATAATAATAATAATTAATTTTATTTAAATGCATTAACATTTACAAAACATAAAATGTAAAAATGTGTTAAACAGATTTAAATTGTAAAGAAATGTTTAAAGAAATTACATTTACAATCAACTGATTTTGTACTTTAAAACAAACAGCAAACAAAATGGCAATAAGTTTTTATTACATCATTATATATATTTACAGTGATATTAAGTGATATTATAATATTATACACATTATCAGTTAAAAGATAACTTGAAATACTTCATAAGGTTGTAGATTAAAGGGTAAATAATACGTAACTGTAATTACCATGTTTTGGTGGCAACAGTGACATCTTGTGGACATTTATATGAACTACTGGCTAAAGATGTAATAAGAGTATTCAAAATGTAAAGTTTGCTGATGTTAAAAAGCACACAACGGCAAAGTATAAGTCTGTGATTACTACATAATAACTAATTTCTGCATAGAAAATAAATAATTGCATTTACCTTTTCTCCTTTGCCTCCTTTCAAACCACGAACACCTTCAGCTCCCTAAAGGATGCACATGAAAATAACTCATCAAGCAACTTTCAGCGCCTTTAATAAAACCAAAAACACCAACATAAAATTAACCATAGGTATTGGGAAATAATTTATAATCATAATTATATACAGACAACAGTCTTTAAAGTTTTACTCAAACTGGCAAAGGAATAACATCCAAAGAGAAGCAGTGGTTAGCACATTCGCCTCTCAGCACTAGGGATTCCCGGTTTAAATCCCAATCTGGGTGGAGGTTCCATGTTCTCCCTGTGTCTGCGTAGGTTTCCTCCGGGTTCTCCGGTTTCCTCCCACAGTCCAAAAATAAAACATGTATAAAGGTCAATAGAATTATCCAAAATGCCCCATATAGAGTGTGTGTGTGTGTGTGTGTGTGTGTGTGTGAGGGAGTGTGTGATAGATTGGCGCCCTTTCCTGGTTGTGTCTGACCCACGCCCGAAACTTTCTTCCCTGGATGGGGATGGGGAACACCCGCCCCCACCCCCCCGCGACCCTAGTAGAGGATAAAGCGTTAGAAAATGGATGGATGGATGGAGATGTAGCTCTGTAAAATTTTGCATACTGAGACACTTTTAAGAGTTTATAGATGTGTTAGTTTATAGATGTGTTATTATTGTGTTAATATGAAGTTCAATAATTATATGATTTTAGAATACTGTTTAAAACTAATAAATTATAATGTACAGTTTTTGCTGTGGCAACAACAAAAGTAAATTTGGTACAGGTGCGGTGCAGAGTGCCAAGCCAATTCTGTCTGGGATGGTGTGGGTGCACACAAAGTTTTATTGTCAGATGACTGCCAGTCAGGTGTTAGATGGAGGAAAAGGCATGATTTAAGAAGCAAGGTTTGTTAGCTAAGGTAGTGCAGAGCTGCTGCACGGTCAGTCACTGGTATTTATGCAAACGCAAGCTGTTCCTTAGCTGGCAAAGGTCGTTCTTGAGGGCAGATTATTTTTTCGTGTTGCCAGTACTGTCATGCCTAAACCAGAACACTTCGGAACGATGGATACTTTGAGCATCTTATATTGCTTTATTTCGTTCTTTATTTGGTTTTGTCAGGAGGCATGCCCATTAAGATGGTGCAGTGTGTGCTATGGTGCGATTAATAGCCATCCCAATGTATCTGGATTCATACAGATACTAATGCTTTTGTTATTTCATTTTACTTTTTTCTAAAGTGTAATTATGCATATCGGTCCTTTACACTATATAAAATGCTTAAAAGTATTTTTACATGCATTTTTTGTGTATCCATGCATGAATGTGTTCTTAAAGGAAGAGCTTGATACAACAGGACCTTGTATTCAAGGATTTGGATTTAGCAGCAAGTCAGTTTGAAGTTTGTGTTGAAAGAAGAAAGAAGGGCAAGTAAAAGAATCCAAACAACTCTGACAAAAGATTAACTGTGTAATTAAACAGCTTTCAAAAATTTCCTTTTAGCAAGCATTCATTATAAGTTCATCAACAAACAAAATTTAATAAGAAGCAAACAACCAGCAACAGGTCATTAGAAGACAAAGAATTGTATACAGCACAAAACACAGTAAATATGCAATTAATCTAGTTTCAAAAATAAACTATAGAGACAAAATAAATAGTTTGAGAGCTTTGTAGGAAAATGCAGTCACTTGATCTTGTAAGTAGGAATTCTTGAGCCAGAGACTAAAAAAGTGTTATATATACATTAAGCTTATAATACAAAATGTGATTTATTTGGAGCCAAACTATGCAGAAGTTTAACAGATCTGTGTAATCAGCAGAAAATAAACCTGGAATCAGTGCTTATTTAATATATTTTTTTATATTTATGTAAATATATTTTAAAATAAAGTTAATGCAGTTATTTATATTCCACCAGGAGGGATTAGACTGTGATCCAAAAATTTTGTTTAATAATACATGCATTTGTTTTTCTTTCTTATTAATATTAAAATAGGCAACATGTATTTTGCAAATGAGATCAGAATTATATAAGACAGTTTCAAGGTCTCCAAATTCCACAGATATAATCCAAATAAGTGGTAGGAAAGGAGGTCTGGTCCATTAATGCCCCCATTGCATTTGAGTTTATGCCTATGTGGGTCAAAATCATTCTAACTGACAACTGGGACCAACACCAATAGGCATGTTATTATCACTTTAAAACTAATCAGTGTATACTATATTTTAAAATAATAAATGGTACTATGAAAGCAACATTCCAAAAATAAATAAATAAATATGAACAAAGTCATACTTTGACTCCTCGTGGTCCTGGATAGCCGATGGAACCCTGAGGTCCTGGATGACCCTAAAATTGACATATATCACTTTATTGTATAGATTTTTTTAGGAAAATTATTGATGTTAATTTTCACATATCTGGATTTAACACGTACCACATTTCCTTTCTCTCCACCTGGCCCCTCTTTCCCAGGATGCCCCTATTTGAATGAACAATTCAAATTCATTATTTAGAATTATTTAGAGAGAAAGAGAGAGAGAGAGGGGGAGAGAGAGAGCACCTGTTAAAAAGACAAAGTGTGTAAAAAAAGACTTACAGGAGGTCCATCAGCTCCAGCTAAGCCTTGCAGTCCTTGTTTTCCAGCAGGACCCTGGTAAACAAAAAAACATTTAATTTAATTTTTTCATGTATATAATGCTTTTTTACAACAGTGCATTGTCTCAAGGCAGTTTTACATAAATTTTTCAAGGCCTAAGCCACCAAACATCAAGCTAAAACTCCCCTGTGTTGATAATAAAAAACTTAATAATAATAATAATAATAATAATAATAATAATAAT